>CM031241.1:503865485-503957743 GCA_018340775.1 Taxus wallichiana var. yunnanensis
GAATGTTGATTGAGTTAATTATGAGATTATCGAGGCCCGACCATTGATTTAGAGTTTGCGGGTAGATGGAGGAAGCTCAGTGTGCTCAAGAGGACCGAAACGACCACTACGGGTAATGGAAATAAAAATAAGGCCTTGAAGTAAGGTAGGGTTTAAGTGAATGGGTTCACCAAATGATTTAATATAAATTGAATTAAATATTTATTGTAGAGTAACTTTTACTTGTAATTATTGATTTGCAGAAATAAAGTACAATAGTGCACAAGTAATAAGCATTCAACAATGTAAAACCCTAAGAAAATGAGAGAGGATGATGATTTAGCTGATTTTGCTATGATTTGGGAGTGATTAGGACTGAGTATCTATTGGAACAGGTTGGAAACAATGTCGTAATAGCTTGATGAGGGTTAAGAACCCTAGGAATGTAAGGTATGGAAGTTCCCATGAGGACAGAGCACTCCAGTGCTTCAGTGACCGGGTCATGCAGGCACCTATGTCTCGCATTAAGATTCTTGAGGCTGGTCCTTTTCGGGTTTGAGAGCTTCACTTTATTGATATCTCTTTGTTGCTCCGGTTTTGCTCTTAGATCATTGGTCATACAATATCGTAACTTTTGTGAAACAAATGTCTAGTTGTACGTGCTTTATAAACCACATAAAATCTAATAAAGAAGATGTAGAATGGGGATTGACTAACCCTGGGTGGTAACTCAAGAGTTAACTTACGACCAATTCATGCACTACATCTCTTACTCCATGTAGTTTTATGTGCTTACGTGTGAAATGATGCCCTGGTTTCCCTTGTCCGAGGTTACACGATGATAACGGCTAGATCTAGACTTGTCTTGAGTATACAAAATGTGTGTGATGGAATAAAATGAACTCCCCTCCTATGTTGTTTATGTAGATCAATGTAACCCTTGTCCCTTGTATGTGTGTGTTATATGCATGGTTTGTAGTGCTCTTTCTACCTTTTGTGCAAGATTAGGTGATGCTAGGTAATTCTTATAGTGCTTGGCCTTTTATTTGAGATAACTAATTAAGTATATATATGATTCCCTTTTTTGAATTTCGTAATTGTGATTGAAAGGTCGACCCAAATTGTTAAAATATGCCCAAGAGGTGAAAAATACCCAAAAGAGTAAGAAGAAGGAAAAGAGGGACATGAGCACCCAAGAGGGATAAGAGTTCATAGGTTTTGTCTTAGTTGGGCTTAGTGTCGAGGCCACGGTGAAAGGTAAATCAATTAGGTGACGGTAGAGCTATAAGATGTGTAAAGACAATAAATTTCTAGAGATAAAGTAATCAAAAGGCCAAAAAATGTTCTCAATCACTAGTTTTTTGTCTTGGGAATCATGTATAAATTAGTATGCTTTAGGACCTATAAATGTACTGAGTGCATAGATTTTGTGTCTGACAACATTGATAAATTGAATTTCCACTAGATTCTAGAATGATTATGAACCAATATAACACATGTACCATGAGTAGGATCCAATTTAATCCACTTTGACCTTCATTTAGTCTCCTAACTCTTCCTAAGGTGTCTTGAAACCCTTTGAACATGTTACCTCGGAGGATGTAAAAAGATGCTTTTGTTACACTAGAAGACATTTTTTACATTTTATTTCTTGAACTCTTCCTTAATTATTGTACCATGAAGTATGCCCTTTCATATTTACAATTCTTGACATATGAGCTCCCAAAACTTCACGAGGCTCCTAAAATCCTTCAAACAAGGTGAGTAGCTCCTTTAGAACATGCATTCCCAATGCCTTGCCAAAAAGACCCGTTTTCTCAACTTGTTCGACTTCAATTATCTCCCACGAATCTTCCTAAACTACCTATGAAAACTTCACTTCTCTCCCATAAAACTCCCCCGAATAATTTTAATTTTCCATCTAATCTTCCCAAGTGGAGAGGATGTTCACCAAAGATGACAAAAGGACCAAAAATAAGCCTTTTGAAGCCTCTCGAGAAAAAATTTTCTTTCTTTGGAATTTCATAACCTCACGAATCATCTAGATAAACTCCCATACATATGAAACACACTTGAAACTCATGTTAGCACATTCCTCTCGCTCTTTGGGAATAGAATTGCTTCTATCCTTTCATTCCTTTTAGAAATAGATAAGGGCTAGGGCTAGGAGGAATACATGTTGAATGTCGAGATGGTGTGCGTGTACCGTAGAGAGATCGGGGTTGATTGCGAAGAACTCCTTTTTGTCTTGGAAGGACTACTCCGTAAATAAGAACACAAGACCACAAGATTACGATTAGACAATAAATGAGGAACTGCGCTTGGGCCAGGAAATATAAAACTTCCTTTCGAAGGTGGTCAATTCCCTGCTAATATGAATTAACACCAAAGACGTAAAATATCAATTTAATTGCTTCCTTGAAATAGGTAGGGGAAAAGGTTGGTTTCTAGTTTTGAGTCACAATAACCGATACTGGTTACTGTCAACCGATATCGGTAGGGTCTTTGTTTTGGGACTTTTGGTGAGGGTCGGTTGTAGGATAGTTGTGTTGTTTGTAAAGGCTGGTATATGAGTAGGATTAGGTAATGGGGTGATGAGAGGTAAGTGGATGATAGTTAGGTATAATGTGTTCTTTAGGTAGTAGATCTAGTAATATATTTTTGAGAGGACTATGATTCAAAAAGTCTAAGAAATGTTACTAAAGAGGACATGCAAGATATAACTTATTGGTTATTGGCGAAGATGCGAGTCAGAAGCGTGATGACAAAGCGGAACTCGGTAGGATGGCACGATACCCTTAAAGATGAGATGTCTCCCTCCCAATGATCGAGATGAGTGTCACGGGGCTCTGCTATTCATTGCGATCTTGGCTTGATCTCCTTCACTGTAAACTCTACTTGTCTCTTCACTTGTCTCTGCTTTCGGCCAAGTAAAGATCCGGATTCTCTTGATCGCTTGATGATCTGATTGATCCAAAAATCCTTCCACCTTTGTTTTTGGTTAGGGGATTCCATTTACGAGGAACCGATGGCGGTTCGTAACCGGCGGCAATCAGTAGGAACCAAAAGATCGGTCGGTCAAAGTGGGCTATTTTTAGTAAAATAGCCAACTTTCCCTCCTTTCTCCCAAGAGAGATTAGTTGAGGGCTTGGTCAAGTAACTAGAAGGTCGGTTTTTGGGTGCGAGAAGGGGTCATTAGTTATGGGTGTGGATGTGGACCAAGTTATAGGTCTTAATTAGGTTAGTTTAGGGTTAGGACTAGGTCATGATGAGGTGGCAAAATGAGGTGGCAGGTAAGGTGATGTGGATTTATCAATTACAAGGTAATTAATAAATAATTGTGTAAGGTTTAGGTGATGAGGTTAGGTTGCGAAATGAGATACGGGTCCCAGGGGTCATAAGACACAAATTTGATGTCTACATTAGCCCCTTATTGTCGTGTAGTTTGTTTTATAAAGCTGCACGGACAATAATACGAAGTGGTTTCCTCTGTTAAGGGTATAGGTAATCCCCCTCAAATCTATCACAGATTGAGAGAACGTGAAATCAGGGATAGGGTTGATAAAGGGTAAATGGTGTAGAGATGATGGTGAGATGGTGGGGTAGGTCCAAGGAAGCAAACGCACGTTGAAATGCATTAGTGCAACTAGGGTACATGATTTGACGAGCAAACTAGCAATGCATAGGAAAAGGTCGATAGTTTATCCAAACAAGGGTGATATAATTCTGGTATCCAAGGCATAGGAAGTAGCTCCGGGGTATATAACGGGAAGGTGCGAGAGCGTTTAGGCTTGTTCGGCGATACGAATGGTTGGTTTGGTTGAGATAAACGTCACGGTCTAGAAATGTCTAGGCAAAGTTGGTCGACAGATCAAGTCAAGGACCCTAATCATGCTAAAACACGAACAGGTGAGCTCGATTGAACAAAAAGCTACATGATGGGTGGATAAAAGTGTATGTTGTTGATGTTGGGTAGGGTATTTAAGTGGTACGGCCTTGGGTCGGGCCGATTGATGAGTGAGGGTCGTGGGTGAGCCAAATGGTTGGGGTGCGGCCTTGGGTCGGGCCGGATGGGTAGGTGAGGCCTTGGGTCGGGCCAAGTTGTTGGGTTGTAGCCTTGGGTCGGGCCAAATGGTTGGGGTGAGGCCTTGGGTCGGGCAAAATGGTTAGGGTGAGGCCTTGGTCGGGCCAATGGTTAGGGTGAGGCCTTGGTCGGGCCGGATGGGTAGGGTGAGGCCTTGGGTCGGGAAGTGGATGGGTAGGGTGAGGCCTTGGGTTGGGCCGGATGGGTAGGTTGCGGCTGAGGTCGGGCCAAATGGGTTGGGTGAGGCCGTAGGTAGAGGGAGGCCTTAGGTCGGGCCGGATTAGGAGGTTGTGGCCTTGGAGTCAGGCCGAATAGATTAACAAAGGGGTTGCAGCAAAGGTTGATATAGGTGATGTTATGAGAAAGGGCGATTAGTAAATAGGGGCAGAAGTTGGGGGAAGGGTTGGAGAAAAACCGATGTCGATTGTCTATGACCGATATCGGTTAAGAAACCGATACCGGTTCCTTAGGGCACAATAAAACCGATATCGGTTACAGGTCAAAAACCTATAAAAAGAAAAATACGGCCAGTCATTGTCACATTTGCAATTTGAAAACCAATTTGAGTTGTCTGACATGGAGAGTTGAGATTGGAGCATTTGTTGATTGAGGTGGAGCTATTTTAGTGGAGGAGTGAGTTGTTAGTGGGCCCGAGTGAGGAGGAGGCGGCGATTGATTGGTGGAGGACTCGAAGAGGACGATTAGAGCCAATATCGGTATATGATGGCCCGATATCGGTTAGATAACCAATGTCATGGTATATAGACGATGTCGGTTAGATAAACGATACCGGTTATCTTGAGAAAAGGATCTTTTCTAAAAATAGAAAAGCGGGGATGGAAACTGAAGTTCTTATTTTAAGAGCCATGCGAAAGTTAAATACGCGAATGCGACGCTTTTGACGCCTTTGAGACAAGTAATTGCATGAGAGAATTGAGTGATAAGGAGAAAAGAGACTGGAAAGGTGAATGTGATTCGAGATTCGAAGGTAGAAAGGCAAATTTGAAAGGGTGGTGAACATGGCGGAACGAGGAGAAGCATCCGGCGAGCGAGGATGAGAGGGAAGAAAAGTGCCACCTCAAGCTGCTGCGCCACAAAGGTAAACGTTTTGGTAGTAATTTGATTCTTGCATGTGATAAGGAGAGTTAAGTAGATAAAGATGAGAAAGAAAAAGGTGATAGATAACGAATCGGGATAGGTGAATGAGATAATAGGTGAATGTAATGGGGTATGTAATCGGGGTTTTGGGTATGTTTGTATGTGAGAGAGGGTAAACAATCAAATTATTGTCATAGGTGGCATGTTTAGGCAAGGTGTATATAATTGTGGTGACCAATAGTGGTTAGGGGATAACCGGTATCGGTTCTAAAACCGCTAGGTTGTTTATAAGCGTACTGGAGTTACTACGAATTTCAGTGTGAGAAAAACCTTTGGGGATTTGATGGATTGAATGGTTGTTTGTTGTTTGGGCGTATGCGGCGGGCGGGGCTAACGATGAATGATAGTGTACCGTGTTGTTGTCACGAATCCGAGAGCGGATGTAACACCACGTGAATGGACACTGATAAATCGTTTGGGGTTAAGTGGAATCCGCTATTATTCACGAATTGCTCGTAACCATGCTATGTTGCGGCGTTGATTGAGAGATGGAATCCGAGAAAAATACCTTTTATCTACCAACAAGGAGATGACAATGACATTGGAAGATGTGTTACGTATTTTGAGACTCCCAATTACGGAGAAGACCAAGTATATCGAGGCATTACCTAGCGCGCGCGAGGAGCGATAACTACATGATATTTGGTCCATACGCACGAGATTTGACACAGCGAGTTTGACATTCACGTATGGTATAATGTATACGGCACACCCGAGAGAACAAGGTTAGCGGTGATATTAATGATAGTGGTAGGGTATTACGCGCATTACCGTTGCCGGGCGGATGGGGAAGATTTCCAAAAGCATTGATGTGTGTTATTTGGGAGATGATAGAAAGGAATGTGACTTTTGCATGGGCACCTGCATATTTGGCGGAGCTATACAGGGGGTTTATGGGCTTGTAGGTGAAATCATAGGGCGACATTGGATTGTCATTTTATTACATTGTTGGGCTATGAGCACATTGTTTGTGTGCGACCATAGGCCGACCCATCCATCGAGGGGGAGACCGAGTGCGAGAGGTTGGGATTCGAGACGATGGGTCGGAGACGAGAACAAGAGGCAATATCCCGAGCCGTGACGGGTGACATTGAGTATTATAGGCGAGTATGGGAGATGGTGACGATGGCGGATATCTGTTTGGAGGCCGTCAGGTAACTATATGGTCACGAGCACATAGTTGAGGAGTTGAGGGTGTAGAGTGATTGAGGTGGATCGCGGGGCATAGGCCGGGTGAGTACGAGAGGATTCCTCTAGATCGTGTGTGGCGACAATTTGGATTTGTGCGAGATATACCCACGGCTTATAGACCATATATGAGGATCGATGCCGAGGCGGCATTCTCACCTCCCGGCCGACACCTCCGAAGGGCGAGAGGAGATAGCGGCCGATCGTAGGGTAATGGATGCGAAGCGAAAGAGGCCTATAGATTATGGTGGGTAACAGAACTGCGAGGTGTACGTGATCATCTTGACATAGCTAGGATTACAGTAGAGAGATATCATCTGCAGAGATTAGTTCATCAGCTCCAAACGCAGGTGAATGAGGCAAGAGGATTGTTAGTGGTTGCGAGTCACGAGCGAGAGGACTAGAGGTGAGATACCTCCATGTGAGGAGCGTATTCATATGTTACGAGAGAGATTGGTAGATCGGTGGCGGTACCAATAGCCGTGGTACCTTTGAGGACGAGAGGCTGGCGAGGCGTCGATGATCACGATCATCCCCTGGTTCGGGATGAGGCGTGAGGGTCTAAGTAAATGTTAGCAAGGTATAAGAATAAATAAGGATGCCGACCTGCGTGTCGATGATAGAGAAGATGTATTTGTTTAACATCTAAATAAAACTGGATATGTATGTTGATTTGAGTTATGATAATAATAAGAATGTTTTCGTTCTGACTTTCGGTGTTTTGAAAAAAGGATAAAGAGGAATGTGATTAAATAGAAATACACAAAAATATTTACACATGATAGGTTATGGTAGGGGATGGTCGAGCTAACCTTGGGAGACCCCATGTCTCCGAAGTGCTGCCTACATAGCCCATTGCACAAAGCAAGGAGGGGCCTCAGACCGATGTAGTTCTCCCTTAGGACCGGGAGAGGGTGAATTCGAGCGTAATGTGATTGTGGTTAGGCAATTTTCGGTTGGTAAAAATATTGATATTGATAGGGTAATGTTGTTGGTGTTGGTAAGGGATGGACGCGTTGTTGGTGTAGGTATAAGGAAGCGAAAGTTAGCCTACCCAAGTGGTAGGAACCATGTCACGATTAAGATCAACACATAATCCTAGATGCGAGGCAAAGAGGAAAGAGTGTTCCATAGGTGAAAAGAGCTAAACAAACCACATAATAACGTAGAACCAGCTTGAATCCCTAGGTACCGTGCATAGGCGAGAAGTCAATAGGTGAAAAGAGTTGTATGATCACAATATATCGATTGTACGTCCCGAGTTTAAACAAATGGTGAGGTGAGGTGGATGGTATAGGCTGAGGTACGGAGAAACTTGGTACAAAGTGAGTGTTACGACAAAGAGAACCTACCCTAAATAGACAAGTCCATGACTCAAAAGTTCTTTTGAATGTGGCTTTACTTTACTGAATATAGACTGATCGATGTGGGAAGTCTACAAGGGATATTAATTGTATTATTCTTGAGGTCTTCACGAAGCTGATCAATGCGAGAAGCTTCGGCTAAAAAGCTGACTTGTGTATAGCTATCCTTGAGGAATAGTCTATTTATAATGTAATGTTGTGATTTTAGTGTATAGCTGTCCTTCGGGGGAGCAGTCTATATATAATAGCAGCAATAGTTTGGCATATAGTTATCCTTCGAGGGAGCAGTCTATATATAATTTAGATAGCTAGATGTCCTTTTGGCGTGAAGCATCTAGTTTGGTAAGAAGTTTGACTCAAGAAAATCCCATAAGAATGTGTTATTTTAATACTTTGAAGTCATGGACTAGACTAAAAAGGGAAGGCATCGTTAAGGGGAGGTGAGAATCAAACTATGTGAGCTTGATTTTATTTTGAGATGTAGAAACAAAAGTGTATGTAGTGGTAAATGAGCTCAAGGGACTAGCGTTAGGTAGATAAGAAGTGATATAACACTAAATTCAACAGTAGAATGGTCGAAGATGCAAGGCATTAAGGGGTTCGAGGCTCGGAGTTTACCATTAAGCGAAGCTAAGCGATAAGTGCACGATCCGTAAGTGTGAGTGATTATATAAGGCCCAATCTAATTGGGAGAAAATTTTCCACGTTTGCTCTTTTCTAGTTTGGTTACATGTTGATTCTCTTTGAGGACAAGATCACCAACCTTAAAGGTACGCTCATGAAGTCGCTTATCATAAGCACGTTTGATGCGTTTCAGTAGATTTGAAGGTGATCAAGAGCGTGTAAGGCGGCGCTCGTCAAAGCTCCAATTGGGCTAACCGCTCTTGGCGGAAATCATCGTTAGTAAGAATATCTGAAGAGATATTACGAGGAGGGTATTTGTATTTCGAGAGGCAAGACGACCTCGGTACCATATACGAAAGAAAAGGTGTGGCATTAGTGGAGTGCGAATGCTGTATGCGATAAGCCCAAAGGGCAAAGGGGATGTGATCGTGCCAATTTCTTCCGGACTCATTGACAACTTTCATAAGGATTTTGGTTAGGGTTTTATTAGAAGATTCAGCTTGTCCATTCGCTTGTGGATAATAGGGTGATGAGAAACTAAGTTTGATACCAAAGTTGTCACAAAGGTCTTGCAACTTATTTTGAAAGATTTTCCATTATCTGTTATTAGGCGATGAGGAACACCAAAACCACGAGATAATGTGGTGGTTAATGAACTCTACAATTTTTCTTTTTAGTTGAAATGAGCGGAATAGCCTCCACCCATTTTGTGTAATATTCGGTTCTTTGTGATTATCCATCGGTGGCGTTGCGAAGAGGATGAATCTCACCACTAAACCCCATTGTGAGAAAGGCCAAAGATCTCGGGCGACACATGTAGCGGGTGGCTTGGAGTATGTTGAAGGTTGGCATGTTGTTGACACATAACACAACGCTTAACATATTCATAGCAATCGTTATTAAGTAGGCCAATAATAACCTAGGCGAAGGATTCGTTTGGCCACAGCAAGGCAGCTAAAATGTCCCACCACAAAGACCATCATGGACTGTTGGATGGTATAGGTGACCTCCGCGCTGTGAGACATCGAAGGAGGATGCCATCAAAGCCACGTTTATAAAGGAGTCCCCCATAACAACATAACGAGAAACGCGTTTAAGAAAAGTGCGTTTGCGGTACTAGTAAGGTCGGTGGGAGAACGGAGGTTGTAAGGTAGTCATGAAATTGGTGATACAGGTATCACGAGAATTAGCAGACACATTATTTATCATACAAACAATAGGGCTAAGAGTAAGATGGGGCGAAAGAGTTGTTGGACCAAGGCGAAAATGTCGAGTCGATTGATGAAGCTGGAATTTGCGAGGCTAGGCAAGCCATAGTATCCATGAAAATTTGTTAGTGGAGCGGGAATGGTTTGGATAGAATAGTGAGTAAAGAAGGCTAGAAGTGAATCCACATAGTGTTTGTACTTTTGAAGTTCCTCATTTTACATTGGTAGATGCCCATAACTTGATTGACTACTAATTGAGAGTCACCAAAAATATTGATAGATTTGACACCTAAGTGTAACGTAACTGGAGACCAAAACAAGGGCCTCGTATTCCACTGTATTATTAGTGCAGGGGAAATCGAGTCGGAATGAGAGAGGCATAGGCTCAGCGTCGAGAGGAATGAGAACAACGCCGGCTCCTCCGCCGCGTTGGCATTTGGATCCATCGAAGAAGAGGGTCATTGGATACGATTCCTCTTTGAGTGAAAGAGTGGCGATGAGTTCATCGGGGAATGTAAAATTGGTAAATTGTTCCCCAGGTAAAGGGGCTTCTGCAAGTTGGTCTGCGATGGTTTGTCCTTTGATTGATTTCTGGTGGACAAACTCAAGGTCGAGGTCGGCGAGGAGCATGAGCCATCGGGCGATGCGTTGGTTTAGATGGGGTTTGGCATACATATAATGGATGGGGTCCGTGTTGGTGATGACAAAAGTTTTGTGATTCAGAAGGTAGTGTCGGAGTTTGGTGGCCACGAATGATAGGGCTAGGCACAACTTTTCTACATGTGTATACCTAGTCTCATAGTCCACCAAAGTGCGACTTATATAATAAACGGCTTGTTCTCGATTCTCGAGTCACGATGTGCGAGCATGGCTCCTATAGCGTGGTCGGTGGCGGAAAGGTAAAGGTAGAAAGGGCGATCATCTTGAGGTGGATAAGCACGGGTGGCTGCGAGAGATAAGCTTTGAGAGCTTCAAAGGCTTGATGGCACTCTTCACTCCATTGAAAGTCAATGTCCTTTTTAAGAAGGTGATGAAAAGGTTGACATCGATCCGAGAGTTGGGAGATGAAACGCGGATGGATTGAAGTTTACCTGCAAACTACGCATTGTTTGAGGTTTTGGGTGGGGGCATTTCTAGGATAGCTTTGACTTTAGATGGATCGACCTCAATGCCATGCAAAGAGACGATAAAGCCAAGAAGTTTTCCCGAAAGAACACCAAAGACACATTTCTTTGGTTGAAGCCGGACTGAATATTGCAACAAGCGATCGAAAATAATGGTTAAAACATCGAGATGTTCACTGCGATGTTTAGATTTGCCAAGAAGATCATCGACATAATCTTCAAGGATAGTGTGCATAATGTCATGAAAAATGTAAGTCATAGCCCGCATGATAGGTCGCACGGCATTCTTAAGGCCAAATGGCATGACACGATAACAAAGGTTCCCGAGGAGTTATGAAGGTAGTTTTATGTTGATCGGCGGGGCTACCAAAATTTGATTGTATCTGAAAAACCATCCATGAGAAAGCATTTCATGGCCCACAGTGAGATCAACAAGTTGATCAATACTTGGGAGGGGAAGTCATCCTTGGGGCAAGCGAGGTTAAGGTCTCGAGAAATCCGTGCATATCCGAAGTCCCCCATCGCTTTAGTAGCAGTGCGATGTTAGAAATCCATTGAGGATAGTCAATAGGCAAGATGAAGGAAATGGAAAGAAGTCGTTGAAGCTCTTCTTTGACCAAGAGGCAATGCGTGGATGCATTTTCTCGATTTTGTTTGACTAGTTTGGAATCGGGGTTTAGGGTGATGTTATGGACATCAATGGTAGGATCAATTCTGGCATGTCGGCGTAGGACCAAGTGAAAGCTTGGTTGCGGAATACGGAGAAAAGTAGTAAAGGCGGCTTGTTACGATGTGTTAAGGGATTGTCCAATCTTCACAATGTGAGGATCTTCCTCTGTGTGGATGTTGATTTCTATAGTAGACTCATTCAGCATGGTTTGAGTTTCAGATGGTAAGGCGCGTTGAATATAAGAGTCATCCGCACCAAGGTAAGTGAGGATGGAGTCATCATCCTGGCACTCAACAACATTAATTGAAGGTGAGTCCTCTTCAATCATATCTGGATATAGAAGGGGAATAGAAGAGGGGTCCTCATTATCGCGTTGATAAGTGAGAGGACCTAGGAAGATAGCATTTATGAAAAAAAAAAGTTAGGAGGGATAGATTCGGGATCTATCGACTCTGTGGGTGATGAAGGCAAAATGGGTGATGATGGTTTGGTAGGGGTGACGTTGTCATCTTCCAGAAGACAACTGACACGAGGTTCCTTCGGTGTAAGTGTTCCCGAAAACCGAGACCACTACGATCATTGTGTTTGCGAGTAGTTACAGGAATGATTGTATGTCGGCCTTGTTCATAAAGACCAAAACCAAAGCCTTTCCAAGCACAGCGAGTCAAGAAGGTAAGGGCGAAATGACGATTTGTCAGGTATTGAAAATCAGATTGGAAGGGAACCACGCCAAGAGGAGGTTCAGGGGTTACGGAAGATGCATCGACACCCCCATATGTTAGGTTAGTGCGGCAATGAGGTGGTCCATAGGGGATTACTTCCCCCACATGACGGTCATAGGTAGGATGTGCATGTACCTGTCCGTACTCCTGCGGGGTATGGAAAGAACTAACGTTATATAGGTGATACTCCCCCAGCGTAAGGCGTTGAAAAACATCTACTAAGGGGTCGGAGGTTGGGATGTTATCTGCGGGAAAGGAAGTAATATTTGTAATGGCGGTTTCATTGGTTGAAGGTGTAGGTGCGTCGGAAGTAGATGGCTGGGTTGGATGAATGGGTGTCTTGATTGGTACGAGCACATCATTAGGGCGATACAACATATTGCAAGTTTTGAAGGGGGGAGGATCAGCTTTTACGGTGTAGGACTTCCCCTCGTACTCAAATTTTATGCATCTATGTAAGGTGGAGGGAACGCATCCCATAGCCGGATCGAGGCGGCTAACAACATATTGTATTGGAACTCTCCCTCGAGGACATAGAAGAGTTCGGGTAAAGTACGTGGTCCTACGAATGTTAAGGATCACGGTGCCTAAAAGTAGAAGTAATAGCATCATTGAATGATCGCACATGATGGGGTTGGCACACATGTACAACTAGAAGGGATATTCATTTGTTGGAAGGCTTTTGAAGAGATGATGTTTAGGCTAGTGCCCCAATCAATCATAACACGGCGTACGAATATCCCGAATGTATGCTTTGAGATGAAAAGAGTAGGTCGGGATCTTGGCACCAAGTCAATAATTTCATCTTGGGCCCGGCATTAAGCGGCTTCTTGTAGAGAGCAGTGGTTGGGGAGATAGATTGTTTGGTGAGCGAAGCAACGTGATTGGGTGTTAGAATAGAGTAGCAGGAAGGTTTCATTAGGTAAAACTTCTATCCCTTGAAGGATTTCAATGAGAGCTTGTCGATGAGATTGAAGTCGAATGAGATCATACGATGTCATTTTATAGGTGATTGGTGAAGGCTGTTTGATCATAGTTCGGTGGGCAATGCCATTAGAGACGGGATAGGCGGGTCCACGAATAACCACTTTAGGTGGTGGTGCAATCGGGATGTTGGACGGAGAAAGAGATGCCGCAGGTGTGTTTTCTTTCGCTTTCCCATTGTTTTTCTACCCTCGAGTAGCAACACTAATCATATTGATCTCGTGAATACGAGAGGAGGAAGATGGTAGGGATAGGTCATGGTTTTCGAGAGGTGGGGCTGTAATAATGATAGATCTTGGTGAGGCGGGGACAGGTGGTATAGGAGAGGGAATTGAAGCTAAAGGTCTCTCTCTTCGTAAGTTGTCTTTCTTAACTTTTCTATCTGAGAGAGGTGACGGACAAAGTATGGCTTTCAATGCTTTACATCCCTCTACATCATGTCCTGGTGTGCGGTGGTAAGCGCAGATTTTAGACTCATCATAACCTATAGGTCGAGGTTTAGATGGATCATAAGGTCTAAGTGGGGGTAGGAAATGGTCGCATTCTCTACCAACATAGCAAGGATTTTGGCGTAAGACCCTTTGAGTGGGTCAAAGTCGGAGGAAAATGAGGCTATTGATTGAGGTCGGGTTTTGGTGATGACGTGGTGTGGTTGGTTCGTATGGGGGTGGTTTAGCCAGGAGTTTTGATAATGGGTTTTAACTAACGTGGTTTCTTTGGCGCGAAGCTATGTTTAGTGGTTAGATGATGAGGCCACGAGATGATGTGGTATCGAAAAACAACCACGGAGAAATAGGAGTGACATGAAAACAAATCTTTTGATGATGGAATTTGTTTAGGGTTGATAGGTGGACGGATACGCGGGGTGATAGTGTTGATATACCCTTAGATTTGTATGGGTGGAGAAGGCGTAGGTCGCTTTTAAAGAAAATGCGGGAGGTATGATATATTGATGTAAGGTAGAGGATGGGGTCCCAATATGGAAGGTAGGTGTGACGATGAGGGTTTTAGTTGTGTTAACGGCCTAGATGGAGGAGATTGAGTCTGTCTCCTAATGGGATGGATGGCTTTATTTTTAGATAAATCAAGCCGCTTAGGTGGATGTGTTAGACTAGGTATGGGTGAGGTCCCAAGTGTAGGGGAAGATTTGGTTAGGTTAATAGAAGTGGATGAGGTATTTGGTAGAGATGAGGGGGTGAAGATGAGGACATAGGCATTTTAAGCTCCTGTAAACACTTTGGGTATATGGTAGAGGCATCAGGATCGGTCATTTGCATTTGAGTAGAATATGGCGTACTCAAACGTTCCCATAGGACCCGTCTATCTTACGGGAATGACAGTCCTCACGTGTGAATAGGAACTTTTGTATGGAAGAAAGGTGGGTTGTGATTCCGGTCCACTTTGTGGGTGTGATACTGAGGGGATGTGAGGCACTGTATCAATAGGTGTTAAGAGGTCAACCGGTTCTTGAAAAGATTTAGGTGATGAAGGACTAATAGGTAGGAGGGCATGTTTGAGAGGATCTGTCATGTTTAAAGAATGTGGTGATGTCGGTTCAAGGGTTTCTCATCTAAGGATGACAAAAGAAGTGGCGAGCCTTCCTCTTGTGCAACAAGAATGGTAGAGAGAGCGTTTGGGAAATAGATAAATTAGATAACATCCGTTCACAGTCTTGGAGGATGTGGTGTAAGAAGACTCATCTATGAGAAGAGAACTCTGGGCAGTTAACTCCTTTATAGGTAAAGGAATGATTTCGCTTTGGCTTGATGGTGGTGAAGGAGGTTCGGGCCCTGTGTTAGTGAAGAGGCTTGATTCAAAATTTTCGATAGAGGCTTTTGTAGGAATCAAGAAGCTGCATGGATCTCATGAACACTCTCCTCGGCTAAGATATCTTGGTTTATGTTACTGTTGGAAGAGTGATTCGGGAATGGTTTGTTGAAGATTTTCAAATTTCGGTTGGCAGGGGCATTAGGATTATCGAGGGTTATATCCCCTGCATCAACCATTTCCTGCACTATGTTTTTCAACATCTTGCAGTTTTCATGACTATGTCCTTTTACGCGGTGAAAGTTACGAAGTCATTTTCTTTGTACGGAAGGTATAGCGAGTGGAGTCAAACCCGAATGAGGTTTTAACAGGAGGTAAGGTAATGGCTCTGCTTTGAGCAATTTTCCAAGATGACACCATAAGTTTCTCCCAGGAGTGTAATTGATGGGCTCGACTTTATACTTATAGGTGGTTTTTGGTGGAGTATTAGACGGTGCTTGAGATTTGACCATCACCGCGTGGACAGCTCCTTTTGATTTAGAAGAAGTGGATGCATGAGGAGTGGTGGTGTTTGGTTTATTGGTAGAATCTGGAGTTCGGAAATTGGGGTTTTGTTGCTGCAACCGCAATTTCTCTTCTTCTAGGCTCTCGAATTTCTAGCTTCCAGCCATGGTAAAGGCCTCGTCAAATGTGCGGAAAGTTTGAATTTGAAGAGTAGGAGAAATGTGCTTAGCACATGCCCGCGTAAAAAGTTTGATAAGTTCCTGAGGCAAGGCATATGTAAGTTGGTTGATAAGGCGCGCCATCGTCAACGAAATCTGATAGATTCGTCTTGAATTGTCGGATGGCATAAAGGTCGATGATAGATACTTTCTTGGCAATGTTAATGGAGAAATGATCCAAGAAAGATTGGGCTAGTTGGTTAAAAGAGAAGATTGAGTCTTGGGTTAAAGCAACTTTGTACCACTCAAGGCGGGTCTGATAAGGGACATGGGAAAAGTGCGGAGTAACAAGGCATCATCATGAGCAATCAAATAACAAGCATGTCTAAATGATCACAAGTGTTGTTGAGGATCCTCTTTACTTATTAAAACGAGTAAATTTCGGCAATTCCCATTGAGGAGGATATGAATGAAGGGGAACGAAAGGGTGAATAGGCTCCCGACAAACTTGCTCGTATGTCGAGTATTCTACGACTTCCCGAAAGCAAGCCTCAGTTTTGCATTTTGTCCATCATTTGTTTGATGAAATCTGTGGTTGGATGAGAAGATGGTGCGGTTGTGGTAAATGGAGGCAAATTGGGCCAAGGGCCTCCGCTGAACAATGGTGGGGTTAAGTGTTGATAAGGTATGGAGGATGAATATGTTGTGAGGCGACCCAAATAGGGATGTCCCATATAAGATGTTGAGGTCACTTTGGATACGTGTATGGGAATGAAAAGGTAGGCGGAGCTTGAGAAGGAAAGCTAGTGTGGATAGGTGGAAGAGAGCAAGTCATGAACGGAGCAGTCTGCAAGAGAGATGAGGTAGGAAGCGATTAGCGGTAATGATATGTGGGGTCCCAAGATTAACCAAAGGAAAGCCAATATGTGTCGTATGAACCTCAAAGCCATCGAATTGGGAGACGCAGGGCTAAAGATGCGGGAAAAATGCGGTGTTATCGGGCGGAGTGGGAGCTAAATGAGCAGCTATACTAATAGGCATGCCAACAAGGTTGACCATCGGGCGTACGGTCGAGGGCATGAGACAAATAGTATTGTGCAGTGCTAGGATTAGCATCCGAGAAATTTGGCAAATTCCTTATCTCCTACAAAATTTTGGGGATCTCACTTTGGTGTCCGTAGGGTTCCCTATAGAATGTGAAGGGGGTGATTCGGGTAAAGGCACGAGCGAGGCATGTGAAACCATGGCGGCGGCTTGCTTCAGTGATAACAACCATGGACGAGGAGTACACAGGGTTTGATCTATCAAAACAGAAATAGACTCAAATGGTGAAATTGGCAAGTTCTTGGTTTGTCGAGTCTTGTAAAAGCGATAACGATGTCGATCTAATAGCGATGTCGGTTAGACTTTATAGCGATGTCGGTCGATTAACGATGTCGGTGTAATAAGACTGGTATAAGAAAAAAATATGAGAAGCTGCTGATTTGATTTTAAACAATGTTTAGTACACTTATCAAATAGTTACGAGGTGTTCACGAGAAGACAGTATGTAGAGAAAAGCAGAACGAAAACAAGCAAGATGCACACGCAAATCCGAGAGACTAACCCTAGGGTTAATTTAAATTATCATGGGCTTATGCCTTTAGACGTAGAATGATGTCAAATCTAAACAAAAGACTTAGGGGAAATGTCAAGTTTGTTTTGGCTTATAAGGTTACCTCAATCGGGCGGAGGAATACCGCGGAAAAGGGGGGATGTTTTGAGCTGTTGTGTTAATTATGAAGTGATTCGGTATGTGTTGTGCAGTGAAAGTAAGATTAATTTCCTGTCAATACCATGGAAATCACCCCCACGTGTACGACCTGTTACTTAATCTATGTTCACTAGAATTGAAAACAACAAGCAAGAATGTGATGCACGTGTTTTAAAACCCAAATCGAAAATGATATTCGATGAAGCAAAAGAGATGACTTTCACTAATGCAAGATGTAAAAGTAAAGCAAGTTCTTTTATCAAAATAACAAAATACCTTGTGAATATCTTTTAGAAGAAGAAAACAGCAGATATGCTCCCTATATGAAAGCAAGCAAGAAAGAAAGAAACCCAAAATGGGTCCCACCGGGCGTGCCAAAATGTTTCACTCGGAATGTTTCGGCTCTTTGGGAATAGAGTTGCTTCTATCCTTTCATTCCTTTTAGAAACAGATAAGGGTTAGGGCTAGGAGGAATACCTGTTGAATGTCGAGATGGTGTGCATACCAGAGAGAGATCGGGTTGATTGCGAAGAACTCCTTTTTGTCTTGGAAGGACTACTGCAAATAAGAACACAAGACCACAAGATTCGATTAGACAATAAATGAGGAACTGCCTTGGGCCCAGGAAATATAAAACTTCCTTTCGAAGGTGGTCAATTCCCTGCTAATATGAATTAACACCAAAGAGCGTAAAATATCAATTTAATTGCTTCGTTGAAACAGGTAGGGAAAAGGCTGGTTTAGTTTTGAGTCACAATAACCGATCTGCGATTCTTGTCATCAACCGATATCGGTAGGGTCTTTGTTTTTAGGACTTTTGGTGAGGGTCGGTTGTAGGATAGTTGTGTTGTTTGTAAAAGGCTGGTATATGAGCGGGATTAGGTAATGGGGTGATGAGAGGTAAGTGGATGATAGTTAGGTATAATGTGTTCTTTGGGTAGTAGATCTAGGAATAGATTTTATGAGGGCTTTGTGATTCAAAAGTCTAAGAAATGTTACTAAAGAGGACATGCAAGATATAACTTACTTGTTATTGACGAAGATGCGAGTCAAGCTGTGATGACAAAGCGAGAACTCGGGTAGGATGGCACGATACCCGAGAAGATGAGATGTCTCCCTCCCAATGATCGAGATGAGTGTCACGGGGCTCACTATTCGATTGCGATCTTGGGCTTGATCTCCTTCACTTTGCAAAACTCTACTTGTCTCTTCACTTGTCTCTGCTCGGCCAAGTAAAGATCCGGATTCTCTTGATCGCTTCTGATGATCCTGATTGATCCAAAAATCCTTCCACCTTTGTTTTTGGTTAGGGGAGCCCATTTACAGGGAACCGATGGCGGTTACGTAACCGACGGCGGTCGAGTAGGAACCGGTATCGGTCAGGTCAAAGTGGGCTATTTTTAGTAAAATAGCCAACTTTCCCTCCTTTTCTCCCGAGAGATTAGTTGAGGGCTTGGTCAAGTAACTAGAAGGTCGGTTTTGGGTGCGAGAAAGGGGTCATTAGTCATGGGTGTGGATGTGGACCAAGTTATAGGTCTTAATTAGGTTAGTTTAGGGTTAGGACTAGGTCATGATGAGGTGGCCAAATGAGGTGGCAGGTAAGGTGATGTGAACAAAAACTTGGGTGACGGTGAAAATTACATGGGATTTCACAAATGTTTTATGCAATAGTTGAATTATATAATGTGCATTGATTACACAAGTGAAAGAGCACAATGTGTGCATGCGAAGTGAGTCAAGTCTACCATTTGAGGGGCTAGAGTGACAAGGAGTAGAGATAAGTTGAGTCATAGGAACAAGTGAAACTTTTCAAGGGTCATGAAGAAACACCATTGTAATAGCTTTAGGATTTTTGTTGATTTTTGTAATAGTCCCAATAGTGGGAGTAGTATTTGTAGATGTCGTCAAATATTTTTAAATTAATAAAAACATGTACATGTGTTTTGATTTGTTATGTATTATAAGGCATTTCATGATTCCATATATTTGAGAAGTTGTTGTTATCTTTGAGAGTTGTGAGGTTTGTAAAATCTAATTTTGACACATCTAACACTCCTACAAATGTCGATAAACAATCCAAAATGCCCCAAAACCTAAACAATGACTATATTCTTTCCCAAAATATACATCAATTGTAGAATTTAAACCCTAAAAGATTTAGGTTGAATGTTGAAATCCTAAAAATACCTATGTATTGACCAAATTAGATTATGAAAAATTATCTCCTAAACCATGACTCATGAGCTATGATACTAGTTCCATAAGGTGTAGAGTGGCCATAATTTCTTATATTTACTAAAATAAATTTAGTATAAGAAATAATAAAGTATAAAGAATAATAAATGAAAATCGTAAAGTATAATAAAATATAAAGAATAGTAAATGAAAAGCTTATACTTGTAAATGGAAAGCTCCCAACACATATATTACACCATAGTCTAAGTCGCGTGTACACGTTATAGTGCATACATGTTCCTTGAATTATGCACACAAACCAAGCTCTACTAGGCTTGGAAATGCTTTGTTTTCTGAACCTAAGCCTTGCACTGTTAAAACACAACAACTGCGTGTTTTTGGTTAAAAATGCATAAACTCGTATTTCACCATGATAAATCCTACAAAAAAACGATTACAATCTTTCTTAAAAATATGCCTACAATGTAAAGAAAACTATCCTCTTTTTAAATATATACTTTTTAAAAAAATTACTATTGTAAGGTTTCCATTTATATTTATTTCAAACTATGTCTTTTATACCTCTATTTTTAGTGATTGTAAATGCCTATCTTTTGTCATGTATCTTTTGTTTCACTTCTCCAAATTGAATAAAAATATATAGTCCCAAACTAGGACTAATTCTATACATATTCAAAAAAATCTAATTTTTAACAATATTTTTGAGGTAGTTAGGGGGCATAGTCGATTATCCGTTATTTTTCAATTTTCAAAATCTTTGTACTTGGAAAATCATAAAAAAATAAATACTCACTCAAAAATTAAAAAAATAATAATCCCAAACTAGATGCTCTTATCTATCTTTCTACTAAAGGGTTTTCAAAAATACTAAATAGTGCTAAAAATGGGGGACGATCGACTATCTACTATGTTTTTTTACAAAAACATGAGCATTAATTGACATTTTAGCTCTTTAACCCACTTACACTTAACCATTTTTACAAAAATAGTATTTTAGAAACTAGACTCAAAATGCTACAATTCATGCTCTTATAACATCTTCAAATTTTGAGTGTAACTATCTCAAATAACTTGTACAAGTTGAAGTTTTTTGTTTTTAGAAATAAGTGTCCGCTTAAGACCCCTTTTTGGCCTCCCATTTCCATGCACTTACCACTTAATTATGTTAGAAGGAATCTCTCTATGGAGAAGCCATTTTCTTGCCATTGTTTGTGTTTTCGGCACCTTCTCCCCAAATTTTTATCTAGCGTGAATATTGTTGCACACTATAGCATGAATTCTATCACACACTATAACATGCAACTATTGTCTATATTTGGTGAAGTAATGTGTATGCCTCGAAAAGAACCACGTGTCTTGTTGATTTGGTGAAGAATCCAATTATGTGGCAACATCTTGTAAGCATCCACATGACTCATAGTATGTACGCAAACATTACCTACTTCTCACCATCACCTCCCCATTGGCTTAGGGCTATATTAGTATGTTGGAATATGAATTGATTATTCTCACAAATTTGGTTTTTAGTTTTTGGGTTCATTGCCAAATTGATTCACATAGGGTTTTGAGGTTGCATTGATTTTGTGAAAGATCTCAATGACTTGTTCATTTTTAGGCAATGGAAGTGTTTGGATTTTGGTGAGATTTGATTGTAGAGATTTAATTGTTAGGATTCATTTTCACCACTCTCTCATTGTATTTGTTGATAGACCTCAATTTGTATTTTGATCATGTAACTATTATAATAAGACTCACACGAGTTGTTTTGTTTGGATATTTGATAATTCTCTCTCAAAATGATTGGGTAAGCATTCACACTCATAAGTTTTATTTTCTCAAATTTGTGTTGTTTTCTAAGATCTCTATTATGTTGACTCACATTTTCTTTGTCTTAAAAATTTATATCCAAGCATATCATTTTATATAGAGAAATACATGATGTTGAAGAAATTAAAAATAAAACAACATTGTTGTTTAACTTTTACTTGGACTAAAACATATGTTACAAAAATTAAAATACCCTTTGGTTTTATCATGACACCTCTAAAATGTGTCATGGTAACTCAATGTGTTCATTTAATAGATCATTTTATAAAGCCTCATGGCCACTACAAAGCCACTCATCTTTTTTTATACATGATAAAGGCACCAAATGTACACACTAACACGCATGATACATGAGTAAACATACACAATCCTAACATGTTTGCAATATGATGAGTAAATGTTTTCTACCAATCTGGTTATGTTATGTCATGCCATTTTGCATTGTATCAGACACATACGAAGTATGCATCAAAGGTAGAGAAAAATCGAGAGAGTTATCAAAACATCTTGACAAGAATATAAAACACTCTTAACATATAGAGCATGAAAAATATTGCATATAGTAAGTTCATATCCGAGACTATAGTTGACCGTGACATATGCACACAAGAGACATGCCACATGCTGAAAAAACATCCTCTCTCATTGTGTAGACATACATTCATTACTCTTTATATTGATAAACATGTTTACAAGTGCATGTTCATCAACTCCATGACAACATCCCATACGCCTTCTTTCATAGATGCCTACACAAGGCGTCTCGAATCATTTAGAAATTTTCCCCCTCTTCGAGATTGCATGCACATGGTACTTCAATAATCAAAGAAGAAGGTCCCAATGGAGGTAGAGGAAAACCCAATAAGTAATCTATGTCTTTCCTAGTTACTATCATGTGCTTGTAGTTGATGATCCTTCCTACAGAGACTTATGTTGGTTGATGATTCTCTTGTACAAATAATTCTAATGCATGGAAGAAATCATATACTCCTAATGACCTTTACATATACAAAGTACCATAATTGAATATGGAATGATAACTCCCATAGATAGTGGCAGGGATAATTTTAGTGGCGAATATTGTACTATGGCGAAAAATTCATTTTAGGAAAATTTGAAAAGGCAATTTTTTCTGAGCGGGTCGATGTCCTATTCACCTAAAATTTATAGTATATAATTTTTGGGGTCACTTTGCCTACATTTGAAAACATCTCCTATAAAAACTAGGTGATTCATCGGTAGTATAGTATGGTACTATCGCCAATTAGCTTACCAATACTATGAACTCGCATACTCTAAGCACCAGAGATTGTTGTTAGCTTGTTAGTAGTTTAGAGTCGGGTGATGAGATGATATTTGGCTTGACGCGTGACAAAGGGGTTAATTGATGATGCGTGACAGAATATAGTTGATGCGGGACAAGGAGTTATTGCGGAGACGCACAACAAGGGGGGTTAGTTGTTGACACACGATAGGGATATAGTTGACATGTGACAAAGAGGTATTGCAGACGCGCGACAAGGGGGTTTATTATTGACGCACAATAAGGAGGAGGTATTGTAGATGCATGACAATGGGGTTATATGTTGACGTGCGATAGGGATATAGTTAATGTGCAATAGGGATAAAGTTGACGCATTGTTGACATGCGATAGGAATAGTTGACGTGCGGCGATATATAGTTTGACGCGTGATAGGGATAAAGTTGGCGACGTTGTTGGCCTTACGAAAAGGGGTTAGATGTCGATGACCCATGCGATAGGGATAGTTGACGCACGATAAGAGGGTTATTTATTGATGCACACAAGGATATAGTTGACGCGTGACAAGGATATTGTTGACGCCGATAAGGAGGTATTATAGACGCGTGACAAGAATTTTTCTCTGACGCGCAACTTGGTTCTTTTACTAATGCATGAATCAGCTTCGTAATAATGGAAGGTGCTAGTCCTCGAATGCGAATACCCTAAAAGTAACTAAGAAATATCAGAAGTCCCTGTTCAAGTATTTTGGAAACTCTGCTGATATAGATATTGCAACTACCAACAACCATATAGCTACCACCAGAAAGAATTAGAATATTGACTGTGTGGAAGGTAATATTGAGGTGGACATGCATTCTACACAGTATCAAACAAATGACACCTACGATAATATGCCATATCTTGAAGATATAACTGTTGAGATGCTAGATCCTGAAGATATTCTTCTTGTTGGGGTGCAACCAGAGTGCATCAAGATATCACACATACAAATACTCAACAAAATGGAACACAAAAATCAAATTCAAATTCTAGTTCATGAAAGAGGAAACTAGGTGATTGTGATATTGCTCAAAATTCTACTCAAAAAAGTAAAACATTGAAAACGAACAAGAATATGTGGACCATTGGCAGGACATACAAGTTTGATTGGGTTGCAAATTTTCGTGTTATCGAACTCATACAATCATCTAATTCAAAGAGATCCCATCCGAATGTACATGTACAATATGTATGTGGAAATTGGAAAAGCAACAAAAATGTAAATGAAGTCTTTGGACACTATAGAAAAACATTGTGGAAAACAATATTTGACCGTAATGGGGCGGATGGATAGAAAATCAAAACACACAAGTGGAAAATCTGAAAAAGAATGCATGCATGTCAAATACGCAACGGATTATGAAGTAGAGCGAGAAAAAATGCGACATCTCATGGAAAAGGGAGGAACGATCACATCGTAAATCGGTAAGATGAATCAAACAAATCTACATGCAAAACTCATACAGTTATCTACTTTATTTCACATACTAAAGAAAGGAAGATCGATTTGGATTTCCTCGATTTCAAAGTTTTGTATCAATATAATGGAATTCCAAACGCATACCTCAGTCTCATTGGTCTGAAAGTAGTGGATGGGAAATGGAAAAATTCCTTTCGATGATAGAGAAGGAAGATTTGAAAGAGAATGTAAAAAAATCAAAGTTTATCTCTCTTTCAATTGATGAAGTGACAACAATCAACAACACTACATGGGTATGTATCCATGTCTATACTTTAGAAAATCATATAAGGACACCTCATCTGTGGGTGTTATGAAAATGGTTGAAAATTGTAATGCCGAAAACCTACATAAAATAGTTGTTTCTCATTTGAAAGATATTGCTGGAATGACTGATTATGAAATTGCTACGAAGTTGGTATGTGTCGGAGTAGATGGTGCATCTGTCATGCAGGGTCACCAAACAGTGTGTGTGTTGGATTACAAACAACAATGGCCCCATATATGCTACCAATTCACTGTATGGCTCACAGAATGAATTTAGCGTATAAAATGGTAAGCAACTACGAAAATGTTGCTAAATTAGAAGACCTTATAAGAGAATTTCATGCCTATTTGTGGCAAACAGACCAAAGCGATTTCTTGAGTTCTAGAAATTCACAATTGGAATTACAGATGACAAAAAGCTTCTGAAAGATGTTGAGACGAGATGGATCTCTTTGTATGAACTTGCATGCAAAGTTTGTGAGGAGTATCCTTTGTTGGTTGGTTTCATGCACAAATATCGTCATGAAGTTGATAGGGCGAGGGACTTGTTGTTTCGTTTAACTGATTTGGAGACATTGCTTACATTGGTTGGTATTCTTCCAATGTTGTAGGAGATCAATAGAATGATGAAGCATGCACATGAGGAGATAAATCTATATTGTGGATTTTATACGGATGAGAAAAAATGGTATGTCAAATTCTTGATATCTTGTATTGTTCCCAAGATAGTTTTGATACACCTATTTTCGAGAATTGGAAAGCTTTATTAGATCTTAAAATCCCAAGAACTATTTAAGATTTAATATCCATGATCACCTCGCATCATTGTTAATGGGAGGGACATACCATTGCACATTTTACAAAAACGTCAAGATATTACAGATCGGAATGAGAAGATGTTCCCATGACACATAATCTCTTTGAATCATATAGTTGAAACAAGAATAAAGCTTAAAAAAATTCAGAATCCTTATCATCGTAAATTAGAGAACATTTATCTAAAGATAAAATTCTTGAAGCAATGGGTGTGATGATGCCTAATTTTTGGAATAGTGAAGGTGGTCGTGCGGGAATTTGTAAGAAAGCATTTCCATAAATCCATGGGTACAATAATAGAACATTTCACAAAGGCTTGAGTTCAAGGGTAAGGAAATCAAAGGTATATTGAAGGTTGATTTATTAAAGTTTCAATCAACAAATTTTGCAACAACAATGAGGAACCAATATAAAAATTTAGATGAACCTTCTGAAAGTGGTGCTATTACAAGGTTGTGGCGAGGAATCTATCAAAGTTCTATCTTACAAGAAGACATCGATGAATATTTCAGATTATATGAGTTATGTCAAACAATGATTTTGGGGTCTGTGGAGGACGAAAGGGTTTTTAGTGATTTATCATTTATAAAATTAAAATTAAGAAACAGTTGGATAAAAATCGGAAAGTTTCATGAGGTGTTATGTATCTCGCTACTCCATGGAAACCTTTACTTTCGATAGAGCAATTGTGCATTGGAATTCCTTTGCGAGAGAAGAGGTGTGAATAATACAACTACAAGTACAACTGTTCCCAACGATGAGAGTGGAATTGGCGCATCGTCACACTCTACAGAAGAGAACATCAAGTTTGAAGAAGCTATTGATAATGGATTGTTTCAACTTTAAATAGGTATCTCCTTCACCTTACTTTTATTGTTTGTCACCTTAAATTTCATTTCAGCTCTTGTTATCATTAAAGATGCTACGGTATATATATTCACATTTATTTAAATATAATTATTTCATCTTTTTTTTTAAAACGTGGGTTGACATCCATTCGAGGAAGTCAGTACTTTTCGAGACCGATAATGTCGAGGATCTCACCCATCTATCTACTAATCCATTTCTAGATAGATTAGTAGATAGATGTTACAACTCTTGTTATCATTAAAGATGTTACAGGTATATATATTTACATTTATTTAAAAACAAATATTTCATCTTTTTTTTAAAACGTGGGTTGACATCCATCCGAGGAAGCTTTTGGTACTTCTCGAGACCGACAATGTTAGGAAACTCACCCATCTATCTACTAATCCATTTCTCGTGTTGAGTTTTCTTAAAACAAAGATCTAAAGACACTACGAAGGATGATTTCACAAACCATCTAAAACACTAGAGGTAACTTAAACCCTATTATATGACATTTCTTGATTTTTACAATTATGTTTAATTTATTTTTTATATTTGTAAAATGCTTTGATATATTTTTTAAACTTTGTGGGATAAAATCACACAATCAAATTTTACAAAGAGGAAGTTTTTTTCATATTATACAATTCATAATCCACGATCCATTATACAATTCATAATCCACGATCGTGTTTGAAGCTAAATCTACGTCCCATAAAATTCATCATCATTCATATATATCATATCATTATCATATCATTATCCCGACACTCCAATTATTATTAAAACAATTATTTATCTATTTTAAAATGTCTATGAAACGTCTCTGTCCTAACACATTCCATTTTTAAAAAAAATTATCCATTATCATCATTCATCATCATCTATATCCATTTTAATGTCATCATATCATTACAAGTATAGAGAAGAAGATTTTGAGAATGTTTAAATGTCTCACATGTACTACATTCCAAATTTTCTTAAAACAATTATCCATTATCATCATCCAGTTTCCATGATCGTGCTTGAAGCTAAATCTATGTCCACATACAATTCATGATAATCCATATCTATTAGACTATGATTATATTGTAATGTCATCATCCACATCTAATGCAATCATCATTACAAGTAGAGAAGAAACATAAACACCATATACATCTAGAAATTCTATATATGATATATAGGAAGTTATAAAATTAAAGATTATATAGTATTTCAAATTTTCAAAGGCTATCAAATTCAAGTTTCAACTTTCAAATCCAGATAATAAAATTCAAATGCCATGACCATCACATTCAATGTTTCAAATTTTCAAATATAGATTCTATTTTTCAAGTTTCCACACTCAATAATGAAAATTTTCAACCCTCAATTTTCTATACCCCTTTCCACTCTTATACTCCTTTCCCCAATGGCTTCTCCACCGTGCCCCTTTCCCCAATGGCATAAATAATCCCGAACTTATGAGATCTTCCTGCAAAGACTGCTAGATTTTAAAAATTATTTCTTCTTGCTTTGTTGCATCTCCATGGGATAACAAATTTGGATCATTTAAATCCATGCCTTGGTTTTGAATAAAATTTTAGGTCAAAGCCATGCTCTTTGATTATCCACTTGATTTATATTGTTTTTTTGTTAACCAAAACAACGGATAAAATGTTCTTAGCGATTTCCAAGTGAACTTGGAAAACCTTTGCTTGACTCTTCAAATTTTCATATTTCAACCGCACAAAAAAAAGTGATGTCAATTCAATATATTACTAAAATAAGAAAACTTCAAATCAACCAAAAATATTGTTTGAAAGTGATAATACTTACGACCACTCTATCTCTCTCGGCATTTGCAAATCGCTACTGCAGATCCTTGTCCTTAGACCATTTGTTAAAATATGCCTTGGCCTCAAGACTAATATTTTCCAATTTGTTTAATGTCTTATCCAAAATGTTGTCTTTATAGTTGTTGTTATACATGACATTCCCACTTCTTACTTGGGTAAGTAAGAATCCATCTTCACAAAGTTGATTCTAGACTTAGCGTATAAACTATCCCTTTGCTAATAATTTTCATAACGACTTATTATCTCATTAATAAGTACTTTATCCCTTCTCTACCATTCTATGACCCCACTGATATGAGGTAGAATAAACTCATTGACATGGGATTTACAATCATAACTAATTAAGTTCTCTAAAAGAAAAGGTATCAAATGTTCACCATCTCGTATCTCAAGAAGATGATCTCATTTGAGAGGTATGGGGGCTTTCGGGTTGATCAACTGCTACTTGTTTCTGCCTTTGGGTGGCCTAGATCTTGTTTGTGATAAAATAAATCAATATTCAAACAAATAAATCTAAAGTGAAATGTAATTCAATATGGTAAATTATGTTGAAAGAGAAGTATACCTGCTGGCCTTGAATCATCTCATGTGTATTGAAAAATCTGTTGGGTTATTGCTATCAATGCCCAAGTAATCTTCATCTAAATTTATATTATTTAAAACCGATATACATTTGCACTAGGAAAGCCACCAAGTGAGAGGGTTGGAATTCAAACGAGGAGACAATGTTTAGTGTCCCACTAGGGGCGGAGGAATTGGCATGCGTTTACCAATGTTCTTTTATCTTGATCCTCTAGTTGGAATTTTGAATATTATTGGTTGAGGAGGGCGGTGCAGCTGTTTGTATTAAAGGAGGAGGAGGATTTATGCAATGTGCTAAATGTAAGAGCTGGACTAATTTGCAGAATAAAATGCACTAATAATGATATATCTTTCAATTCATTCCGGATTATTTACATAAGATGCAATTACAAATATATAGGCACATAGTTTCCTATAAATTAGGAAACTATTCTACTAACAAATACTAATCACGTGAGTTGTTTGTAACAACCAAACAACTCAGCACACATTTGTTATTAGTTGTTTTATATAACAACTAAATAACAAATTACTAATATAATAATAATTACCAAATGTAATTATTATCTACACAATGTAAATACTAATTCCTAACATTCCCCCCCTTAGTGTTTACATGGTAGAAAAACATCCACACTCTCAACTGCAGTATGCTCACCCCTGTGGCATGTCCAACTCTGTGACTCATGACCTTGATCCAAAAGAAAGGCTCTCTCCTTCCATGGTTTTAAACAGGCTTACCACAAACCTTGACGTGACAGGAACTTCATCAACTGTCCACCTCATGTGGTTTTCTGGATCCTCCCACAAACCCTTTCAAGATCCATGAACTGACTTACTCTGGTGCTATTGTTCATCACTATGCTTATACATCAGGGAATTATGTAGGAAACACAACATGCATATCTCAAAACTACACAATAGAAGATATACTGAAAAAAATTCACATTACTTCCTATAAGAATCGTAATGTTCTTAATTGTAGTCTCTGTCATTGATCACTGCCACTCGATCTCGAACAACATAGAAAACCGCTAACCCACTGAAGCTTTCCTTGACTAAGTCGTTTTGGGTGCAGAATGGGAATGGAACATTGGTATGTATTCCCCCCCACAATGTGAAATTCCACTCAAATAGATACTGAGAAGCAAAATGCATCGAAGAACATACTCCTGAATGGATCTTGCTAGTTAGGTCTTGCTGCACATGGTCACTAATGCTAGTGAACGTATTCTCCTAGCTGACCATCTTCCAACGAAGTACGGCAGTCAGAGGACCAAGTCAGTCAGAGGATCACTGACAGTCATCTGCGCTCCAACACAACTCTCTTTCCAACATCCATCAAATGCCACACAAAACAGGAACACTGCAAACTGAAGCACACTGAGAAAATGAAAACCACACTGAAAATCTAATACTCACACCATACATATGCCACCACAGCTTCTGCGTGGCCCCGTCGTTGGTGACTGACGAGAGGTCGTTGAATGACCTCCAGCCTCCTGTGCCTCCATCCTCCAGTTTTTTGGCTTCTAACTCAGCCAAATGAAAATTTTAAGCTCATTTGTTTCCACATTGAAGTTATTCTCCCCCCGCAATGTGAAACATTTTAGTTTTAGGACGTCGGGTACAACCGATAATGCGTCCCACAAAATAGCCAAAAAATATGATATTTTTCAAAGTGGGTATTTTATCCCAAAATTAGAACCACTATAATGAGAATTAAAAAATAAACACTTTTGCAAAAACGCGTGCTCAATTTTGAGTTACCGTGCAAAAGTTATTGAGGTTACAATTTCCCGTAAATTGGTCCAATTAAAATAAAATTGAATTGCCCTCAAAATTCAATTATTAAGCAAAAACTATAGAAATATATATATATATATATATATATATATATATATATATATATATATATAAACTATAGTTTTGCTAAATAATTAAAAAAATTGACCAATAAGAAAAAACCTGTGTGTTGCATTTCTTTTACCGGATGTGCATTTCCAGCCACAAAAATGTCTGTTTGACAGCAATTTCGTCATATCTGCATGCTGAATCTGACCCTGATGTAAACTAAAAAGTTGTGCATCTTTTTCTCATCTTTTCAACCCAAAAAGAATCGCCTCAATCCGATGTTTTATGAGGAAGATATGTTCATTTTACTGAACACTACTTCTTGTATTTTTTTGGACGGATTTTTGAATATTCTCTTTGGCCTCTTAAATCTTCTTGGCTCTCATAGGAATAACCTGCTCTGGTACCAAATGTAAGAGCTGGACTATATTTTCAGAATAAAATGCACGGAATAATGATATATCTTTCAATTCATTCCTGGATTATTTACATAAGATGCAATTACAAATATATAGGCACATAGTTTCCTATAAATTAGGAAACTATTCTACTAACAAATACTAATCACGTGAGTTGTTTGTAACAACCAAACAACTCAGCACACATTTGTTATTAGTTGTTTTATATAACAACTAAATAACAAATTACTAATATAATAATAATTACCAAATGTAATTATTATCTACACAATGTAAATACTAATTCCTAACACCGAAAAGATCAAGAAAAATCATATGAAAAACTAGAAAACTATAAAAAAACTACGAAATTAAACAAAGTACTATTCAAAACTTGTACCTTGTTATTGCGGGGTAACTTGTCACGGTGCTTGAGGTGGCCGTGTTGGAGTAGTAATTGGTGGTTTTTGAGTTGTCATTCTGCTTGGGATTGTTGAGGTGGTTGTTGAGAAGACACAAATGCATGCAACTCGAATCGAGTGAGTTGGGGAATACGGTTGACTTTGAGAAGCACACGTATGGTCCAAAGTCCATGCAATGTCATCAACATATGATTGTATGTCAATTCAATATGGTAAAATTTAAATGGGAAAATGAAAATACAAATTTGGAATTTGTAAATAATACATGTAAGGGTATTACTTCTCTGGCATTTAACGAATTCAAACTGTTGGCGGTTTGGAGATGAGTGAGCTTCCATTTCAGATTGTGAATCTCTCGACGCCTCGGCGTTTTTGTTGGCCTCTTCCTCTTGATGTCGCCTTTTTTTTTTAGGGAAGGGCCTTCATAAATCCTCTCTGCAAAATGCAGGTAAATAGTTAATACATGTTGTTAGTTTAATGTCGAAATACAAACTTTATAGTTTATACATGTTCTTCAAATGGAATTGACAAATTCATCAACGCCTCGTCCGTGCAAGTGGGAATTGGTCTATCTTTTAAATTTAACAGAGCCTCGTAATAAAGGCCAAGGAGATAGTTTTTAGAGTAAATGACTGGTTTTTTTCTGAAATCTTTGCATTTGTAATGTCGGTTCTTTTTTTTAAAGGTGCACCAATCAAATTTTTGCTTTGTGATAGTTGCAAGAATGTATGTAATGGCCCGATTTGGTATATTTGTTTTCGACCTGCAAAACTATTCTCGGATTGAAAGAAGGAAATCATAAGCAGTATAAGAAAGTGGTGTGCAATTCCTTGCGTATCCACACCACATCTAGATTTATTGACATGAGCTACAAATGCCAAAAACCATTGGAATTAATATAAATTTGAATTATATCAAAATAAAAAACTGAATACAAAATGATGAATGAAAACAATTTACACTTATAATCAACATGGAAACCGAAAGTTGATTCGAGATATTTCTTATCGTCTTCGACGAGTGTTGCCTTTGTTGTAACAATGGGTAAATTTTTGAATGGGAGGCACAGAAACCGATGAATATCTCTTGGGTGTCAATACGAGAATTGAAGCAATCGGTCGTCGTCCATAGTAACATTAAACATGTTGTCCTCATATTATACGAGGAGAGAAGGTAGTTCAAAATATCTTGGTCTCTGTTTTGAAATGGGGAATCTTAGTGAGTTCACCAAACTCACATGCATCGATCAAATCCTTGTATTTTGAAGTCATTTGTAAAATAGTCCTGGATGTGGGGGCCTGGGTTCTTGTAGAGTATCTTGCACGTGGATAGGGCTCGTGGGTTGACCTGGATTTTCCTCTTGATTTTTGTCTTGACCTTGGGATGCACTTATAGTCTGCATTGTAGTTGTCCTTAAGCTTGATTGTAATTGACTGGATAATGGATTCTTGTATACAAGAAAATTCGAGAGCCGGAAAGTGTAAATGTGAAAATAACCGGTGGGAGGGTATTTATAGGACAAAACCAGGGTTTTGAAGCCTCATTGACGTGCGTCCAACGAGCCTTGTTGGCCGGCGTCACCAACCACGTCGAGTGTGTGCAACTTTGCGGTCTCGTGACTCAAAAAAGTGGGCAAAAATTTAGTTATGAAAAATTGGTAAATTCGCCTTTCAGTGAAACCGGTTCCGGGGATATTCGCCAGGTATTTTCCACCTCCAATTTCCAAGAGGTCTCTTAAAATGAACCCTAGATAGTAGTGGCATGACTCATAAGGAGAATGCTCAATGGAAATAGAACTACAAAAAATGGGGGCATATATCTTGCAAGTACCCATCTAGAAATGCATCAAATTTGACCGTAGCCATGTTTGGTTGTAGACGGTGGCCTCTATCAATTTATAAATTAAAACACCTAAATTCATAGACCAATCCCACACCGGAAAAAAATTCCAACTATTCCTTCATCTCCTCAACCTTTTCCATTGCATCTATATAGAAAGCAACAACTTGCCTATGCAATTTTTGTTGTCCATGCGAAAGGTAATGGAAATTATCACCCTTAAAGATGATTATTCAAGGTACAATATATACAAGAAATTCCTACTTGATATGTTGTATCAAAATTTCCTTACAAACACTTGAGGTTAGAAGCATGCCCTCCCTTCTCCTACTAGCTCTAATAGGTATTGCTATATTCAACATAGACACATCTACTATACATTTTGCATTACGAATAACCATTTGAAAAATGAAGGTCTGGAAGAAAAACAATGGAATTTTTGAAGATCATATGAGAGATGTTAGATACATTCTCATCGATGAAATTTGCTTCATGGGCCCAAAAATGATGAGCAAAATAAACATCAAGGTTGATGGCAAGATTTTATGTCATTTTTGTCTATTTGGTCTCCACACGGGCTCGCATGCATTGTTTGACATAAAACTTACAACATTGTAGAGATCATCTATTCACAAGGTGATCTAACCTTTGTATTCGAGAGGGGAAGCTCCCTCACATGATGGGTTTGTGGGGTTTTAGATACTTTTAACTCAAAAAGCACCCAAAAGGAGAAAGAAAGGAAAGGGAGAATGGAATGGAAGAGGAAGGAAAGGTAGTGAAAAGAATATAGAGAGGGAGGAGGAAGTGGTAATCAAATGTAGATCTCATTCCTACATGCTAGAAAGTATTTGCATGAAAATGAAGGAAAGAAAGATTACATTTGACATAAGAACAAACATAACCACTAAGAATATCAAGACACAAAGTTCCATAAGTATCCCTATATTTATTTTTGAAAAGGAACACAAAGTTTCCCTCTTGTCTTCTTCTTCAACAAAGACTTAACTATATGTACAATCTCTTAGAGATTCTTAGACTCAAAGTTTTCTTGAACCTCCATAAGAAACATCCGGACACAAAGTTTTGTTTAATCCAATGTCGTAAGACCATAGGACACAATGTTCCTCCAATCTCCCTTCCTTTACTTGAATGACCTCTAACCCCCTTTTATAAACCATGAGTTGGTTTAAAAGTAGTTAGGTATATTACATCACATTAGGGAACAATTAAGTCGCTTTTAATTAATATAGTCTTATTTTCATAAAGTAAGATCATTTTATTAAAATAAAACAACTTTATGTTTATAAGAGATCTAAATTAAAAGTATTTATTACAATAATAAAATGGGTACATGTGGACCCCACTTGAGTGACTTACACATACATCTAAGCAATGACACATAGATCAATAACATAACACCTAAGATTAGTGCCTCATTTATTGGGCCAAGAGTTTTCCTATCTCGATCATATGAGAAATGAACTCATTGGTAACCAAGGATAGCCTTGTCACAACATTGAAATATTATTTTGAAAATATTGGGTCCAAGCATCTCGCCATGCCAATTACTCCCAAAATCAATTTCTTTTGCAAAAATGAACATTTGGATGTATCCTCGACACTTTTGTTAGCCTTTCCCTTTGTCATTATCAAAATTCTCACTTTTTTAGCCTCATCACACCTACAAATCATTACACAAGGGTTTGATAGAGCTACATAGGCAATTGCATTATGAGGTTCTAATTCAAGAAGGCTTTCTACAACAAATTTTCCTAGCTACATGCTTGCATGGATTTTACAAGCACTAAATAATCCCCCATACAACAACACCAGTTCACATGGCATACTTGTTGATCAAGTTCTTTTCTTCATCAAGGTGACCGACATGGCTAAGAAGGTCGACCATGCAATCATAATGATCGACCCTAGAGGAGATGTGATAATCTTGAATCCTTAATTGACTAGGCCCACTTCTTGTAGAGAGAACTATAATAAATGTGATATGGTTAGGCTTCACACTTAGTTGTTGCATGTGTTCAAAGAGTTCAAGAGTCTTATTTCCACTTATATGTCGTGATATCCTCCCATCATTGCATTCCATGATATTATATCCCTTTCTTGCATTTTATTTAGCATTTGACATGCATTTTCAACATCTCCACATTTCCCATACATGGATATAAGTGTGTTGCTTAGAAGAACATCCAACTCAAAATATTTTGTAATGTTGTATGTATGGACCTACTTGCCCTTCTCTAAAGTTGTTAGGTTAGTGCAAACATTGAGAACACAAGCGAAGGTGAATTGATTTGGAATTATACCCGTCTCGATGTATTTTGAAGAAGAACCTCTTTGTAAACATGTATGAACTCATGGCATTCGATGTAATCAAATTTCGGTTGGGCATTTGAATTAAAAATTGACCGCATCTTCCATCTTCTCATTCTCGGCGAATATATATTGTAATCATGACATTTGATATTCGGCTTTCCCAATTTTGGCGTATCCTTACTCTAATTCATATTCAGCTCGCTTTTGGGGTTTTTTCTTAGGTTCATGTAAACAATGGCACAAGATTCACCATAATTCATTGTTTTATGTTCATCATCTAGTTATTTTCTGCTATGAATCCGTAGCTTACTTTGGTGAACTTCATACTCATGGACATCCTTGTTCATACTTGATTAAACATTTTGTAATTTGGAAAAGATACACAGTGTGATGAAAATATATATATTTAAGCATTAATTTAAGAAAATGGAGGATGAGTTTACACCTTTTGAAGTTTGCGACATGGAAGATTGTACTTGTATGACCAAGATGCTAATGTTTTGGGATTTAGTTATTTATTTGTTTAAAAAAATGGCCTCTAATAGGACATAACATTTTGCTTAGTCTAGTGAATATTTGAGATAATACTAAAAATTGGGGTATGGATTTAGGGGCTTGTCTCACTAGGATTCATAAGGTGACCTCTTGTATGAAAACACTAACCATGTAATTATATATTAAAGTGTAGACTAACAAGTTAACCATGCAATTTTACAATGTATATAATATCGGAGTTAGCAAAACATCAAGGGTTAAGTCATTTACTTGTTCGCAAGAGGAATCCAACTATGAGGAGCCTTTTGTTAGAAAACATCCATGTTTTTGACATCTTTTACCGCAGTCTTTTCAACCATGAAGTGTACATATCCATGTGGTGTGTTTAAGCTTTTGGTGATGTGGATTGTGGGTCCCACAAAAGTGGTCAACATATTTATGTCAAGCTTGTTTTCCCGTGTTTACATTATTTTTATCATAGGACCATGGGATGTTGTTATCACTTGAAAGGTTGATCCGTAATTTATAGAGTTCATATTCACATGTGTGGGTGTCTGAATGACATGACATTGTGAAGTTTGTTATATCCTTTCGGGAGGCTCGCACACTCGGTTTCTTGCATGCAAACATGTCTCATAGAATACATTCCTCACTCCATCTCGAGTGACACGGACATCTTACAAGTCTATAAAATTTACAAATCTCATTTGTAATGTTGACAAGTTAAATCAACAACAATATACTAAAAAAATGTATGCGCTTATCATTTTGCGATTGTATTAATCCTTTTTAAATTTTGGTTGTCTTTTTTATCTTGGTTGGGGTGACTCGTGAGAGGATTAAGGGTGAGGGGCCTTCAATGCTCCAACCACTTTAGGTGCGTCCATTTCCACATGTATATGCATGTGCATTGCAGGTTGCATGGAGTGCATATTGTATTTTTAAATTATTGATTGATGGGATCAAATGGCATTATAAAGTTGCAATAAGGTGTATTGGAGTCTCCTAAGTCATAGTAATGTTGAAATTAATATGAATTTAAAATTAAAATTATTACACTTGTATCACAAGTAGATATAATATTTATGTCAAATATCTTTGAAGAGGTATATTTGACTTGGGAAGCTAGGCAAAAAAAAAAGGTATCCCACAACTAATCAACCATTATGTTAGTGAGAGGGACACCTCCAATGCAGCTTAATTCCCCCTAGTGGCATAAGGAACATAATATATTATCAACGACCAGGCCAACAAACCAAGGAGAGATTGAGTTTTGAATGAATGAAAATTTTTAGAGTCATGGATGTAATTCCTAACCGCATTGAGCATGTATGACCAATCATCTCCATTGACATCACCCAAGATGAAGATGGAGGAGTGAGGGCTATATTTGATCCAACTCTTGCACGTGTGCACCAACTATGTGTTCGTCGGGAATAAAGAGCAATAGAAATATTTATCAACATCGTTGTCAATGTTACTATTTGATTTAAACATACATATTTAAAATTTATATATTAAGATTTGATATAGTAACTACCAATGAAAATATAGTGCCAACTTTCAATCACTCATTTAAGTCACAAAATTTTGATAATGGGACCAATCAACCATTATGTCTTTAAGGGGTCCACTTCCATTGGGGTGTCAACCCTATTGGCATACGGGCCATGATATATTGGGATTTGTATGCTATTGCAGGTTAGGCCAACCAACCAATGTGGGATTAATTTGTTGATTAAATGATGATTTAAAGTCATAGAAGTAATTTACATATGCATTGAAGAGGCATATCTGACTTGGGTAGCAACACGACTAGCATATTTATGCCACAACCAACGAATAGTTATGTTAGTGAGAGGGCCACTTCCATTGAGGCATCACCCCTATTGGTATAAGAATTGTGATATAGTGCGCTTTATATGTGTTAGGAAATATATCTTAGTGCTCCATTTGTATGTACGGGTGAATAATAATTACATGTGTAATTATTATTATGGTAAATTAGTGAAAGTACATTTACTATGTAAATGTAAATAGTAAATGTAAAATGTGGTTAGTATGTGGTAAGTTAGTAAGTTAGAATAATAAAACAATTAGTATTGTTTTATTATTATATTGGTGAGAGGTTGAAACCATATGGGTGTATGGTTGTATATGAAGACAAATGTTGTTGTAAGGATTGTTATTTTACATCTCCTATATAATGGAGTGTAATAATAATAAAAATATAATATAGAGTTGTTGATTTCAATTATTGTCTGTAGCTATTTCATAGATTCTTTGTATTAGATCAGATTAATTTCTACAATATGTTACTATGGGCCAAGCCCACCTATCAATGTGGGATTAAATTTTGTTTACATTTCACATGCCTTGTATATACTTCCACATTGAGGATGTTGGAAAAGGTTGTGGTGTGCGGTTTACTCCTTCCAATTGCATTTTCTTCAAATTTTATGTCCTTTTTAATAGATCCATTTTGTATATACTCTGCCATCATAGCAATCGATGAGACCACATTTCTTTGAGGCATTTTCTCAAATAATTTTGTTGTACCTTCTATGTGTACTTCCACATTTTACATACATATCTACAAGGCATTCTCAATTGTATATAAAAAATCATAGACTAAAGAGTCATATCTAAAAATTCAAGCTAAAAACATACTTTATGACTTTAATACTATGAGATTATTTATTACACAATACATATTCACATGCAATAAAATGATTTCAAACTTTATGACTTATAGATCACATTAAAATACTCACACACTATCGACTATACACAAAACACATTACTTTCAATTTCACACTACATGGACATGACTATATAAGAGATAAAAACACAACTAGCAACTTGTACTCTAACTAAATGAAAACAATATATAACTTATCATTAATCTCTATAATTTATAGACAATATTTAAACAATAATCATATAACTAAGGACTACTAGTATGACACTTTTAATTGTTTAAATTTTTGGTTGTTTATGTTGTGTTAAGAGTGAGCTTAGATGAAAAGTGGCGAGTGGATGTGAGCTCATTGTTGAGAACCAAATGCAATATTTGCCACAAACAATGTTGAGCAGTGTAAATTGGTAGAAGACAATATAGATCTCAAAGCACTACTAAAGACATATATGTGTAGACGATAGGCACTTTGATATATAGAAAAATCATCACACCGAAAAACTATACGACACTTGGACCTTAACAATGTTAATCTTGGAATGTATGTATGTTGTGGTAGTTTGTGAACCGATCTATCAAACAAATACATCATAACAACTAGACATGTGGTTTGAGTCCAAAGCATGTATGGATGTATTGAAGTAATAATCGAATGGATCTACTATAGTTTTAAAGCTCTTATTTTGTTATAGGTATGGAGTATGCATGTGTTTTCTAGCTAATAAATTTTGAGTGTCCCCATTTTTGAAGACCCTTAGCCTATCATTCCCGTGGGCTTTACGGATGTTGCGAGGGGAAAATTATATTAAATAATTTTATAATATTGCACGAGAGTGATTTTAATCATTTGACATTATAAAGCAATATTTATTTATATTTAATATTTATGGAGCAAGTAATTATTTAATTAAATCTCAAAATGCAAATTAAAAAGGGGAATTAATTAAATAATATTTAGGTGGCTTTTAAATATTAAAATCACCCTTTTTAAAAGGGGACGCCACACCTAGGAAAATAAACTGCTTTTATTTAATAATTTCCCTCTCCTAGGGATTTCAAATTTTGTGCCTCCTTGCTTATAAAAGGAGTGTTAGGATCATTGTTAGACTTATGTTATGATGATATTTATTTTATGCTCCATGCTTGGAGTTGGGATGCATGCCCATTAAAGCTTCTCTCTCTCTCTCTTGCGTGGGAAGTTAGTAAGCTGGTTTGATCAATTGAAGTATTCTCTCTTGTTCCATTTGTTGAGTTATCTTGTGTTGAAGTATGTTCTTTGTATGATTTATGCTTGCAAGCATTGGTGACTTGTTTGGATAAGTGGCACATTTATTTGAGGAGGATATTTGGATGTTATTGATGATTGTTGGGTGTTTTATGATCTGATTTTTAATACAGTAAACTTATTCTAACCCTAGCAACTGGGTTGAGGATTTTGGGGGCTGTTTTGGAGGGTTTTCGGCTGTCACAAAATTTAGATCTTTAGTTCTTTGGAAAGATCTTAATTTATAGAACAATCTGCATTTTATTTGGTGAAGAAATATTGAGTTTTGAGTGAGATATCAATTTTAGAATATTTCAGCTATCTGCAAGCTTTTCTGGGTATGGTAAATTAATATTTATTTCAGATATGTGGTTTGGGGTTGATTTAATATTGCATTTGATTATATAAATTAGGAGGAATAATAATAAATTGATTTCATAATTTTGGAGGGTTTTGTGCCCTAAAAGTGTTGGGCGACCTACTTTTAGGTCAAAATTAGTTGGTTTCGGTTGATTGTGCAAATCTGATTTTTGCATATTGTTTCTTCATATTTTTGTGACCCAAAATCCAAAGTTTGAAGATTTTTGCATGAACGGTTAAGCGGGAATTAATTTTTGAAGTTGCAGCAGTTGGGGTTTGGAAATTAATTATTTACAGCTATGTGTGATCAGATTTGTGTTAATTCCTAACTTGTCCTAAGGGGATATTACAGTGGTATCAGAGCATGTTCTTTTGCACCTATGAGGTTTGACATTGCTTGTGGATCATGGATTTATCTAGTGCAGGTAACATGAAGACAAGATTTTAGAGACTTGGTAGAGCTCTCAAGCACCTACCTCCATCAAAGGATGGTTTTTGTCTCAAAATTCCGTTGAAGCGTGAAAAACTTGTAACAGAGAGCAGATGATTATGGATCTATGCTTCTTGCAAGGGATTCCTTGGTAATGCAGTTGGCTAAGCACGAGTTGTTGGATCATGAAAATGGGGAGGTAAGAATTATGGTTATCTTCTGCATTAGTGAGGTTATACGAATTACAGCCCCAAAATTGCCATATTGTGATGTTATCATGGAAGACATCTTTGAGGTCATGGTGGGAAGTTTCCAAGGTCTGTGGGACCTCACAAGCCCTTGTTTTGGTAAGAGGGTTTGCATTTTGAACACTATGGCAAAAGTAAGATCTTGTGTTATAATGATGGATTTAGAATGTAATGATCTTATTTCTCACATGTTTGAGGTGTTCTTTGATGTTATATGTAATGATCATGCTCAAGAGATCATGATTTCCATGCAAGCCATTATGTCTTTGATATTAAATGAATATGAGAGTCCCCCAACACACTTGCTATCTATGTTGGAGGAAGGATTGGGTCAAGAGGCATCATGTGTTGCTCATACACTAGCCCAAGGTGTCCTAGAGAAATGTTCGAACAAAGTGAAGACTATGATTTTCCAAGGTATGAATTCTTTGGTGTCTAATGATAAAATTTTGGTATCTAATACTTGCATGAGAGTTGGCATTTGCACAGAAAAATCAGATTTATCTCCAAAGGAATAGGTTTCGTTGCCTTTGCATGATTGCATGCATGTTGATAAAATAATCATGGGAGATGAGCCCAAGAGGGAAGAGAAATCTGATTTGCAAGTTTGCATGGACAAGCAAAATGAGGACAGCCAAGAGGTAACTAATGAACATTATTTAGTTATTACTAATGCTACTTGGATTGGCAATGAATGCAAGGATGAGGGGATGAATGATAGGAAAGAAGAAGAGACATTTCCGAGCACTTTAGACCATTCTCAACTTACTCTGGTCCGGAATGTCAGATGAAAGCAGTTCTTGCTATACATATGTGCGAAAAATAGTGAAGGAGGAGTAGCCAAGGGTAGACCTCAATATGGCCCTAAAGGGGTCTATTTCACCATATCTCCCTCCACATAAAAGGAAACCACTTAACAACTACATTGAGGTAATAAATTATTCCAAGTTTGATTTGGCTAGTACTAATGATGAAGTTGTTGATGAGCATGTGCATGCTAAAAAGGAAAAATCAGATTTGAAGGATAGCATTCACCTTCATCATGAGCCATTTGAAGGACAAGAAGGGAGTATGAGTCTCATGGTTACTCCAAGTCATTTCCTACATGACATAAGCATTGGTGAAGGAGAAAAAGGGGTTTAGATGAAGAAAATAATGGGGAAAGAGCGTTGTCCTAAACTCAGAAATTCTGAGTTTTGTAGATGTTGGGGGCAGCCCAAGGTATGATTTTTCATGTTTATTTCCTCCTTATATGTTGAGCTTTGATGAATATGAGTATGAGCATGTTAGATGGATGGATAAGAGGTATTTTGGTCATACTATTGTTGATGTTTTTGCTCCTAACACTTGGGTGCATAAGTGTCAACATGGCAAAAGGAAAGGGATGCCTAAGACTCCTACAAACGAAAATCATGACAGTAAGCTTGCTGGCCTGTGTATAACAACAGTTATTAGGGAGCAAATAAGTGTGCTTTCTCTTCTAGAATCAAGTTCCAAGGAAGCTCCATGCACATGTCAAGTAAAGGTACATAATTACAAGGTGAGAAGTGGTGTTTTATGGTACGAAAATGTAATGAGCAGCCCCAAGCATGATGTTTTAGATTTATTTTCTTTATCCATAAAGAAGGTACATGGGCACAATCAAAGGTTTGAAGTTCCTTGGGTTTACGGTGATATGGTTTATGGATGCATGAATTATGGTTTCTCTTTTTCTTATATGCATGGTGCATCAAAAATAGTGAGATGTCATCCCTCTACATGGTATGAAGAAGTAAATAACAAGTTGTTTGTATTTACTAGTGCTCATGAGATGATTAAGATGGACATTCTATTGTTCTCATACCTTGATAAAATTCAGTTTTTTATTGTTGAGGTCATAAGAGGAAGGTATGAGCATCATCTATTCATGTTTGAATTGGCAACCAAGAGGAATATGTGTATACTTAATGTTCACACTGCTGTAATGTACATTTTTGGTTTGTTTGAGGACATGTTAGCATGCTTACAAAAGGATTTAGTCACATGGTATGCTGATTTTCAGTTTGGAGCATCATTGGTACATGTTACAGGTTCTTCTTTTGACCATTTAGCACTTCTTTTACATTGGGAGCAGCGAAGAGGAAGGTATGGTGTTGAGTTGTCATGTTATGTTCTGAGAAAAAAGGGTAAGCATGTTGTATTTTCAGCCATGATAGTGAGAAGTACCACATTTGTCATGAGATTCACTTTGAATCAGCTCTATATCATGCATATGATTGAGTTTCAGCATTTGTTTTCTTGGGAACAATGTATTGAGGGTTGTGAAGATGAAGAATGGATCACATGGACCACATTTTGCATGGTAAGAGTTTCTTTCCAGCCAAGCATATGGATAGTCTTCAGTTTGTTATTGTTGGGCATGGAATTTCAGTTGCATGGGGGCCTATCTCATTCACTAGATTGTTGCTCATTCATGTGGGGAAAAGAATTCTGAAATATGATAGTTGTTGTCCTCTCATTTTGATGGAAGATATCTTTATGACCAGCTCTACTATCACTTCCATCATTCAAATTTTTCACATGCAGTTGATGATATGGGTGTTGGTACTTGATTTTGACTCATGGGTGACTATTTGGGGGTGGAAACCAGCCACTCCAATTCTGATTTTTGGAGATTACAGCAGTCTCCTTCCACATAACAGAGTTGTACATGCCATGGAGACACATTGGAAAAGTGTTCTTCAACACTTATTTTTCTAATTTGTTTGCTTCATGCTACAGGTTTGAAGAAGAAATTACAGCAGACTACACTCCTAACTTTTAGGAGAATGAAGCGGTCCAAGATATTGCAAATGCTACTTCACTTGAGTGGCATGGGAGCACGGCTTTTGGAGTACCACACTTTTGGACACGGACACATGAGCTTGCTTATTGCTTGAGGGCAAGCAATCTTGGGAAGGGAGGACTTGTAATGTCCCCATTTTTGAAGACCCTTAGCCTATCATTCCCCGTGGGCTTTAGGGATGTTGCAAGGGGAAAATTATATTAAATAATTTTATAATATTGCCTGGAGAGTGATTTTAATCATTTGACATTATAAAACAATATTTATTTAATTATTTAATATTTATGGAGCAAGTAATTATTTAATTAAATTCCCAAAATGCAAATTAAAAAGGGGAATTAATTAAATAATATTTAGGTGATTTTAAATATTAAAATCCCCTTTTTAAAAGGGACGCCACACTTAGGAAAATAAACTTTTTTATTTAATAATTTCCCTCTCCTAGGGATTTCAAATTTTGTGCCTCCTTGCTTATAAAAGGAGTGTTAGGATCATTGTTAGACTTATGTTATGATGATATTTATTTTATGCTCCATGCTTGGAGTTGGGATGCATGCCCATTAAAGCTTCTCTCTCTCTCTCTCTCTCTCTCTCTCTCTCTCTCTCTCGTGGGAAGTTAGTAAGTTGGTTTGATCAATTGAAGTATTCTCTCTTGTTCCATTTGTTGAGTTATCTTGTGTTGAAGTATGTTCTTTGTATGATTTATGCTTGCAAGCATTGGCGACTTGTTTGGATAAGTGGCACATTTATTTGAGGAGGATATTTGGATGTTATTGATGATTGTTGGGTGTTTTATGATCTGATTTTTAATGCAGTAAACTTATTCTAACCCTAGCGACTGGGTTGAGGATTTTGGGGGCTGTTTTGGAGGGTTTTCGGCTGTCACAAAATTCAGATCTTTAGTTCTTTGGAAAGATCTTAATTTATAGAACAATCTGCATTTTATTTGGTGAAGAAATATTGAGTTTTGAGTGAGATATCAATTTTAGAATATTTCAGCTGTCTGCAGGCTTTTCTGGGTACGGTAAATTAATATTTATTTCAGATCTGCAGTTTGGGGTTGATTTAATATTGCATTTGATTATATAAATTAGGAGGAATAAGGATAAATTGATTTCATAATTTTTGGAGGAGTTTTTGTGCCCTAAAAGTGTTGGGCGACCTACTTTTTAGGTCAAAATTAGGGTTTCGGGTTGGCTGTGCAAAATCTGATTTTTGCATATTGTTCTTCATATTTTTGTGACCCAAAATCCAAAGTTTGAAGATTTTTGCATGAACGGTTAAGCGGGAATTAATTTTTGAAGTTTGCAGCAGTTGGGGTTTGGAAATTAATTATTTACAGCTGTGTGTGATCAGATTTGTGTTAATTCCTAACTTGTCCTAAAGGGGATATTACACCCATAGGCACTTTGATATATAGAAAAATCATCACACCGAAAAACTATCGACACTTGACCTTAACAATGTTAATCTTTGAATGTATGTATGTTGTAGTAGTTTGTGAGTTGATCTATCAAACAAATACATCATAACAACTAGACATGTGGTTTGGAGTCCAACATGTATGGATGTATTGAAGTAATAATCTAATGGATCTACTATAGTTTTAAAGCTCTTATTTTGTTATAGGTATGGAGTATGCATGTGTTTTCTAGCTAATAAATTGTGAGTGTCCCACAAATTTCCATGGGCCAAGAGTATGCTTGAAAGGTGAGGCGATTTGAAAATACAAATACATAATCTTTATTAATTGTGTTTGTTATAGAGTTGTTTCCAATGAGTAGGTGTTTATTTTATTAATTGTGTCTGTCATGGAGTTGTTTCCAATGAGTAGGTGTTTATTTTATTTTATTTATACAAACATGAAAAGTACTTTAAATTATTTTTAGTCATAGTAATATGTACGAATACCACATGAGCTTGCATGAAGACTACAACTTCCTCTCCTTGCCCGAAGTCGGTCAATGTGCCCGAAAGTAAGAGGAAAATATCAATTCGAATAAAATGAAAAATCCTCACGAATTATTGATGATAACGAGAAGGTTTTTGTTTGCATAGTTTGACCATATGGTAGGACTCATTCTACCACATTAGCAAAAACAAGAATGTGCCGGCTAGATAAGGCACCCCAACAAACGAGAACATCACGAAGATCACACATAACAAAAGAAATGTAGTAGGTAGAGTCTTCTTCCTCGTTAAGCTCTAACTAGATAGGTTCCAAATGACCCACATCTATCAAATTGTTTGCATAATCCAAGGGCATTTCCTCACCATGAAATGGTTAAAAATGCATTTTTTAAAATGTGTTTGTCTCTCTTCTCTCTTGGAAAATTCCATGCATCTAGTCTCCCTATCACTTTGACCTTGGATGTTGTTCAAGTCTCAAAAAATTGTAAATTTGCAAAAACATGGCCAAGGGGGATTAAGCCTTGTGCAGACTAGGCAAGCCGCCTAGGCGCCAACACGGTCAAGGGGCACCCGAATCTAAATTTTATTATTATTTTTGGATATTATTAGAACTTAATGTTATTTTTATTTGACGTCAATATTAATTGATTCTTTTATTAATATTATTATAAAGTAACATAAATTTCACACATACACATAAAAATGTACTATAATATTTTTGCAAGTAATAATACATGTGCATATTTTTAAGCTCATACAATATTTTCAGGTATTATTACCCATTCTCTAATGTAGCTCTAGATAATTCAAGTGTGTAATTTTTTCTTAAAAAGGTTCATGTATTTTTATAATGTCATTAGTGTAGCTAGTAGAGACAAGTATAATTGAAAGAATTATTTAATTCTCTATTCCTAATATATTGGAGAAAATTTCTCTTTTTTATAGAGGAATTAGTAGGCTTGGTCCAAATACCACTCTTCACAAAATTATGGGAGCTACGTAAGAATTTTTATTGCTTTGCAAAAATGGTGTTTTGTTTAGTTTTGAGTCTCATCACCTACTTGATATTGGTAAATAAGACGAGTAACCAACCTTGTATAAAAATTATATTTGTTGCATTCTGAGCACCTCCTGTGATTAATTTTATCCATCCATGGATTATTACTTGTCCTTATTTGATAATTTTATAGGATATGTTTATTCCTTTTGTATACCAATTTATCTAAATAAGTGATTTATTATGATTCTTATGCAAATTTTAAAATACGATAATGTATATAGATTTTATTTATTTATTTAATTGATTGAAAATTGTATTAACTAAAATTATAAGAAGGGTGTCCACTTCAATTATTGCCTAGGGCGCTCATAACCTTTAATCCGGCTCTGAACATGGCACTTCTAATGCATAAGCTTCAACGTCTTATTACCTCCATGGTTGAAAAAAACTATACCACTGAGCTATGTTTTGATTGCTTGCATGCATAGGGTGAACTCTTTTGATCAAAGTGGTGGAAGGCAAACTCTATCACCAAATTCCTTATTCTGCGATGAGAACTCGTGTTTAGCTCAATGACCTCCTATGTGAGCTTGGTATTTTGAGTATGACTCTTTACCATGTGTTGAAATCTCAAAAACGAGCTAATAGTTACTGCTTTATAACATTTTATATTTCCTCTCTATGACGTTTTGTGAATGGAAGAAGAATATCGATTGGTTTCGTACCTCAGTTAACCGTTTTAGTCTATTATAGGAAGTGGGGAAGTAATGCAAAAGAGGGAGAGAGTGGGAAGTGGGGATGTAGGTTGAAATTTGGCATTTACCAAATTTTGCATTTGTGCAGACTTTCTTGTGGAGAGTCGGGAATTTTTTTCCAATGGGTCTTCTACGAGGAATTTTTAATCTTAGTTCGATTGACAAGTGACAAATGGTGAAGTGGGAGTGAACTCCCACTTCACTCTCTATGATTCTTAGTTTAATTAATTAAAACAACTAATTAATATTTTTATAAAATTAATGCCATTAATTTAACACTTAAATGGTGAATTTAATCAATAAATTAATATTGTTAATAATTAATAAACTAAATAACGTTAATTAATTACGCAAATTAAATACATGTTATTTTAATTATTTAGAGTCAATTGATTAATAACATCAACTAAATTAATATGATTATTTAATCAATTTTAAATAATTAAATTAAAATCATTAATTTAACGATTAGTGTCGAATTTCATGAAGAGTAAGAGGGTATACGAGGATGATGGCGATGAGAATGCGACAATGTGATATTATGGTGCCTAATTCGTAAAAGAAGATAGAGTGTAACACCCTATGTCATACTTCAACAAACTAAGGGATTTGGTTTTTATAAACCATTCATCAACTATATGCCTTTAATGATTATCAACACGCAACAAAATGAACTCCGACATACTAACAAGCTTTCAAAATCCCTTAAGCTCTTCTAATGTTGTAATGAAGATTATCATTCTCAACCACTTTGCTAAAATATTCCAACATTATTTAATATTTAGAATCCATCTAAACAACCTACCATGGCCATAGTTATTTGGCATCGCGTTAGCAACCCGGTTTCGGGACTACACACAAGCCTACGAAACTTGTCTTCCCTTCACCGCACAACCGCCTTAACATAGTTATTTGTAATCCTTTACGTTGATTAAGTATTAAGTTTATAGTTAATCATTTTAAGTATTCATTTACAATAAGTAATTGAATTAGGTTATGAAGGCTGCAGAATATCATAACTCAATATTCGGTCACATGATTCATGTCGGCGCCACTTTGGGATCCCTACAAAAATATATGTTCATGTAATGGCCTAAGTCATTGCGTGTTCGCTCCTTTCTCTTTGTAGCCATCTTGAGATGGTACAGATATGGCTCATACGACACAATTGTCATCTCATGATGCCTACCTTCATTTACAATTCGTTATGTTTCCATTCCAATGAAAGGGTAACAACGTTTCATTATGTTATCCAATTCACGATAGAGGTATACCATGATTTCTTTGAGTCACTAACTAGTGCATGTACCTCATACCGCATGTAAGTCGAACTATATCATTTACGATCTTTGATTAGGTTTAGTCAAGTATGAGACTTAAACCAATTCTTAACACTAATTAAATATCATTCATGCTCATTAATGGACACTTAGACATTTTAGTTTGCCAAGGTCAATTGTGTAAATTTGTACTATATGTTATGTTTACAATGTACCTTCGTACTTTGCCCATATCGTTGTAATTGTTTCCTGCTAGGATAAAGTAGAAACAATATGATATTTTACAACAAATGTAATTAATCGTAAATATGTAAGTTGCTGCTATTAAAGACAACAATAGGTTTTCCAATGTTTCATAATTATAAACTGATTTATATCATCATGTTTATCTATGATTAATATATACATCTTGTATACTTATCTCTTTTTAAGTAGTATGTCGTATTTCCTTGTTTATCTTATTGTTTTTCGTTACATATTTATTAAATCATAACGACATCTTTAAATAGTTAGGTATTCACATTTAATATCAATCACAATAAATGCTTTACTGCTAAACAATGATACAAATATGCCTTAAAACACAATCATAATGAACTGAACCATAATCGTTAATTTATAATTAATAACATTAATACATATTCACAAAGTGATTATCGAAGATAATCATTTAATACATCAAACACATTTTCCTTATACAATTGTGAGTAATACTTTCACATTAAAATCAAGTACAAATACATTTATTACTTTCATATGAATTAGTATAATAATAATCATTGTATGATGGATCAAGCGTTATCCAAATCTTTACTCACTTCGTAATACTAATCAGTCATGCAAGATATAGGAAAAATAATAATATATGCATGGTCACTTTGTAAAAGCCCGACATGAATCACCAACTCGTATTCGTATTGCATTAATTTGAAATAAAGAATATTAAATGGTTAACTATTCTTTCCTTCATGTTATTTTAAATCAATTAATACAACAATAATCACACAAGGTAATAATACAGTCTCATTTTTTCTAATGAGGACATCAATTACTCTATTTACCTAACAAACAATAATTTCAAGACAAAATACTTGTAAGGAAAGGTTACCTATTCAATAATGATCAAGTCCTCATCCTATGGAACCATTTTATTCCAAGTATCAAAATTCACAGACAATACAAGATCATGCATAAGTAATGGAATATTTATCATCACCGGACTTAGGTTAATAATCAACACCATTTACACCTTCTTAGGAAACGATGATAATCCTATCACAAGGCCAATAACAAGCAAGGTAATTATGTTAATCATCAATCCTTCATGACATTCAAACAATTTCCACCTATACGAAATCGGGGTCTTTACTTGTGAAAGGAGCCATTTCTATAATTTTTAGGATGGTTACATCTGACCAACTCTACTTCCATTTACGGAATAGAAACCGATTTCAGTCAAGCATGAAATTATACAACCCCAATTTATTGTTGAGAAATCATTATAATTCCTTATAAGCTCAAAATGAACTTGGACAAACTCTACACCCAAATGAAACCAACTTAATCATATTCAAATTGACTAAGATTGGGTCCTAAACTTCTAACAATCAAATCGTAGACTCTACTCTTGGGTTAGCTTACAACTTATTACAACCTATCATACATAGGCCAAGTTAATAATAGTTTACATCCAGTGGTATAGTCCCTTAAAACTATTTGCCATTAATAAAAAAAAATAGTTTACATCAACCAAACAATTTACAAGCATATCATACATCTCATATAATAATCTCATAACCTTGAAACAAATCCCATTTCTCAAAAATATCTATTTGTATTTGAGGGATCTTATAAAAATAAAATAATATATTTTTAATTTTTAGTATTTCTTTATTGAAAAGATCCAAAAAGGCGTCTTTATCACCTATGACTTTGTCTTCAATTATGTTTTTTGAACTTTCTGCTGAACTATATTTTTCTTTTTCTGCAAGCTTCTTCATTCGGAAAGAGATTTCCGATAGTAAATCATCTTTATAAGATTTAATGCTCGAATTAAAAACCGGGTCAAAAAGCGACTTAAAAAAAGGGTTGTTTTCTTCTGAATCTGAACTTTTTCACCCATGATTATATAGAGTTCACACTCTTCAAGTTATTAAGCAAATCTAATACCCTTAACAAATAAGTCAAAGTTGTATTTCATTGAAATACCATTCAAAACCAAGCATATACCAATTCATAGATTATTTCAAATACAACTATTTTCCTATCGACCCAAAAAAATTTATGATCGGGTAGGTCTTTTTCCTTTTCCCTTATGTACTCAATCTACCTTCATAAATGGGAAATACACGCACACCCGAGATCCCAAATTACATGAAACAACTAAATCTCTAAATAATCATTTATTGTCTAGATAGTGCTAAATTTATCTATTAAATAAACAAATATACATGCATTATAATACCAGTTCGAAACGAGAACAAGAAACCGATGATATCTCATTATTTCAAACTAATACAACGAGTAAAGAGTTGGATATCTATGCATGATAATCCTCAAAAATCTCTTCAATATCCCTTTTCATAAGTCTAAGAAACCAATTCGCACGAAACAAAAATTTCCCCGTGTTTCCTTTATAATATCCATGAAATCGAACCCACATAAACCCCAAACTTTCTCATACATATAAACAAATTATATGCCAAAAATAATAACATCTACATTTAATAGAGAAGACCAAAAATAGCTTTGATGCAAATAGCTTGCAGACCTCCCATGCACAACTTGCCCAAACGGGCTTAACAAAAACTTAACAATAAATCTAAAACCAACAATGCATGCAACAATAGTTTTCGAAGAAGCTTCACATTTTCAAGTAAATTTAATGCCCTTATCTCATGTACAGTGCCACGTGGTGGCTAGACTCAACTCTTCACCGCCATCTCCATCCTCCCTCCAAAAATAGCTTAGAGGTGACCAACGAGTGGTCAAAGATAAAAATAACAAAAACATCTTAAACCTTAAACCTTGCATAGGTTGATTAATCATCCGAAATAATCATTAACCAATCAAAGAAATTGAGTATGGTCTAAGATCATGATATTACTAACAATAAAATGCCTATCAATCGTAATCATTGACCTTTTTAATAATCCAATGCCAATGGAGTGTAGTCAAGACCATATAACTTGCAAACACTATAATGCTAGTCGCTATGTCCTGGATCATTTAAACGAAGTCACTATCCTTAACACATCCGGCATGGTCATGACTTTAATCAATTACGACAATTACCACTTAGCATGGAGTCACGATCGGTCAAAGACGGAAATCAACCAAAACAAGTTTCGATGCAATGGATAGTGTGATCAACCGACTATCAAATAAAACATCATATGAACTATGAGGATAATCGTTAGATCCATTTAAAAACATGCTTAGGTATATAAGAAGACCAATATACCAAAATAACCTTTTCTTGCAATACTTTGCATGATCTAGGTCTCTTAAGTAGTATTTTCACATTACTACTAAAATGATCATTAAGTCAATTGCTTAAACATTCACCTATCACTTGCTTTAAAGACCACCTTAAGGTTTTAAAGTCTATGACCGTCAAGATAATAAAAGGAGGTTAGTACTATTAAACCATCATAATCATTTCTTAATGACAAATAATACCATTGCATCCAAGTACATATTTACTAATCATTGGCAAACCATTAACTTCAACAATAAGATAAGCAAATCTCATAAACAGGTACATCAACCAAATAGCACACCGATGTTACGAAATCATTGCACACAACAAGGTAAAGTAATCTCATACAACATAACATACCAAGAATAAGTTACACAATTACGCGTAAGTACGTATATCCTTTTCAAGATATACATACGTACATATAATTGCAAACTCAGCTAACTGACACCACTTTCCCCCTTGCATTCGTAAACCACTTAACATATTACAACTTATCCTTACGAAAAACAAAATGAAATCACAGGTTGTGACATAGAGAACAATGACGTCTCAAAATGGTGCGGAGTTGATCAACCGGCGTAACACATCAATGTGAAAAAGTTTCAAAATTTTCAAATTTTGGCAAATTAATATTTTGGGACAATAAGGGTACACGAAGCATTCCCTCAACATAACAAATATATTAGAGGCCTCTCAATCATATTGGTGGGTGACCTAGGTCACTACTCTAATGGATGACATCCCACTATATGCGGGGAAGTCCTTTAGTCACACAGTGTGGCACAAATTCGACACGTCATTGCCTTGGACTAAAAAATTTGTCAACAAGGTTGTAACCCTCAACAATTGGAATTTAGACAATAATTTACCAACATCAAAAATGCACTTCTAACAATGGAGGATTGTACTCTTCTCATGTGACATACAAACTCTTTCATGTCTCCATTAGAGCAAATAATTTTTAAAGGAGCAAAGCATCTTTACACAAATAAGTAAAGCCGAGTTGTGGAGCTCATCTATAACTAGAATCACAACCCCCAAACTTGACATCCTTTGTGGTTGTCAACTTCAACAAATACCGTGGCCCCTTGTGGGACATCGTCCACCAATGCATTTGTTACTACCCCCTGTCACACGTGATAAATGCCGACAAATTTGGCTCAAATGACGTGGGACCTCACCATCCACAAGACAAATAAAAAACATACTTTGTTGTAAAGAAGTTTCCCCTCATTTCCCATATCTTTAAGTTGAGTTATATGAATAAAAAATAGGGTTATAATTACGCCCGAAAGGCGTGTTCTATGTTAGAAAGCACGAGGGGCTCTGACAACTAATAACACGTTAGCGGCTATGATTTTATAAGTACATCGTCGACATAATATAATCTAATTACATCTAACGGTGGAGCAAGGTTGTTTCATGATAGCCATCGCACTAGTAGGCAGTCACTTTCGGTGCAAATGGGGGTACTGTCCGACATGGTGCAGGCAAAGCATTCCTGAAGGAACTGACATCCTGCAGCCGTGGCTTAACTTCGAACCTCCATATTGCTTGCAGCAGAAGCACATATCGCCCCAACAATAAAAACACAGGCAGAAGCCGAATAAAATAAAAATTATTCAAATATTTGAATCAAACAAACTACATTCCCTCCAATGTGTTGGCCCATAACATAAACAAGGGAGCACACCAAGTCTTGCATGTCTTCTTCCAGTATCACCTGAACATTGGAATTGTCTGAACACAATGAAGAAATCATCATCAGCAGAACATTGGAATTGCCTGAACTGAACGAAGAAATAGCCATCAACAGAGATGTATGCTTTAAAAGGAGGTCGCTGCGTTGGAAGAGAAACATGCTTTGCCTTCATCATGGGCTTTTCGTGGATTTCTACTACTTGTACCCTGTTTCTGTCATCAACCAAGAGCAGCTCCAGTTTCCCAGAAATTAAATGCATCCATGTAAATGATCTTGCGCCTAGGCCTGAGTAGAGCCTGAGAGGATGTATATGCTTGATTAGAGGAGGCTTCTTTTGCATGTGTATCGCATGTCTCAAGACACCTGTCTATTGAAATATTTCTCTCCTCTAGCCATCGACATCTGTGTTTTTTTATTAACTATGTTATATTTGCAAAATATTGTATTAGTAATATGTTTTGAAAAGTAATGTTGAAGGTCACTTAAGAATTGTATAAAAAATATAGGGGACTATTTAATTTAAACTCTCGGTTTAATTTTTTTTAGTGACTACTATATTTTAATATTATTTTTAAAAATATATAGAATAATATAATATTAATTAAAAATGAAATTTTGTATTATTTTAACAATTTCTAATAAATATTTATGTTGATTAAATTTAAAAATAATGTTATATAAAATAATGGTCAGTTTTGAAATTTCAAATTACAAGAAATTCAAGTTTTGAATAATTGTTAAATATCTTTTTTTAATTTAATAATTTAAAAATATATATGATTTGTTTTTGATGTATTTATAAGTGACATGAGAGTTTAGGGATTATATGCTCGATATAAACACATTTTCAGCAAAATATGTTATTTAAATATCTATGTAATGTTACACTTATATTTATGTGTTCATAGTGATTATGGCGGTTTTACCAAGTTCTTTCATGTCAAATAGGGATGGGATGACAATTTTAAAAAGTGTAAAATACGATTAAAATAGGTAAAAAATATCAAACACGTGCATTGAATCTCAACTCTATTCGGACGCATCTATATTTTTATTTTTCTCCATGATTTCATTATGGCGAAAGGCGTTGTCACCGGTAGAAAGCCCGGCCTCTCTATGGCATGCATAGGGAAAATCAACAGTTGTGATTATAACTTGTACATGTCATCAATCAAATAAATCCTGGTCATCCACTTGAGCGATCAAACTTTAATTTTGTTGTTCTTACAATCAACCTTTTCATTTATAGTATCGCCAACTGATGGTCAATAAACATAATAGCATTTTAATAAAAGTTAATAAATTGTGAATTTCTGCCCTATTTACAAGATTGACTTAGATCAATAAAGGTTTTTTTCCTGGTTTGGATTGAAGGATAAACATTTGAGCCTTACAATCCTTTGATTTCTCCGTTGTTATGTGAGTTCGGTAATATGATTCTTGTGTGCTTTCACAACATTTTCCCTCATGCCCAACCCATATTGCACCTCATGAGTCGTAAGGAGGATGTGCTCTTTCATGACCTTGCCTTTTCTTGCCAAATCCCCTGTTGTTCACATCAATCACCCTCGGACCTCCGTAACATCAATCCAAGCAATGGTTATTTTCTATCAAAATATTTTCATTCCCATTTTGTTTTCCTCAACTTGATAGTGTTTTTCTTCTTCTTCCTGATGGGGAGGACTAACCATCTTATTCTTCTCCCCCTGAACCAGTGCATCATGAGCAAATTTGGATTTAATAACATTATCAACATTGGCATTACCAACATTATCACCTTTGACTTGATCACTCTCAGACTTGTTATGAGAAGAATTTTTAGTGTTGGACCCTTCTTCCACTTCACATGTCTTACACCTCCTCTCACCAAACAGCCATGAACGACTCCTGCAACTTCTACTTTACTGATAAAAAAATGTTGTGTGGGCGTTGGGAAAAAGCGGCAGAGGTTTGGACAGAGGCAACCTTCCATACCCATTTAGAAACTGCTCGGTGGCCGCCATGCGTGGATATTGACCGTTAAATTATTTTTGTTTGTCGTCTCTCCACGAAAGCTCAAACTTTGCCATTATGCGGGGCATTTTTGAGTTTTTAATTTATTTCACTTTTTTCGAACTTCATTAAAACCAATGAGTATGTTTGATGTAACTATGCTTTAACAGTCCAATCTAGCTATTATACGTTGATTTTTTTTAGAAAATAAATTTTAGAAAGGAATTTGTCAATGATACTTTCTGTATTTCAAAACAACATTGAAAATCTTTGAAATGTGTGAAAATTTGGAGAAAAATATTTATTTCCGTATAGTCTACTATGTAGGTATAGAGGATATGACAACCATTCATGTGAAATGTTGGCATGTGCTGGAATTTGCAACACGTGTATATGTTTTTTTAGTCATTTTAGATGTCAAAATAATACTTGTAAAATATAAATTTCATGATTGTTTATTGTTAAAATACTGCTTTTAAAACACTACTTTTAGTTATATAATTAAATTTGTTTTTCCCCGGCATTGGCGTCTACTTTTCGAGCTGAATTAATAGTATCTCCTGGCCAGTTGTAGTTAGGGTCAGATTTAAGTTTTTCTTAACTCGAAAACTTTTGTTGCACTTAGCGGCTGTCTATGTCTTTTATATTTATAAATAAAATTTAAATTATTATATATATAAACACACATATTGCACATGCACATGCAGATGTGTGATATACTTGTTAGAATAAAAAATCTAAATCTTATAAAAAACTCATTTGAAAACAATTTCTTGTGCAAAAACTTTGAAATCACCCACCGGTCTTCACCACACAGTAGCCAGAATCAATTGCAACTCCCTCATAACAATTATTTTGAGATAGTCTACTTTCACTAACTCTTCCTTAATCATTAATTTGTTGTCCCTCCCCTCATAGAAATTGTTGCTTTCTATAATCAGTTGAAATCCTCCACCAATTCTGCGCAAGCTTCCTTCTCAATTATTTTCAGTATTGTATTACACGTTTATTCTACACCTCCTATGTAACTAAATAATATACAAATAAGTAGTTTTTATACAATCAGTTAAAGTGGTATGGGACATCGTATTTTCCCTTCTCCCTTAAAAGTCGTAATCTTTACCGTTACTACTTTCTTTGCCTCTTCGCCAAAAGGTTTATATGATGGCAGCACTAGAATATCCCTTTCATAATAATTTCTTAAATTGTCTTTGTTCTCCAATCTTAGAAGCATGCTCATGAATGTGCTTCCATCGTTACACGCTTTGGTGTTCATCATTTTGGTATTAATGTTTCAAACAACATCCAAAACAAGGAATGCAAGAGTTGCACTGCTTCTCACACCCACGACAAGGAATCCAAGAAATATTATATTTCGTGAAACACCAGCTAAGTTGTACATAACAACTGACAGTCCCTTAATGGCCTTATTGTTCAGCTCAGTATTGATTAATCACGTCAAATCCGGCATACACAGATCAGAAGGTAGAGCAGAACCACTGCAAAGTCATACAAGATTAATTACATATGAGTGTTTCATTTATGGTGAGTGCTCTACAATGACAAGGCATGGGGCTCCCATTTTGAAATTAAAGAAACCCATACCACCTTCAATTGCAATGGGATTTTCCTTGGGAGATGTGCAACATAAGTAATAAGGTTTTCTTCCTGTTTCCAGCGTAGAACTATGCGCTTCTACTAGCTTTTCTATTTTTTAGATAATGTTCCTTCGTTCAGATGATTTTTTCCATTCTAGATGCTTTTGTCAGTGGTAAAGAGAGAAGAAATTGAGAGGGCAAGAATGGAGGGCAGTGAAGACAATGGTGTTGCACCACCTACTTCTAGAATAGGTGATGGGCTCTCTGAATCTACACCTACACCATAGGCTCCCCTTACTATCACACAAACTATTGTCATGACCATAAATACTTTTACTTTCCATTATGGAATTATATAAGTTTTTGTTGTTGTTGTGTTGTGTATATATGATTGTGATGGAGATGGATATATAGGTAAAGAGGAAGCAAGCTCTTGTGATGTGTTTGTATTAGGACTATGAATGTAGGGGAGAATTATTAAGTAGCAGAGCCAACAGTCATGTGAGTCCCACTCCTCTTCATGCATGTACGTGTTCATGTGTTTTCCTATGCTGCGAGAAACTGATTTCGTGTTGCACTAGGGTGGATGTTGGGGAGAATGTGGTTGTATTTTTTGTTAAACATTAAATTTATCTTAATAGCCACAAACATGAAAAGACCTTTGAATTAGATTTGCGAATTTTAGAGTTTATTGTAATTATATTGTAATGTTTTTTATAGCATAAGCGTGGAGGGAAAACACAAAATGGTACACAAAAGTGGAAACATTGATATATACTCTATTTAGGGGCACCGAATCAAGGGCTTGGACATCCATATGTCCAACGAAAATGTTGATTTACTTTTTTGATGCTATGTTGCTGCTTAACAGAAAGAATAAGCTAGATAATGAGGATGATCTAGAGAGCATGTCACAAAAGGGAAAAAACATGTTGGACTCAAACATATAAAAGATTCATTTCTACAAATGGTGGAGAAGTAAATTCTGTAAATCCTATCACAGTGGGGAGAATGTGGATGTCAAGTTCAATGGTATGAGGTGTGCCCGCTTGGTTTGCCTTTACTTCTCAACTTCAAATTCAATCAAAACATAGTGTTTTGTTCTCCATTTCAATTTCCTTTTCCGCTCAGCAATATTTATGTTTCAGCGTTAACATCGACTATGTACTTTGAAATCCTTACCGTACACTTTGTCTATTGTATCTGCAACGTCTACCGTGGTAGGAAAAGAGAGGGAAGATTTATGCATGAAGGTTGTGGACCCCACGTTGGTCACAGTTCGCGTCAGTTTCATTATTATCTGACTTTGAAATTTGAAACTATGCAGAGCCCTTAGCAAACCCACGAGCAACCAAGGTGACGACGAAGTTGATGTCCCGTGTTCGAGTTGCAATATAAAGCTATCAGTCGATCTATCACTTGCCCTGAGTGCAAAACATGCTTGCTTTAATAAATTTTTGGGGGACTAAGAAATTGGGAAAAATATAAGCAAAGAGGGCTAGGCACCAATCTCATTTGAGATTATAGTCTAAATTGAGACAAGCATCTCATGAATTCTTTTGGATTCGAGAAAAGAGTGCAGCTATCATTATATAGATCATTCTCTTCTAAGGGAATCAAACCTATGGGCTGGTTAAGAGGCGTACAAAGAAGCTACAATAGTTGATTCCAGGTGGAAAGTCTATTGGGACTTTCTCCTTGCTCGTAGACACAACATATCATATCGCTTCACTTACAACACGGGTAGAGGTATCGAATTCTAATATATGGTTTTTGTTGTGAAATACATTTTCTTGCCTTATGATTGACCATTGGAAGAGTGAACTGCATGTAAGAGCATTCATGTGAATTTTGTTATGAGATCTACATAGAGTTAGCCATTTAAATCATTTGGTATTTCACGTTTTATTGGACAAGGCCCAGGAGGAATATGGTTTCAATACTCGAATGCCACTCACTCTTCCCTGTAATCTTAAAATCTTAACAAAAAATTAAAAATAAAATGTATATAATCTAGTATATACATAATGTTCCGTTAGTGTCCTCCCTATCCAACCCTGGTTACATGCTTGCGTTAATGGTATTTGTAGGACTGATGTTGGTATCCATGGTTGTTATTTCTTGTGCCTCGTAGAAGAAGCAGAAAAATTAAGTAAACTTTTCGATATGTTGGCCACAGTATAAATAAGAAGAAGAGAAAAGATGGGGAAACTGATATTTGGTTTCTAAAAGCAATCGCTGATGATGGTTGAGGTTCATAGAAGCTCCCCATCTTTTTGCTAACAACAACCTGCTGGACAACCACAACCTCAACCCTTTCCATGTTCTAGTTCCACCTATGGCTTTGGCATTTTCCATCCACAAATCTCAAGGGCTTACTTTGTATAGAGCCTGTATTGACATTAAGGGCTCCAAATGAAAGGGGCTTATCTTCATAGCTATATCAAAAGTTCCTTGCTTGTCCGCCATTCAATTTTCACCACCCTTTTCATTCGGTCATTGAAAATCACACTTTTCTACAATTTTATCTGTTGAAATAGGTCTCGTAAATGATGTTACCGGTCCTTAACTTTCCCCTCTTTTTCTTCCTTTTCATGATTCGCCTCTTCTTGTCGTATCCTAATCTTTTCCACTCCTCCCATTCCTTCATCTTGCTTATGTTCTTCATTTTTCAGGTATAAATATCATATTTATTTGTTATGTTTTTCAGTTACCTTTTCTCCTCTCCCGTAATTCACTTTCGGCGTTAACATCGCACACCTCACGTGCGATTGCTAGTTTACATTGTCATTCCATCAACAAAACATGGAGAGTGTCATTCCATCAACAAAATATAACTCCGACTAACTTTACATTGAACTCTTCTTTGACGTAACTTGTGCAATTGCTAGTTATTCAATTTACAAAATTGCCACAATACTAGCCCTGTTTCTTTCCCCCACAATAAGGTAGAAGGGAGCCCCGTTTGATTGAACATTTTGACTCGCGGCCAAGACGGGTGTAATGGCCCTGGCAAATGCTAAGATTTTTCATACCATTTTAATGCATCCAAAAGCCTCGCATTCTCTTTATATCAGATGTAGCCATGGAAATACAGCGAGACTATCTTCCACTATCCTACACAAGTGCAGGAGCATGGCTGTTCAGGTAAAGGGCAATGCAAGGGCCATGGAAAACTCCCTTCAAACGAGTAAGATGTTTTACCGTCATGCCCACAAATACATTTTGGCATAATAAAATAGTTTGGTGTGGAATTTATGAGCTTCACCAATGAGATACAGGTTTCTTGTTTATGGTTATTTATACTGTATTGCCCATAAATACATTTCGGCTCAGCAAAACAATTTGGTGTGAAATTTTTGAATTGCATGTGTTCTAAATGAATATATCCACTTTTTTTTTTCTTTTGTTGAAGGATTAAATTTACTGTTATGCCCACAAGTATATTTTTGGATAAAATAAATTGGGGTTGGGGTGAGGCGTGGTATTCATGATTTTCGTGAATTTTAAATGGAGAATCTGTTTCTTATCTAGTTCATTTTGGCTGAAGAAAATAATTTGGTGGGGAACTAATGAGTTTCATGTATTTTAAAAGGAGAGGTGTGTTCCTTAATTATAGTTATTTTTACCGTTATGCCCACTTTGCAATTTTCCTCAAAAAATAATTTGGTGTGAAATTAATGAATTTCATGCTTTTTAAATGGCTAAATCTGTTTCTTGTAAAGGAAAATTCATTTTTATGGTCGTTTTCTTTTCTTTTCAACAAACACCAGCTATCAGGAATTTATGTAGTTGTTTATGAATGAAAGGTCCTGGTTTGTTTAGTTGATTGTATTCGGTAAGCTACAAATCATACAAGGACAAGGACAATGTTAAATTTATTTTGCTAATGTCTGAGGTAAATGTTCTTTTCTATTTCACCAAGGGAGCCATGAGACCTTGGTGAATTTTGTTCGCTCCCTTGGTGAATTCTGAACAACAGTTTGTAGAGTTTGACTCTTCCTATTTTAAACACTGTGGGACTCTAAGCCTATTGGGAATTGAACTCAAGCCTTTTACCTCACGACACCTCGTCTTAAACCGGTCAAACCACCCCGGCAGATTGCTAAAAGCCTTGTTGTTAATGCTGCAAATTAGCATAGCATGAAACTCAAGAATTGTGAAGGATTTGGGAATTGGGCATGGCCAACGATCCTGCAATCAACTTTGTTTTATTTTCTAACTGTAAGTTTTGTTTTCTTTGATTGAGGGCAAATAAACCGCAGCAACTCTCTCCGCAGGTTCATTCTTCTGTGTCACTACTACAAGTCCCTGGAGCCCATTTTTAATGGGAGAGAGTCAACAAAGCACCATTTGATCTCAGATCTCCATTTGTCATATGCTGCCATGGATGAAGGGCAATCTACGTGGTCAAAATCATTCCCCAGCTCCAACCATTACTGACCCCAATTAACAATGGGCCCGCTGGAATGCAGAGGAGAGGGTTCATATACTGGTCTTCTCAGTGACATGTCTCCATTTCACCACAATGCCTGACAGGCCAGACTACTGCCAGTTCTGTTATTAACATATTTTGAACATATATTTTTTTCCCGGCCCACAAATTCCCAATGTGTGTATGACTTTGCATGTGTCTCAGGGTTATTTGTATGACATTGCATGTATCTCAGGGTCTTCATGTTTGTCTATTGTGTTATGATCTAAATATCTTGAGAAAAAACTGGGGCAGAATGCTGGATAGCTTCTCAAGCATCGGATGTAAGCACACAAATTGTCCATAATAGCCATTGTGTTGAATATATAGAATGAACCGGTACGGTTCTAGGCAGTTGAAGAGGTTGTAACCAACAACCAAATGTAACTACTCCTATAATAAATTGAACCTGCCTGAATCATTCGATGCAGTGCAGTTTTGTGCAACTCTGTCTTCTTGCTATTTTTTCTTTGTGCTTCTATACTAACAGTGGTATCAGAGCAGTTAGTCACCATTGGAGGAAGCAATTGTGAGAGGTGAGGTCGACGAGAGGTACGGTCGACGCAGGGGCAGAAGATAGAAGTTGTGGTGTTCGCTGTTGCTCAGAGAGTGCCGGAAATCGTGGGTTCTTGGAGGGCAGAAAGGAGACATGTGAGCCTGTTGTGTGAAGGAAAACGTGGTTTGTGGCTACCCTGGCTGTCGTGAAAAACGTGGTACATGGCTACCCTAGTTGTTGCGAAAAACGTGGTACTTGGCTACCCGGCCGTCGCGAAAACCCGGTCGCAAATCCAGTGTGAAGGAAATACGTTGAGAAATGGTGGTCATCCCGATTCGCTCTTGAGCGTGACCAGAAGAGACATGGATCGTGTTTGTATTGTGGCTATACCCAACAAATCCAAACCCGTGGGGAACAATCCTGTGGGTCAGCAAAATCGTGGAGAAAAATAGGGTAGAGGTAAAGTCGGGAGCAAAATATTTTATAGACTATAATTTTTCCTCTACTACGTATTTGCTACTTCCTGCGCACATATTTGAATAAAGTGATTTATTCAATTTATTGGAGTCAACAAAATATTTTATTATTTCCATTTATTATTATTTCCATTACTTTGGAATAATAAAATGGAAAATATTTCAAACCTAATTCTGCTTCGGATTCACAAAAATTAATGGGCACTAATTTCAATGTATGGAGCCATAAGATTTTAACGCTTGCAGAATTTCGTGATTGTGATAAGATAATCACGGGTAGCGAAAGCAGACCGGCTACAAATTTTGCGGATTATGACAAACGTCATAAGGAAGCGTTATTGCTTCTCAAGTTGTCGGTGTTGGATGATATGATACCGGAAGTGTGGAATGCCACTATGGCAAGCACGTTGTGGGCCAGTCTGAGGGATAAATATCAGACATCAGAGAAAGGATGGGTTTTGTACCTGAAAAATACATTGTTTGCTTTGAAGCTACAAGAAGGTGGATCACTATCTGAGCACCTACTTTGGATGAAAGACCTCCGAGACCAATTATCTTCCATAAATAAAAAGGTGGACGATGATGATATGGTGGCTTTGGTTCTAAATAGCTTGCCTTCTTCGTATGAGTCATTTGTGGAGGCACTTCATTTAATGGCGGAGAGTCAAACTCTTACATTTGACAAGGTGAGTTCCTACCTGTTGCAAAAGGAATGAAGAGACACGAGGCTCAAGAGTCCGATTCACGGACAATCGAGAGTGCTTTTGCTATTCGATCTAAAGAAAAGTGGAAACAACAGTGAGACATCTTCTTCCTCTCCTAATTCATCATTGGTCATGTGAAAAAGAATTAAATGCCTTGAAGTGTTGAAATAAACTAACACTTAATTCATCATATTGTAATAAAGTAATTTTTTAATTACTTAAGTTAGCTTAGATAAAGTCAATTATTAGTGAGTTGTCTTTTAGTTGTCTTATCCCTTGGTTTGTGGGATCATGTTCTATCTTGCATATTTTGTTCCCAGATGATTTCCATGAGGGGAAATAGGGGCAGTTAGGGGCAATAAGCTATTCCTGCATATTTTGCTTAGTTTAGTTGATATTGTTCCATATATTGTGGAAGAGATAGAAGTTGTCCAATATCTATAAATATTGCAGCTCTCTCTTTTGATTGTAATGCTTGATTTTGATATTAATAAAATACACAAGCACCGTCTTGTTTTTTAAAAGCTTCATGTCAAATATTCTTTTCAAGTATTCATTGTCAAAGATTTAGTATCGAGCAAAGATTCGATCTAGGAGAGTGTAGGAAGTTTTAGGGAAGTTTAGGGAGACTTGGAGAAATTTCAGAGCTTGGAGGAGCCATAGATGCCCCCAGCCATTTCACATCCCCTACCCAATCCACACCCCAGTTCACGGATTGATTTGTAGTTGAAGAACACTTGGAGTGCAAATCACTTGCGCGACGACTGGATGCAATTTTGTTGCAAAAGGTGACATTGTTTCATTGTCTTCTTAAAAAAATGTTTACCTATATTTATAATTTTAATTTTTTTAAAAATGGAAGCATTTTAAAAATATATATACAATATTTTTGTATTGTGGGGACTGAGCTTTTCAAGCTCCCCACATAAATTCTCCTTCCTCTTCTCTGTGCTCTATCTTTTCATATATCTGGCAAGAGAATTCTACGTGCCTGTGAGAAGATCTCTGTCCAAAGCGACCTCCTGAAGCCTCCAATCAACCTGGAGATTGCATTCACAGATCAAGAGCATTCAAGAGAAGAAGAAGACGTGCCTGCAAATATATTTCAAAAAAAAGAATTCCAAAGCCTTATCTAAGGAGGAAGCAACGTGAATTCAACATTGCTTGCAAAAGATTCAACGTCCAAAGCTTAGGGAAATACAAAAAATTGTGTCCCATAAAATATACTTGCGTGAAGCCAAAGCAAGGAAGAAATAAATAATAAAAAAGGTGGCCAAGGTTTATTATAACGCTTAGGCAAAGCGGTCGAACTGTAGTTGTGCCCTAAAATGTACCAAGTTGAGCCATGTAAGCCCTAATCCACATTTTCTGTTTTTAAAATCTGTTTTTAAAAAAATTTTTCTATTTTTGGATTTTGCAAAAAAATTAGAAGGATAGAAAAAAAAATCCATTTTTGGAAAGGGGTCCGGAAAGATATTGAAATCGGAATTTAAACAAGTCATAACTTTCAACTGGTACCTCGGATTGAGGTGTCATTTTTTTTTTAAAGTGTGTTTTTATGAGCTCTACGTATTGGTCCAACTTTTAATAAGCTTTGTCTTGTAAAAATTACAAAAATTAGAGGTTTTTGTACTTGAAAAGAGGCCAAAGAGTCCAAAATTTTTTTATTTTTGCAAATCAGCCACAAAGCCAAATTTGTAACAGGGCCAATAGTGCCAAAATTCATTGTACACGGTAAAAAGGAGCCCAAACTGAATAAAATATTATTTTTTGGGGGTGTGTGCATGTTTTAAGGGGAAAAGTGTTCAATTTTTTTCTTCTACTTGTTTATCAGTCTTCACAATGGCTGCAATTACGGCACCAAAATTCTTTTTCCAAATTCTCAACTTTTACGTTTTGATAATTACCCAAGATGGAAAACAAAAATTTGCGCACAACTTGATTTTGAAAATCTATGGTCTGTTGTTTCTGGTACATTAACAAGATCTACAACAAATGTTACACAACAAGCTACATTTGATCATGCAAATCAAAAACAAAGTTAATAATCTTGTTTAGTGTTTCAGATGAGGTACAACCTCATATTCATGTGAGGCCCACAATAACAAAAGAATCTTGGGACAAGTTGAAAATAGTATATGAGTCCAAAAATAAGAACACAATACTTCATCTCCAGAGTCAACTATTGAACTTGAAAATGCAACCAATTGAGAAAAAGTTGAAATGTTTTTGAGAAGAGTAGAAACTTTGCGTGCATCACTTCAAGCTTTGGAAGAAGAAGTAACTGACACATCACTCGTGCCTATAGTATTGAGAGCTCTTCCTCCTTATAGGATTTTTGTGACCATGTTAAACATAACTGGTCAAACAACAACTTTTGAAGAGTTAGTGAATATGCTACAACAAGAGGAATCTATTCACTCAACTACTAAAATTGAAGAGCAAACTTGCTTCTAATCAAAAAGGAAAAAAATAGGCTAAGTCTAGTAAACAACCTCAGAAGTAAGGTAATACTCAACAAGGCCAAAAGGACCAACAAAATGTCTTATTTGTGGTCGAAAAGGACATGAGTTAAATTTTGTTGGTACAACACATTCCAACAAGGATCATCAAGTGGTAAAAATATTGATTACCAACAAACAAAATCAGGCCAACAACAAAGTAAACAAGGACAAAATAATCAAAAGTGGAAGAAGAAACCAACTCAACAAGGAAATGTAGCCGAACAGGAAGATCAATTTGATGATGATGACTTCCTATATTTTGCATAGTCAAATGAAGTATCCAATTCTACAAATCAAATTTGGTATGTCGACTCAGGTGCAACTCGACACATGACAGGAAAGAAAGATTGGTTCTTCACAATGAGTAAAACACCCACCAAAAATCATGTCTCTTTGGGTGATGATACATCATACAGTGTTGAAGGCATTGGTTCCATTTCACTACCACTTGGGAAACATAATTGTAAAATTACAGATGTTCTTTATGTCCCTGGTTTAACAAAAATCTATTATCCATGAGTCAATTATTAGATCACAATCTCAAAATTGACTTTGATTGTAAAGCGGTAAAAAAGATGTGCTTAATTCGAGATAAGTCAAGAAGCTCAAAATTGTTGCAAAATCTTTGAATGTGGGAAGAATGTTTCAGTTGGATTTTGTTCAATGAAATGATCAAGCACTTGTAGCCAAGGATACATCATCAGCTCAACTATGGCATCAAGACTTGGACATGTGAGTTTTGGCTATCTTGACACACTTCATCGATACTGACATGGTTAGGGGTTTTCCACTTATAAAAAAGGGTATAGATAAATGTCAGCATTGTTTGGTAGGAAAACAACATAGAGCACCATTCAAACATAGTACATTTCAAGCTAAGGAAAAACTTGACTTGGTGCATACCGATTTGTGCGGACCAATGAGACCTAGCCACTTTGGGTTTCAATATTTCATGCTCTTTGTTGATGATTTTTCAAGAAAAATGTGGATATATTGTCTTTCTACAAAAGACCAAGCTTTTGAAACTTTCAAGAAGTTCAAAGCCCTTGTTGAAACAGTCTAGTAGGAAAATAAAAACACTCCGCTCAGATTGAGGGGGAGAATACACCAACAATGAGTTTAACAATTTTTTGGAAACACATGGCATTCAAGCGTCAAATGGCTCCTCCTCACACACACCGAAAAAAAATGGTGTTGTTGAAAGGAGAAATCGTACTATCATGGATATGGTGCGATGTATGATTGATGATTCAGGTTTTTATCAAAAACATTTTGGGCTGAAGCAATAGCTAAAACGATAGTCTATTTACTAAATAGAGTTCCCACTACGTAGCTCTTGATGGAGTAACACCATAGGAAGCATGGTCAGGGAATAAGCCATCTATTTCACACCTTAGAGTTTTTGGATGTAAAGCAAGTATGCACATTCCTAAGAAACAAAGAACTAAGCTTGATATGAAATCAAAAAAACTTATCTTCTTGGGATACAGTGATGAAGCACTTGGCTACAGACTTATGGATCCAAAAACAAGGAGGGTATACACTAGTCGGGATGTTGAGTTCTTTGAGAAGAAAGAAGCAGATGCTCCTTCCATACACTCACATGATGAAAAAATCATCCCTACAGTGAAAACAGAGGATGGTAATCACTTTGATGACAACATGAATGATGGTGAAATTCAACCTCCCACAAGAACCACTAAAAGTATGCCTAAATGGTATACAAGTATGATGAGAGATGCAAAATTGGATAGTGCCCTGACACATCTACCACTGGAATGAGGACTCGCAGTATGGCTCGAAATGAGGTCAATTTGGCCTTAATGGTGTAATATCCCACTTCCGGGATCAATAGAAAAATATGCAAATCAACCACTCTTCAATAGAAAACTATGTGAACCAAACACCTAGATGACTCAATAAACCCAACTATAAGGGGTTTAATGGCCTCTAACGAGTTATTCACTCACAGCTGAAACTATACTCCTCAGAAATCAGATTCCTTTGATCAATGAGTTCATGCAAACATACTCTAAAATCAACCCTTTGAATACACCGGAACATACAACTATCAACTGCCAATGTGAGAATGTTTCAGTCATGCAATCAGCTAGGGATTGCTCTCCCAAAATCAGGCTAAAAACAGATCTCTATACATAGTATAAATCTGCCATCAGTTGGTATATATAATCCACTACAAGGCGCTGTCAAAAAGAAGGTTAAAACATGCATACAACTCAGATTATCTTCCTCATATAGTTCGCTGTTACAAAGACCTTCAGAACACCTTAATAACATGCAAAATACAGTTCGCCATGCATGGTAGAGACCAGCCACAAGAGGACAATCAGACAAATAAGATTCGCTGCCATGAAGGGACTCAAACACCATAAATCATGCATTAAATCAGGTCGCTGAGTACAGAATTAACCAGCCAACAGAGATGAGGGAAATTCGTGGTCAATATATTTGTTTTGCATACAGAATCAGCCACAAAACCAGTCGCCAGAATAAGCATACCCTCGCTGATGTTTGAAAGGGGATATTCAATAAAACATTGCATCAAAACAAGTTGCTACAGACTTCATTAATGCAAGAGTGGATTCGCTAACCCTAGATCCATCAAAGCCAACAATATTCTAAACAAATAATTTCAATACCAAATCGGTTTGCTTCAGCTAGGGCAGATTGATCATAGAACACCAAATATTCTTCAAAAACAGTTCACAAAACACCATAAGAGGAAGTCGCTAGGGTTTAGAGAACCAAACACCCAAGTCAAAACTTTACAAAAGTACTCAAACAGCAAACCTGTGCTACAGTGACGCTACAATGACGTAGCTACAGTAAAAGGCAGATTTTCACTTGCTTAATTAAATCCAAATGTTGCCAAATAAAATGCACATGGATCTAGCAAATAATCACTTCAATTGATTTTCAATAACCAGCTTAAAACAACCTCCCACGCAAGAGAGAAGAAAACATCAATGGGCATGCATCCCAACTCCAAGCATGGAGTATCAAAATAAGTTCATCATAGCATAATCATAATAATGACCCTAGCACTCCTTTTATAAGCAAGGAGGCACAAAATTCGAAAATCCTAGGAGAGGAAAATATTAAATAAAAGCAGTTTGTTTTCCCTAGGTGTGGCGTCCCCTTTGCAAAGGTGATTTTATCAATGAAAAGCCACCTAACTTTTTATTTAATTAATTCCCCATTTAATTTCATATATTTTGGGAATTAAATTAAATAACTTTTTAAAATAATAAAATAATTAAATAATTGATTGTTCAGAATAATATTTAATTATTTAATAAAAATGTTTCCCTTGCACATCCTCTACCATGGGAATGAGGCTAAGGGTCTTTAGAAATGGGGACATTACCAATGGGTAAAGTTATTGAAACTACTAAGCCGTCCACAGTTTTAGAAGCCCTATAGTCTAAACCTTGGAAAGATGCTATGGATGCAGAATAGAAGTCATTTATGAAAAATAATACATGGCAACTTATAGATCTTCCACCAAGGAAAAAAACCGATTGGATGCGTATGGATCTTCAAACGTGAAGTACAAAGAAGACGGAAAAATTGATAAACACAAGGCTAGATTAGTTCTTTGCTAAGGGATATGCTCAAAAAGAAGGCATTGATTATGAGGAGACTTTTGCTCCCACGCTTAAGATAAAAACATTCTTGTTATTTTAAATTTAACACTTAATCTCAGATTTGTAATCACAATTAATCAATTTCACAGTGAATATATCAAAGCAATCAATGAATGCAAAGCAAACCAACACACTGCAAATAGACACAAATTTACGTGGAAACCCTTTCGGGAGAAAACCACGGAGAAAATCTTCTTTATTATATTTCTCAAATGTTTGTAGGCACCAACCTACGGGAGACACCAATCCCCAAGTTACAATTTTGTAGGCACCAACCTATAGGAGCACCAACCCCTTTTTGCTAAGCACCAACTCAACAAGAGACACCGATCTCTTCAAATATGAAGGCACCAACCTTCCTTACAAAAAGAAAAAACTCTTTTCTATCTTTTATGTTGTTGTTGCTTCAACAAGATGATAGAACAAAAATGCTGCTAAGAATATTCTTCTGATTTATTTCAGTCCCTTCACATATATAAATCGCTGCAACTCTTCATTAAAAATAAATCTGCCCTTCACTCCTTTTTATATTTCATATTCTGCTCTTCTTCTTCTCTCCCTTAAACTTGAATGAAGCACTCAAATTGCTTGCCTAAATCAAATGATTCCATCTCCTTATATATCCTTCTCACATCCTTTCGAAAAGACACATCATTCCAACCAACACAACCTTTCCATTATTTAATTAACCATCTTTTATTTTAATAATGCAAATACACATTCAGTCGGCTAAAACCAAAAGTAATTAATTTCCAAAGGGGTCGCCCAAAATAAAAATGCACATTTTTAATGTAATGCAATTAACCATCCTTGATAGGAGTGTTGCCCCTCCTTAGACAAATCACCCCTTATCATACATTAAAACATGGAGATTTAATTCTGTCATTAAATCTTCTTTTCACCATAAAACATGGCATATGAACACCTTAAAATGCTGATATCTCTCTCTATGTACAGCTGTGTATATCTCACTTATACCATGATAATCCTTATGCAAAAACACTTCTTTTCATGTATTTAAACTTTCATTTTCTACCCTTCTATACTGCTGGTTATTTCCGTTACTTTCTACCATTTCCATCAAAATCCGTCAACATCCGTCAGTAGTTCCGTCAGCTTCCGTTATTACATGATTCCGTTAACCAAATACATCAATGATTAAGCCTTTGACATCAATGACAATATTTCCAACAATCTCCCCCTTTGTCATTGATGGCAACCTTCCAAAAAAATTCTTCTTTTCTGCAACTCCCCTTGCTGTAACTCCCCTTATTGTCATTCTCCCCTTTGACATCAATGGCAAAGGGTCAATCTAGGAGCTGAATATTGCAATGTTTAGCTCCCCCTCAACCGATGCTTCTCTTGGTTTTTCAATGGGAAGAAGCAAAGGATATTACTCCCAACTTTTGTCGTAGATATTCAAATGTCTCCTTTGGAAGTGGCTTGGTGAAGATATCTGCTATCTTGTTCGGATGTAGCAACAAATTCCAACTTTACCTGCTTTTTTGCCACCTGCTCTCTTAAGAAGTGATATCTTATGGGAATATGCTTTGTTCTTGAATGCATAACCGATTCTTTGAAATACTTATCGCACTGGTATTATCACATAATATGGAGATTGGATGATCATACTCTACTTTGATATCTTTCAAGGTTTGCTTCATCCATAGAATTTGAGTACAACATAACACTGCTGCTATATACTCTGCTTCTGCTGTTGATAAGGATACAAAGTTCTGCTTTTTACTTAACCAAGATACCAGGTTGTCTCCAAGGAAGAATGCTCCTCCACTTGTACTTTTTCTATCATCCACACATCCTACCCAATCTGAATCTGTATAAGCTACCAATGTGAAGTCTTTACCCCTTGGGTACCATAACCCATAATCCATAGTTCCCTTTAGATATCTGAATATGTGTTTTACAGCTTGCACATGTGTTTCTTTCGGACCTGCTTGAAAACGTGCAGCCATACCCACTTGCTTGCATGATGTCTGGTCTGGATGTTGTCACATATAGTAAACTCCCAATCATTGATCTATAGAGAGTTTGATCAACATTCGGAGATTCATCATCTTTGCTTAACTTTGTCCCGGTAGCCATAGGTGTGCTAACAGGTGCACACTCCTCCATGCCAAATTTCTTCAACATTTCCTTCACATACTTGGTTTGGGATATAAATATTCCTTTATCAGATTGAGAAATTTGCAATCCAAGGAAAAATGATAACTCTCCCAACATGGACATCTCAAACTCCTTTTGCATGTCTTCGGAAAATTTCTTAGACATTTCCTCATTGTCTCCTCCAAAAATTATGTCATCTACATACACAACAACAATCAGTTGGTGCTCACCTTCAATTTTAATGTAAAGATTGCTATCAACAAGTCCTCTCTTGAACCCTTGGTCTTGTAGATACTTATCAAGCCTAGAGTACCATGCTCTGGGGGCTTGTTTTAATCCGTACAAGGCCTTCTTCAACTTACACACATAATCTTCATTTTTTGATAGGAGGAACCCTTCAGGTTGTTCTATGTATACTTCCTCTTCTAACTTCCCATTTAGAAATGCTGATTTGACATCCATTTGATAGACTTTGAAGTTCTTGAATACCGAAAAAAGCAAGAAACATTCTAATTGCTTCTAATCTAGCAACAGAGCAAAAGTTTCTTCAAAATCAATACCTTCTACTTGAGCATACCCTTTACATACTAACCTTGCCTTGTTTCGAGTGACTTGTCCATCTTCATTCAATTTATTTCGGAATACCCACTTAGTGCCAATCACATTCTGATCCTTTGGCCTAGGTACAAGTTCCCATGTTTCATTCTTCTCAATTTGATCTAACTCTTCCTCCATTGCCTTTATCCAATGTTTATCATGGCTGGCTTCTGCAAAGTTCTTCGGCTCTATTTTGGATAATAAGGAGAAATTTACTGGTTCTGATGCACTTACAATTCTTCTTCTTGTTTGTACTCCATCATCAAGGTTTCCAATGATCTGACTTTCAACATGATTCTTCTTAACAAAACGAGATGGTGTTTTGGTGTCCTGCCTTTCAGATTTACTTAATTTTTCAACATCTTCTTCCTCTTCCTTTTCTTCTACTACCTCGGGTATTTCTAAGGGCTCTTCTGCAGGTTCTTTAGCTTTTTGATTCACGATTTCATCCACTCTCACATTTGCACTTTCTACTATAGTTTGTAGTCTTTTGTTATAGCATCTGTAGGCTTTGCTTTTAATAGAGTAGCCAAGAAAAATTCCTTCATCCGCTCTTGAATCAAATTTGCCCAAGTTCTCTTCATTTCTTTTAATAAAGCATCTACTCCCAAACACTTTGAAATATTTTACAGTAGCTGGTCTTCCTTTCCACAATTCATAAGGAGTTTTGTCATGATTAACTCTGATTTGCCCTCTATTCAAGATATGAACAACCGTATTTACCGCTTCTCTCCAAAATCTATCTGATAGCTTAGATTCATTTAACATGGTTCTAGCCATCTCTTGGATGGTTCGATTCTTTCTTTCTACCACTCCATTTTGTTGTGGAGTCCTTGCAGCTGAGTATTGTCTTTTGATTCCATGATCTTCACAATATTCAATGAATTCATTTGAGGTGAACTCACCTCCATGATCTGACCTCAGGCACTTTATTTTCAATCCGGTTTCATTTTCTACTAAAGCCTTGAAAGCTTTGAACTTCTCAAATGCTTCTGACTTTTCTTTTAGAAAGGCTACCCATGTCATTCTAGTGTAGTCATCAATGAATAACATGAAATAACTCTCACCTTGTATGCTTTCTGTTCTGGTAGGTCCACATAAATCCGTATGAATCAGCTCTAGTGGTTTGGTGGTCGAATACTCCTTCGTTCTAAACCTTGCTCTGGTTTGCTTTCCATGTTGACATTGCTTGCATAGAGTACTTGTAGGTTTCGTTACCTTAGGCATATCCCGCACAGCCTGCTTGTTGCTGATTTTCACAAGATTATCAAAATTTATATGCCCCATCCTTCTATGCCATAGCCAACTCTCTTCAACCTGACTTAGACAACATTTCTCTCCTTTTACTTCTCCGAGCATGTATAGGTTATTTGTGGTTCTATGTGCATCTGCTACTAACTCTCTCGTGTTTGCCTTCCTTATCTCACACCCTTCAACATAAAACTTAAGTGTGTGTCCTTGATCACACATTTGGCTTACACTTAAGAGATTATGCTTTAATCCATCAACATATAAAACATTCTCTGTTTTTGTTTTACCATTATCAAGACTCAGCGTACCTTTTCCAGCGATCTTTGCTTTAGCGTTATCACCGAATTTCACCGTACCTTCATTTACTTTCTTCAATGAGATGAACTTACTTTTATCTCCGGTCATATGTCTTGAACATCCGCTATCAATGTACCACAACTTCCCTTCATCCTGTGCATGGAATGTTGTTTGAACAAGCATAGATTTCTCTTTATCTTGCCCATCATCCTCTTTCTTTTGTTTCCAAAATTTTGTAGCTTCTTTCTTCTTTATTTCTAGAGCATTTACCTTCTGGTTCGATTTAGATGGTTCTACAAAACCACTTCTACAAAATCTTGCCATATGTCCATAGTTATTGCAGTTATAACAAACAATATCTTCAACATAGTTCGATAAAGGAGCAAAGGAGTTGTAATTTCTATTTGAGAATCCATACACACCTTTGTTCTTTATATTGTTGTCTCTCACCCGTATTCTACAATCTATTGCTTTATGACCAAAATGATTACAATAGAAGCAATAGCCATAGAAAGAATTTTCAAACCTGGACATGTGAGTATATCTTGGAGGATTTGGTCTTCTAAACTTGTTCTCATCTTTGCTTTCCTTGTAAGAAGTGTTGATCTTCATAAAGCTCTTCTCCCTTTTCAACTCTTCATTCTTCATAGGTTCCTTGAGTGTCTCTGCATAGGTCTTTGACTTCTCTTCTCTTGTCCCTTTCGACGACTCTATACCTTTTGTGTTAGCGGTGTCTTGTCTTTCCGTATATCCAAGACCAGTCTTGTCGGATGTTGACTTCTGTCGGTTCAGAATTTCATCTAGTATCTCGGTACTTTTCTCAAATTTTAGATTACTTGTAACTTTAGCATTTGCTTTTTCCAAGTCCTTTCTCAAAGCAACGATCTCTGACTCACGCTTTTCACAATCTTCTTCCTTAGTCCTTAACTGATTTCTTAATTCTTCTTCAACTCGTTTTGCTTCTTCAATTTGGGTTTTTAGATCCACGATCATCTTTCCTGATTCTTCAAGAGATTGTGATATCTTAGCTTCAAAGTTACGATCTTCTTCTTCATACTTTAGGAGTTGTAACTTTTGTTTCTGATTTTTCTTTTTAAGAGCTTTCAACTCTCCCAAGGCACATATAAGTTCCTCTTCAAGATTCACTTCACCTTTTTCTTCCATGTCTTCATCTCTTTCTAAGTCATCTTTTATAGCCATGAATAATATTTCTTCATTATCGCTATCTGAGTCACTTATCCCACTTTCTTCGGATGATCTACTACTTCCTTTTGAATATAAGCTTTTCTTTTGCTTTCCAAATCTTTTCTTGCCTTTGCTTTGCTTGAATTCCCTTTTGAATTTAGGTTTGCTTTCCTCATCATCGCTATCTTCTTTCTCTGGACACTTAGCCGCAAAATGACCAATTTTACCACAGTTAAAACATTTAAATGGTAACTTACCTTTGTACTTTCCAGATCCTTTCTTTAACTTTCGAATGAACAAGGCTTCTTTCTCATCTTCTTCGCTGTTTGAGTTCTCATTCGACTCAGGTTCTTTGATTTTTCTTTCTTTGAGACTTTGAATGCAACTTCCTTCTTTGATGGTTTATTTGACTCAGTCCTCATTTCATACGCGGTCAGTATTCCATGTAGTTCGTCCATGCTCAACTTATCAAGATCCTTCATTTCTTCAATGGCAGACACCTTAGCATCAAATCTTAATGGTAGAGACCTTAGAATCTTTTGAACGATCATGGATTCTTCAATCTTTTCGCCTAACCCTCTTATGGCGTTGACAACCTCATCCACACGAAGAAGATAGGCTGCAACATTCTCCTCATCCTTCATTTTCAAGCTCTCAAATTGTCTCCTATGAGTTTGAAGCTTAGCCCTTTTAACCTTGTCATCACCTTCGTAGATAGTTCAAGTTTGTCCCATATCTCCTTCGCCGTGTCACATTGCATTACTTTAACAAACTCAGATTCTGATAGGCCACATAGGATAGCATTCATCGCCTTGGCATTGTTTTCAAAAGCCTTCTTTCTAGCTTGATCTGTCGGTGGAACTGATGGGATTGTATATCCAACTGTTACTGATTGCCAAATATCAAACCCTAGTGCCATTAGATATGTTTTCATTCTTATGCTCCAAAATGCATAATTTGTTCCATCAAACAATGGAGCCTTGTTCGAAGAAAAACCTTCTTGTACTTGATGAGTAGCCATATGTGCTTCTGAGATCTACCTTCCAATTGTTAGATTGTTCTTGAAGGCACCCGCTCTGATACCAATTGTTAAGCACAAGATAATACTGAGAGGGGGTGAATCAATATTATGATATTCTTTTAAATTTAACACTTAATCTCGATTTGTAATCACAATTAATCAGTTTCACAGTGAATATATCAAAGCAATCAATGAATGCAAAACAAACCAACACACTGCAAATAGACACGAATTTACGTGGAAACCCTTTTGGGAGAAAACCACGGAGAAAATCTTCTTTATTATATTTCTCAAATGTTTGTAGGCACCAACCTACGGGAGACACCAATCCCCAAGTTACAATTTTGTAGGCACCAACCTACAGGAGCACCAACCCTTTTTTAAGCACCAACTCAGCAAGAGACACCGATCTCTTCAAATATGAAGGCACCAACCTTCCTTACGAAAAACAAACTCTTTCCTATCTTTTATGTTGCTGCTGCTTCAATAGATGATAGAACAAAAATGCTGCTAAGAATATTCTTCTGATTTATTTCAGTCCCTTCACATATATAAATCGCTGCAACTCTTCATTAAAAATAAATCTGCCCTTCACTCCTTTTTATATTTCATATTTTGCTCTTCTTCTTCTCTCCCTTAAACTTGAATGAAGCACTCAAATTGCTTTCCTAAATCAAATGATTCCATCTCCTTATATTTCCTTCTCACATCCTTTTGAAAAGACACATCATTCCAACCAACACAACCTTTCCATTATTTAATTAACCATATTTTATTTTAATAATGCAAATACACATGTCGGCCATAACTATAAAGTGGCGCTATTTTCCAAAGGGGGTCGTCCAAAATAAAAACAACATTTTTATATGTATTTTAAACCATCCTATGGACATATTTATTGCTCCTTTAATCACCCCTTATCACTAAAGAGCATGCCTCATACTAAATCTAAGCCCCGAGAACTGGATTCCCAAATAGGTGTATGTGGAGTGCGGGAACAATGTTCCATGCGGGAGTTGGTGCCCTCAAACACGGGCGGAGCCGATCAATGAAGACGGGGCTGATGAATGAGGGGCACCGAGGAGAATGAAGTGCGGACCAGGAGGGCTTGCTTGAGAACATGAGGTCATGGGGAACTAGTTACCCGCATATTTAAATAATTTGAAAACAAGGGGGGCAAGTGGATAGAGATGCGGCCAAGACGGTAAATTTGGGCCCCAGAGGAACAAGAAGCCAAGTTCCACTTCAAATCCGGTTCACTGTGCTCTAGTTAGATCCGAAAATCGTAGGAATGGAGGTTAAAGGAGTGCAGACTATGGGCGAATTAAGAGAACCAAACCGAAAACTGGGTTTTGAGCCATACAACTCATAAATCCACACCCCATAACTTCTTCATCACTCAACCAAAATGGACAAAATTGTACTTGATGGATTCCTTTTTAGAGCTCTACATCATGGAATCAAGAAATCGTAGATTAGGTGGGCCAAAATGCAAAAACTCTCTCGCATCAAATGAACACTTCTAGGTGGTTGAAAATGCATTAATGAAGGCATGGGGGCCAATTTCTTCTTCCATAAGGCACAAGACATGAAGGGATGGGTTTTGCAGGGTTCTCCATGCTTTTCGCTGCAGGTCATTCAATGCTCTTTGTTGGTGGTTGAATGCAAATTTCGAGTTCTCTCTCTCTCTCTCATTCTTTCTTCCATATATTGTAAAGAGAGCTCATTTTTGTAAGAGTTGGACACTTTGGAATGCTGCTCTCTCTTCTTCTTAGCTGCTAGGTGGATATTGGAGTTCCAAGCCTCATTTTTGAGCATTGTAATGATGAATCATGCCTTCTACCTCCATTTTGATGTATTGTGTAAACTTCTGGAGTAATAAAATCAAGTTTTGTGGTTGTTTCTCTACCCTTGCTTGGGTTTCTATTGTTCTATCTTGCCTTTCTTCTGGGGATTTTGTGCATTTTCTTGTTCTCATTACAACCGTGAATGATGTTGTGCTTATGGAAATGGTGTATTGGGTGTTGTGGTCTATGATGCTTTGCCCATCCTCTCCACCTCTATTCTCTCCCATTTTCATGTATTTTGAAGTGGCCACACCCCTTTTTTTGGTGCTATCACCTCTATTAGCGGAGGATTTCCCTTTTTCATGTATTCTCTCTCTCCTGGTCCTTGGAATTCGTAGGATAGGATTAGTTAGTTGCATTCCATTCATTGGGGAGTAGTTGTGCTAGGATTAGGTAGATGAACCAACCTTCTCTGGAGGTCCATCTCAAGTAGCAAGTCCCACAACTTGAGAGATGGTCTAATATTATCCAAAAACACTAATAGCTCATCCACATTTACATGAAATATCGTAGGGTGCTGTTTTTGGTGATATCATTCTACTGCATGCCCGTGGGACAAACATTGAAATCTATATATTTCACAGTGTTCCATCACATATCATAGACACCTCGAAGTCCTTCATTGCCTAACAAGATTTTGCACGACTTTGGGACAAACATTTAAAGCTATATATTTCACAAGTGTTCTTTCACATATCATAGCCACATTGGCGCCTTCATTGCATTGATTTTGGCACGCTTGGTGGGAGAAGCAAAGAAAGCTATATATTTCACAGTGTTTCCATCACATATCATAGCCACCTCGGTGCCTTCACCGCCTAACAATTCAGCACGCGCCGGAGGGGACAAAATTGAGGAGCTATACATCTTCATTTCAACGAGTTGATGTGTTCTTGTTGAATCCATCCTTTGGAGGCACATGCAAAACACATCCAAGCGATTCTACTTTGATCTAAAACCCATTTTCTCGAGTTGCGAGACCTTTCCTTTTCATCTATTTTTCTCCCCATATCTTTCCATTTTCTTCCACTCTTGAAGTTGTGCAATTATGACTTCATTTCCACCATGGAATCCTCAATCACAAATGAGTACCATCCAAATCCATTTCCGGACTATTACAATCCACCCCCTTATCGCTATGATCAAAATAAGATTGAGTATGCATACCCATATGAGCAAGATGCAATTCAGTTTGGTCATCCACCAAACTGTGAAATTGTTCGGGAGTAGGAGTATGCAGATTCTGGAAGTCATCCTACACTTGGAAATGCTTATTTCGCAAAGGAAGGTTCAAGAGTTGGAGTTGAGTATGGTGCAGATAAGGATTAAGGAAACAATGAAGGAAACCCAGATTGGTTTCAAAGTTCCATATCCATGGATGACTCTATACCAAGTAAGTTCAATCCTCAACAAAAGCTTCAATTTATAATCAAAACATTGACTCAAGTTGTAGAGTGGATTAAAAAGAGGGAGGCTCATGAATCTAGTGCTAGAAAGCCCCGTCAATGGGGAATTCCTACATTACCATCTCACAACCCTCCCACTCTCCAACCTATGCCATCTCAACTCGAGTTTCATTTCCTAACCTTCTACCTTGCTGCTCCCATTGAGAATTTCACTTCTCCATCTTCTTCCCTTCCATCCCATCTTGAATTCTCTGCCCTTTTCTCTTCCAAATCCAAATCACCTCCACAAGAAGAAAGAACAACACCTTCCCTTCCTTCACAAACAATGCAAAAATCAGTTTGAGACCCAACCCACCCCTCCTGCTGTCCCAAATCCATTTTGGGAGGAACAAAATCATAAAATTAATCAAGGAGGGAAGAAAATTGAAGAGCCCAACAGAGAAGAATTATAAAATTTGAGGAATTGGGCTGCCAAGTTTCAAATTACTCAAATGCCATTGATGACTAGGCCTTCAAAGGTGGTCGGTGTTCAAGAACAAAGGTGAAAACTGATATTGAAAAGGAACAATAACCATGAGAAGATGACCAACGCCTTGTTTTGCTCTGAATGTAGTGTACACATGGGCACTATATTATCAAAAATTGTTGATCCATCACAGGTTGCAGAGATTCAAAAAGGAAGAAGAATTAGCTCCAAATCCACAAGAAGAGGGGCACGTGGGGAGACTAAGTCAGATTCAGAGACCTTGAATGAAGATGACATCATTAAGAACTTACTTTTATTTGTAGAGCCCGATTTAGTTGATGAACCCGTGATGATGGAGGAGGATATCCAAGAAGACCTTGCAACCCAAAACAACCCTAAGAAACAACAGATAGGGAGTTTGATCTCTCAATTTTTATGTTGGATGAGGAGATCCGAGATCAAGATCATTTTGGTCTTCAAGTTGAGAAAGAGAAACTCCTAGTGATCCACAAGTTCTAACTTAGTTGCAGTGATTCAACAAAGACTCTATTAAGTGCTTGCAACCAATCTCGGGAGTTTCATGTTGAAAAGGAGGAGAAGGAGAACAATGATGACACCAACTCCAAATTAGTCATCAAGGCAGAGAATGAGCTGTTTGTAGATGAAGAACAAGATCCAAATCAGCATGCAAACAATCACCTTTTCCAAGAATGTCTGCAAGAGACTCCATTCTTGGAGTTGGGATTCAAAGCAATGGGCAAACTTCAAGGATCAGAGAATGTCCAATCGGATACTTGGCTTCTTTAGAGCCAAAATTAGAGTCGCCACCACCATGTTCACTTCCGAGCATGAGGATGAGCTTCAAAGTACCAAGGATCAGCTTGCAATGCCTCTCAAATCCAAATGCAAAGCAACTAAAAGAGGTATTTGTCTTGTTTCCAGTTGATACCTTGATGAGTAGGGTGAGAAACCAGCTCCATTTCATTTTTTCACTCTCCTTCGACCATGTTCAGTGCAAAATCAGTCACATGGTCCCAATTTGTGAGGAAGGGAAGCTACTTCTCTCTGCTAGTTCTGCAAGATTTGTTTGAGTTTTCCTTGCCTCGGGTTAGAGTAGGGTAGGAGTAGGTTTGTTTTCAATAGAAAGAAGTGCTTGTGCACACTCTGCATGTTCCACTTGGGGCATGTATGATCTTCCTTTTTGTACATAGTTTGTTGTGGTGTTTTGTTTTCTCTTGCATAGTTCATTGGAAGTGACAGTGTTCATGGGAAATCAGTTTTAACAACAATCCCAAGTATACCCAAATCAACACGTGTTCTAAAATCTCTGCAATGCTTCATCCTTTGCCATGATTCAGTTCAGTTCTCCAAACTTGGCAAAGAAATCAGATTTTCGGATAGTCTCGAGATGCATTCATTCATCCTTGTCTCAATAGATCAGCTTGCAGAGGAAAGAGAAAAGAAGAATTTTAGATTCAAAACAATTTTCCACTCGATCTAAATTTCAAGATTTTTTTTAAAAATTGGAAAATCCGGGCAAAAGAGTAGTTCTAGGTTCAAGAACACTTCAAGTGGGCTCAGTGGGGCAAATTTCAAGTTCAGATTAGATTTCATGAGTACCAGTGACTCCATGCCCAATGGATGCTTCAAGGCCACTTTGATCAGATCATCTAGCAGGCAGATGTCCCTGTGAGTCACCAAATTTTTATCCATTTTTACCCCTGGTAAAATGGACAACTTGAGAAATTGGACTTGGGCAATTGATAGGGGTTCAAGGTCGAATCTGGAAGAAAATAGGTAATTCTAAGTTTTGGAACTCTGCTTGATTTTGAGGCATTTGAGATCATTTGGTGCAATTTCCCTTCTTCTCGGGCTTTAAAAGATTCATCACTTAGTCGATTTTGAGCAAAAAATGGGTAAAAATGGATAAATTTGGCTTTGTGATATTTCACTTCATTTTCTAACTCCCAAATCAAGAAAAATCCAAAAGTTGGAGAAAATTTGAAAATAAGAAAAAGGAAAAAATAGCCTTCTAGTGTAGTGTATCATGGCTCCTAATAAGTTGGGTGGAACTTGGTCCTGATTGAACTTGGGTTCCCGCACCTATTCCAAATCAGATTTGCTAAGGAGTTGAACGCCTTCTTTGTATGTGAAGAAATCGGAGTTCGGGGGCCATTTGGAACGAGTGCCGACGGGTCGTGGTTCTTTGCGTTGGCTTGGCGGCCGATTTGCATTAGGGGGCGGACTCAATTGTTTGTGGGCTGAGTGCCGAGTTCGGGAACTTTCGGGCCCATGTTTCCTGGCACCATAGTTGAAAAGTGCAAGATGTGAGGGGCCTGTTCCCAGAAGGGCCGCTTTGGGGAAGTAAATGGTAACGGGATAGGAATGTAGGTGCGGGGTGCGTGGAGTGCGTTCCCCGCACTGGGAATTGGTGCCTGCTAACACTGACAGAGCCAATCAACAAAGGCGGGACCAATGAACGTGGGGTGCCGAGTAGAATGAAGTGCGGCTTGTCGGGAGGGCCCACAGAGAACATGGGGTCACGAGGAACTAGTTCCCTACACATTTAAATGATTCTTCAAAGGTGGGAAAGGGGGCGGAGATAGAGATGTGGTCGGCAAGAAATTTGGGCCCCCGGAGGAACATGAAACCAAGTTCCATGCCAAACCCCGTTCCTCGCCCCTAGTTAGATCCGAAAATCAAAGGAATTGAGGCCAAAGGAGTGCAGACTCGGGGTAGGAAATAAGAGAACTAACCCGAAAATCTGGGTTTTGAGCCATACGACCCGTTGAAATCCGCACCCCCATAACTTCTGATCACTCAACCAAAATGGACAAAATTGTACTTGATGAATTCGTTTTTAGAGCTCTACATCATGGAATCAAGAAATAAGAGATTAGGTGGGCCAAAAATGCAAAAACTCTCCCGAATCAAATGAACACTTCTAGGTGGTTGAAAATGCATTAATGAAGGCATGGGGCCAATTTCTTCTTCCATAAGGCACAAGACATGAAGGGATGGGTTTTGTAGGGTTCTCCATGCTTTTTTTGCAGGCATTCATGCTCTTTGTTGGTGGTTGAATGCAAATTTCGAGTTCTCTCTCTCTCTTCTCATTCTTTCTTCCATATATTGTAAAAGAGAGCTCATTTTTGTAAGAGTTGGACACTTTGGAATGCTGCTCTCTCTTCTTCTCAGCTTTAGGTGGATATTGGAGTTCCAAGCCTCATTTTTGAGCATTGTAATGATGAATCATGCCTTCTACCTCCATTTTTGATGTATTGTGCAAACTTCTGAGTAATAAAATCAAGTTTTTGGTTGTTTCTCTACCCTTGCTTGGGTTTCTATTGTTCTATCTTGCCTTTCTTCATGTTCACGGTATTTTTGTGCATTTTCTTATTCTCATTGCAAACTTGAATGATGTTGTGCTTATGGAAATGGTGTATTGAGTGTTGTTGTGGTCTGTGATGCTTGTCCATCCTCTCCACCTTCATTTTCTCCCATTTTCATGCATTTTGAAGTGGCCACACCCCCTTTTTTTGGTGCTATCACCTCTCGTTAGTGTAGGATTTCCCTTTTCATGCATTCTCTCTCCCTGGTCCCTTGGAATTCATAGGATAGGATTAGTTAGTTGCATTTCCTTCATTAGGAGTAGTTTAGTGCTAGGATTAGGTAGAGGAACCAACCTTCTCTGGAGGTCCATCTCAAGTAAGCAAGTCCCACAACTTGAGAGATGGTCAATGTTACCCAAAAACACCGATAGTTCATCCACATTTACATGAAATATCGAGGTTGTTTTTTGGTGATAATAGTACCGATGTTAGTGAAAAAAGGCTTGTTTTATTGTTTGTTGAAGGGTTAGGAGAACCATTAAAAGGCCTTGTTAAAGCTTTTAATCCTCCATCTCTTCAAGGTGCCATTAAGAAGTCATTAGACTTGGAGAGTTTGATGCCAAAAGGGAAAAATCTGTAGTTTGGGCAGAAGAAACAACGCCTTTGGGGCAGCAAAAGAGCACATGTGAGCAGCCCATAACACCTCAAAATGATAAGCAAGGAGCAACATTTAGTGGGCAGCAAAATAGAGCACAAGAATGGGAGAGAAACAGGTCTGAAATTGAAGCAAAGAATGAGCTAAGGAGGAAGAAATTGTGCTTTGATTGTAAAGAACCATGGACACCCAATCATCGTTGCAAAGGTAAGGGATCTATTCATTATATTGAAGTTGTTTTTGATGATGATGAGGATGAAGATAATGCTGATCCAAAAGATCAAGCAAAGAAAATGAGGTGGGTGTCACTAATGCTACCTTAGCTACACTAACCGTATTGCCTAGTTTCTATGCATTTCATGTGAAGGGTGATCTTCTTGGGCAAAAGGTCACCATATTGATTGATGGAGGAGCAACACACAACTTCATTGATGAAGGGTTGGTTGTTAGATTGGGCTTACAAGAGGAAGAATTCCAAGGATTCAATGTGATTGTGGCGGATGGGCATTCAATCACATGCACCAAGAGGATTCCCCAACTTCAATTCACCATGGGAGGACATGAGGTAAGTGATGAATTTTATGTTGGCATTGGTGGGTTGGATTTAGTTCTTGGTGTTCAATGGCTCCAATCCTTGGGTGATTTTAATCAAAATTATCAAACCATGGAGCTGAAATTCAAGTGCAAGACAAGGAAATTGTTTTGCAAGGCATGAGGAAAGGAGTTCCTCCAAGAATGACAACCAATAATATGATTGGAGTTGTCAATGAGGGGCAGATTTCACAGATGTGATTGATGAAGGAGGGAACATAATATTGCAGCAGCTGAGTTGTGAAGAATTTCAGCCCTTTGTGAACCATGGTGACTCCATAAGGTATGATACAAACAAACTAATGTCATATTTGCAGCATATTCAAATTTCTTTTGATAAGAGTGATGATTTAGATGATAAAATCTGCAATTTGCATTATGTAATGCCTTTGGTACAACCATGTGAATATGAGCACCTTGTGAAGGGCAAGTGGTGGCAAGATTTATCTCATCTAACAGGTACATGTGCTAGAATCTTGAGACACTTCAACATGTTTTGTCTATTGTGCATGACACTTAGACAAAAGAGTTCAGAATTGCTTGAGGGCAAGCAATCTTGGGAAGGGAGGACTGAAATGTCCCACTTCCTAGGATAGTCATGACGAAGACCCTTAGCCTATTTTGTCTTCCCGACGGCTAAGGAGAATTTTAAAGGGAGACTTAAGTTCTATTATTTTATTATAAAGTGCAAAAATAAAATAGAACATTATAAAAACAGTTATAATAAATTAATGGACTTAATAATAGACATAGAAAAGTGAACAAAGGATAAAAGCACTTATAAAAATGTAATTCCTATGGAAAAGTGCGACTAGCTTTGGGAGCAAAAATTAGTGTTAAAAAGGGCAACATAGAAAGGAAACTCATGGGCCAAGTGTTTATTCCTAGACAAATGCGACTTGCTCTAGAAAAGGGAAATGGAGGGAAAGAAGGCATTTAATGTTGAAAGTGCTGGTTGGACATAGAAAGTGGCCATTTGGGGTCACTTCTTTCTTTAAAAGGGCAAGTCGACTTGTAGTAGAGGCATTCTATGATCATTATATTTTATGAATTTGGCTTGTAAGCTGAGCATTGCTGCTGCAATTTCTGAGGATGAAAACCCTCAGGAAAAGTGATAGGAAGAACGAAAACTCTTCCTTTGAACTCATCTTTTTGTATTGAAGATTCAAGAGAAATCTAGTTATTGAACCATTACATATTTTCCAGTTGAAGCGACCCATTGTAGGGGCTACTTTTGGCATTAAGGAAGGAGATAAAATTCAGATCTGTTGCTGTGTGTTTAAGCTGGATTTCAGTTATCTAAGCTGCTATTTTTGGAGCTGTTTCAGGGGTCCAAACCCTCATTACTCAGTTGTAATTCCAGTTCAGGTCTGCAGATTTTTACTAAATAAAAATCAGACTTTTGGAGCTCATAATTGGTATTTTCCTTTTGCATTAATCTTCTAAAAATCATTGCTGTCATAAAAACCAGAAATCAGCCTTGTTTAGCATCTTATATTGTATCTTTCTTCCATGGTACAAGTCGCCATTTCTGGGTAATTACTTTCAGCAGTCAAAAATGATTTTTGCAAGGTCTCATACATCAGTTTAGGGTCTGATTTGGCTTCATAAAATCTGCATATTATATTGGAGTGGGAAAATTATAAATTGTTGATTGATTGGTGTGAGAATTATGCTATGCCCTAGTCGCATTTTCTGAAATAAATTCCAGATCTGCATTATATTAAAATTCTGTGATAGATTTCAAGTTGGGTATTTGGGGAAATCCATTGTATGCTCTTATATGTCCCAAAGGGGACATTACAGGGTGTTGAATATATAGCATGAACCAGTACGGTTCTAGGCAGTTGTAGAGGTTGTAACCAACAACCAATTGTAACTAAATGTAACTACTCCTATAATAAATTGAACTTGCCTGAATCATTCGACGCAGTGCAGTTTTGTGCAACTCTGTCTTCTTGCTATTTTTTCTCTGTGCTTCTATACTAACACATTGCACATGGTCAAATTGAGCATAGGCGAGTTTCATGCATCCCATCAAGGAATAGGACTAGGAACATGCAGAATAATCAAAATCTCAGGCATGGAGGTGTTCAATACCTTGACAACCTATTGTCCTCCACAGCAATGAACCTTTGTTGCATTGCCTGTTCTTATACACAGTTAAAGATGCCTTATCTTCTAACTGTACTGCATCGATTACAATTTACGTATTTCCAGGCACATCTATTTCCTTGGATCCCATGCAGACATAAGTATTGTGTCCCCCCTTATTATATAGCCACGTGGATCACATTTAATGTCGTAAGTAATTTCAATGAATAGTGAAGCATTGTAAATGAGATTGGGAAAAAATCTTATCAAACTAAAAGAGTATTAGTATGAATGTTATGAGAAGCTGGTTGGTAGTGCCCTAATTTTCAATGAAAAGCAGTTTTACTTTCTGATTCAACCTTCACCCTTGGCAAATATTGCAGTTCTCTGCCTCAGTGACATGTGCAACAAAGCACAATCAAATTGGATCTATACCAAACAGATTTGCCTCTGTCATTTTTAATTGCTACTTACATGTGCTGTCCACATTAAATATTTTATTACCCTCATTAGTAACTTTCATTAAATTCTGGGCTCATGTATGGCTGTGTTATGGATCAGGTCCAGAGGATGGTCTGAGTGATTTCATTTTTGGGAAAAAGAAGGCAACTGATGTGGCTCACGTGTAGGTATAACCATCCAAGTTATTGTGGATTTTAGTTAATGTCTTAATGACTTATCTGGAGTGGTAAGATGTTGTTATTTGGTTCCTATTGGATTATTCGATATGAAAGACTGAGGATTTTCTTTGGTACATTGATGTACGGGGTGATTCTGTAATTCATAGTGTTCGAAAGTCTAGATCATTCATGTTTAGGATTCAATGTGTAATTTGACCACATCTGTATCTAATTAAAATATGCAAAAATAGTTACAAAAGGAGGATCTGTATTTTCTTTTTACAGGAGAGTATGATCTAGAAAACAGCCACTTTCTTTATAATTGACATGCCAAACACCAAAAAGTTTGATATGATATCAGAAACAGAAATTATGTATATTATGTATTTTTGATTGTTAATTACACCGATAGGCATAATCTAGATTGGCAGGCAATGGGGTGGTGATGGTGGAATGTAATAGTGTGAGATCTCAATAAAAATGGCTGACCATAAATTTGTTGTCCATTTGACTGTCATAGGGCAGTTTTTCTTCTTTTTTTTGGAAAAGACAATAAAAATATCGAGATATCTTAGGAATATGGAGTTTGGAGCCTGCCTTTTTCCTTGGAAAGATATTTTAATCCTGATGCAAGGGTAGAGTTAGATTGAGACCCTCCATGTGGGAAACTTTCAAAAAAGGTAATGGATTTGCTAATCAATGCGGAACCCTTGAATGGGTGACAGTTGAGAAACTATGTGTCAAATCCAAGACGGGCCTCAATAGTGATATCTATTGGCATTTTTGAGATAAACGTATTTAAGATATCTGTACTACAGCTATAGATTTTAAGAAAGTAAGACTCTCTATTTACATAGAAGCTAATTGCGGATGTCAAAAGATGGTCATCTAGGTACCATTATTTAGAATGGGCCAAACTTCAATAGCAAGATACAATACTGTTATGCTTTCTAATACAGATTTGTTTGCCAGAAATTACAAGCCCTTTTAACATTGTTAGATGATTTTTAATAGACAGGAAATAAATACAGCCTTCAGGCTTGAAAAAGACTGGTCATAAGGAAGCAAACCGTAAAAAATTACATACAACACATACAGAGATGGTGTGATTGCATTGGTCCTGGAAGCACTAGACAAACGGTGTACTTGTGACTAGAAGGGAAAAAGAGAGCAGTATGAGAGAACTAATAATTATTAAATAGCCTCAAACTTTCAATGGCCCCCAAGAGAAACTTTGATGGATTTCTTTGAATAGGAAAAAGACACCTCTGGTTGTTTAAATGGTAATCTGTGGGATATTTGGCTTAGAGAGGCCTCATCAAGCAAGGGCACTCAACCTTCGAGTTTGTGGCTTTCCTAAGTCCGCTGATCCTTTGTAGGTTGACTACACTTTTTTGCACAAGTCTTTGGACAAAGACATCTTTTTGACAAGGACTGAATGACTCCTGAAAACACTCTTGTTACCAGGGATTGATCTATTGAGGAAGTGTAAGAGCACTGAAAGTCAAACAGAAGCTAATATCTTATCCTAAAGATGTTTATTTAGAAGCAAAGGAGTAGTTCCAAAAAGTTTGCACCTAAGGCAAGGCTGTTTGGAAAGAAAACAAATTGGCTGTAATTTGGGACGGTAGGGGATGATTTGTGATTATCCACCCCCATGGTGGTCACATCTTTTCCATCTAAATGATGATGCTCCTAGGTCCAAGCAGGTGATGGGGCATCCCCAACACACATCCCCAACACACATTGGAACTGCAATGGTGCTGTATGCTCTTCCCTAGGTACCTTCTAGGACATTGCATCACAATATCGTATGTTTCTTACTAAGACCCACAAGAGGCCCTTCCTTGAGTTACATGCTACTTCGGGTCTCAATCTTCTTACGTGAGACTTGTACATCAAGGCGTGCTCTGTCATTTTGAAATTGTAGCATCATTCGTGACTACCTTTGATCCAAGGTGTCATTCTTAGCTATTGACGTGCATCCCAAATATAGTTGGATTCGAGTTCAAAGGACTTGCCTCCTTCCTGGAATAGCCTCACTGCAGTATGTTATTTCTTTTTTGCTTCATTACCCTTTTCGGTGCGCACTGGTTGTGTTTTGTATATTGGTCTCTATTTGGAGATCACTTAGTATTCCTCTTCGGCGATGCAATTTGTTTCAAGGATTAGTGCTTGCACTGGGACCCACTAGACTCGTGACGATAAATCTGTCATGGCTTATGAGACATCTTCCCCATTTGGAAAAGTTGCATGGTCTTCGCTTTCTTAATTAGATACGTTGTTTTTTCGGATTCTAGTAGATTCACTTACTTCGCTCATAGTGGTGGCATGAGTGTGGTGGAATATGTTTTTAGGATTGGTGTCTCTATGATGTCTTATAACATCATAATTAAGTTTTGGATAATGTTGTATAAAAATGTGTTAGTTCCTAATATTGATAATCTTCCTTGTGTGAGTTTGAAGCATTTTCACAATGTTTAGGTTTGGTCAGGGTTGAAATGGCCAATAACTCTTTGATGTGGTCAAAGCCACCTGTTTAGCTCTCCAATTCTCAATGAGTGTCTAACTATGTTGCAAGATTGGCATTGGACACTCCATCTTTTGTCATTTTGCAGTTCATTGTTTTGGTTTTGTCTCTCAGGTTGATTGTAGCCCTGTTACAAATCAGGTGCAAGCAGGATATTGGATTGTGAATGCTCCATGGATGGCAACACTCGATGAATTTCCTATTAAGGTCCTCAAGGATAATGTAGAAGCCCTCTTAATAAGGCATCATGCTTCAAGAGCAAAGGAGGGGGCTATGTATAGCAGCAGAATCACTAAATGTTTTGTTCAAGGATCTTGTTATACAGAGGAGTAGTCATCAGATGATATTGTGGAGGATATCTACTGGGATACATTCTAGCTCTTCCTTTACACAAGGTAGTCTTTATAGTTACTACTATATTCACATGCTTCATGGTTCAAGACAAAGGACGGGGTTAGGTATCACAGAAAAATCGTTAAATATTTTGTTGTTGTTATACAGAGGGACGGTCATCAGATGATATTGTGGAGGATGTCTATTGGGATACACTCTAGCTCTTCCTTTACATGAGGTAGTCTTTATAGTTACTACTATAGTTCACACACTTTCATGACATTCTTGTCTTTTCATGGGGACCTTTATTGCTAATGATGGCTACTGAACTGGACTCTTGATCAATGAAAATTGCTACATGTTGATTGTTTTCTTTAATACAGTTTTATGTTTTATTTTTTCTGAATGTCAAACCATAATAAAATCCTACATGCAAATGTGTGGCACTATTTAGAATTACAGATGTTTTGATCATGTTTGATGGCTTTTGAAACTGTTTTTATTTTTGTATTTTTATTATATATGTATATATTATATCGGTGTCCGTGAAGATATATATATATATATATATATATAGAGAGAGAGAGAGAGAGAGAGAGAGAGAGAGAGATTTACGTATATATATATAATATAAATATATATACATATATATAGAGAGAGACATGTATATTTACCTATATATATACATATAGTATAAGTACATATGTATACATTTATAATTTATAAATATCTATATATATGGATCTATATATGTACACACATACAACTTCAAGCGTGAGCCTCCATATCCCGTTCCATTTTGCATTTCTTGCGTGTTTCACATTTCTAGTAACTAAAGTGACACAATATTGTTCAACGAAAGCTACTATACTATATGAGCTAATGTTTTGAGATGACATTTTTGCCAACCAAATTTTCTCCATAGAAAGCTTTTGATGTCAAGGACTAGGAGAGAGCATTCCTAAAGTATATACTTTGTACATAACGAGTGACTTCCTAAGAGTTTACATTTAGAGTCAATACAAGTTTGGCCCTACATGAGATTCTACCTTATGAAAGTTTCTAAAAGGCGCTCTTGGCTTGATTACGCCGAAAGGCGTGTTCTCTGGTAGAAAGTCGGAGCCCCTCTGACAAAAATCCAACGGTGCGTATTGACTGCATCGTCGACCATCGGAAGGTTGATATTCTCTGCAGTGAACTCACGCACTGGTTATGCTCACGGGCTCGCACAATTCCAATGTGATCTGACAATTCCGAGGTGATCTGTTGCTGTCAAAATGCAACACGTGTATGGCTGCGGTTAGCATAGCTCTCCATAACGTCCGGCTATGCAGAGAAGCGGATTTATTGGGTGGTATTAGGGAGAAGCGTTTTTCCTCTGCTTCTTTTCCCGCTGTAGAGAAGCGATCCGCGCAGGTATACCCACAGGGTTCTATAGTGAACTGCCCTCCTCCATGATGGTGCACGCCTCTAAATCTGTAACCCTCATATCTCCTCATTTTACTATATAGAAATGAATTGATGTGGATTTCTATCTGTATCTGAAGCGGGTTCAATTGTCTCTGAGAAGAAACTACTGCATGCCACTGTTTTGATTGTTGTATGCAGAAGAAGGAGAAGAAAATTGAGGATTAGGAGAGGCTTCATTCGGGTGCAAGGTCTAGCTGTATTGATTATGCTTCTTTTGCTTCTGAGCACTTGTCCTACGTGCACTGTAACCTTTGCCACACAATGAATGCTGGATAAAAGTCTCACAAATAAGCTTGTCTCCTGGCTCATCTCCCATGCATTGATTCTCCATAGCCATCCTCCAGCAACTTTATTAACTCGTGTTCTGTAAAGAAGATGCCATTTCCACTTCCAGATAAAGGTCTCATAGTTCTTTGCGCAGTCCTCCTGATCATTATCCTTTACGCGCAATCCTTGCACAATACCCATGTCATTTTATCTTCCCCCACTTCATAAGTGTATTGTCCCCTTTGTCGTCCCTTCACGCAGTTACTCAATAACTGCAAATTCATTCTTCTATTATCTTTTATACGATCTCCTCGTTGAAGGATTTGTGTTTCTTTTGCATCAGATCAAGCTGGTCATTCAAGGGAATATTGAATGACAAATGCTCTGAGAATAATTGTGATCTGCTATATTATTTCTTTTCATCTACTGTTCTCATAATAAATTTTTATCCCCTTGCCACATTATAGTGGAGGAAAGTGATGACAGAGTATTGATAAGATTGATTGGAATTGTGTCATGCCTTCTCTCCTTCCACAT
>CM031241.1:503957843-504030832 GCA_018340775.1 Taxus wallichiana var. yunnanensis
ATTTTAATTTTTGATTTACAATAATTCTAACACGTGGAACATGATGAAAATTGGAGCATGCAGGATCCCGGTGCAGAGTCAATCTAAAAATGATGTTTCATTACCGACTGTAGACCCGGTAAGTGCACATTCTAAAATAGAATTTTTTTGGTGATACAACTTACTAAAAATAGAAACCCTCTAAAATTGAAATCGATGATCACTCAAAGACATCCTCGAAACATTATAGAATAATAAGGTAAAACAATCAAATTTACTCAAAATAGCAAGTTCTTAAAAACAACCACGCTAAAAATAGAAACTTCCTAAAAATGGTAAATCATCATCAATGGAGGTTAATTGAGTGTGAGAGGATATTCAAAAGACTAAATTTGAGAAAAAGGGTAAAATTTTCTAAAATAACAACTCCTCGTCCCAATGCCAAAATAGAAAGTTTCAATTTTCGTGTAACCCTCGTTACAATCAAATCCATTTCTACTCATCTCGTTGCTTTTTTCTATCCTCACATGGTTGTAATTTTTACTCATAGCTCAAAAAATATAATTTACCCTTCACAAGGATCCTGAAGCATTGTTCGATCACAAATTGTTATGTCAAGGAGCGAGACAGAACATAGTGAGGGCATACAGGTGAAAGTAAGGGACATTGTGTAGGTGGAAAAGATTTGAAAAGTGTCAAGAACCCCATTGGGATCCAAGATAATTTCATCATAGTCATAGGTGAAATCAAGGAAATGATCTAAGCACGAAGGTATACAAGCATCCCTAGGTTTGATATCATTCATATAATTCAAAAAACAAAGGTTGGTTGAAAAGGTGATCTTCATGTGTGGAATCATGAATGCAAGAATGATGAATCATCTAAATTTCATTTGATGTAATAGTGTTCTTAAAAACTCAATCAAACACATCAGTAGATGATCAATCCATAAAAGGAGGTCATTTTGATTCATCGGGAAAGTTATAAGCATCGTGTCTTGAATCCATCATCTTCTCCCGAATAACAAATCAAATCATAAGCCCCAATGATTCAAGAAAAGGTGATCCATCGCAACCTCCTTCTCTTCAAGAGCATCCAAGTGTGTCTTTCCCAATGGCGTAAGATTTCCCACAATGAACAAGAAGTGATCCTACATCAAGTTCTTGAAATTTCTCTGGTAACCAACATCATGTCAACTCCTGAAGATCCATTCCCATGGATTCAAGAAATTTCTTGAAAGTGAGCCAAGAATGACAACACAACAATATACATGCATGATCTTGGAGCTATCACAAAAACCTTGAGATCTAAGTGAGGAAGAAGGCCCAATAACTTCCCGCTTCTTCAGTGGTGTCTCAAGAAACCAATATGTAGAATTTGTTAGGCCTAAGAATGTAAATCCTATTGAGGAGATGAATCCATCAAACTATGAATTGATCTCCACATCTCATTGGGTCAACCTCACATGAGGGTGACTCTCATTTGTTCAAGAAATCCTTTACCCATCTCCTTTCTTTAAATGAAGAGTATAAGACAAATAATTGAGCAATTGAGGAACATGTAAAAACTCTCAGTGCTTACATTCAACCTTTCTTGGAGCCCATTCAACACCTTCTCTTCCTGTGGAAGACATTCCTCCAATCAATAGCTTTAACCCTGAGGTGATCAAGAAAGCAAAATTTATATGACATAAGGGAAGGCTATGAGAGATGGATTGAGAAGATCATCGAGAAAGGTAAAGACATTGTTCCCCGAGGTCATCTCTCTAATCAAGTATATTCTTGTCACTTTTATGGAAGTAAAGAATCAGGGAAGAGATTGTAAAAAGAGAAGATCCACTGGGATGAGGTGTTCCCACTTGTGTTCTAGATGAGTCTCCTCAAATCTCACACCCTCGTGAGAAAAAATGTGTTTGTGTCATCTATTGAGAACATGTCTCCAATTTGGTTCTATATCATGGATGAAAGATATGGTATGATAATAGATGTCATCTCCGAACTTGAATCTAGAAAACAAGATGCTTTTGAGATTTTGAATGAAGTCTGACAACTATGTTTAGAGACTTGGATTCCCTCCACTCACCGAGAATTCATCATCGAAGAAATCATTGTCTCCTTTCAGGAGTTGGTCAAGAAAGAGGTAGGTGATCTTTTCCTTCAATGAAGATACCTTAGAGTCCTTGGCCAACATCAGAAGTTCTATTTTAGACATTGCAAGAGATCATAAAGAATGGCTCAATCATGCAAGAAGATCAATGATGTTCCTAGGCATGGATCAAAGTGTTGAGCTGCATTTGCATTCTAGAAGAAGATAAGGTGGCACCTGCAGTGGCTTAGTTCAATAAAGAATTCAAAGGACATGATATCATTTTGAAAACTCTTCCTCAAGGATCATGAATCAAAAGAAGTTCTTCATCAAAAAGCTTCTCATTATATCCCTTCCCTTTCTCTTTCTCTCTCTCTCTCTCTCTCTCATATTCTAATTTTCAATTGAGAATGTAATTTTTTCTATTTCATCCTATTCACTTAAGTGACCATTAGCTAAACATTATAAGAGTCCTTTTTCCAATAATAAGAAAATACTCACTTCCTAGGAATATGAAAGGTCACAAGTGATGAGGATAGGTGAAGAGTCATGTGGGGGTAGATGAAAGGATAGATTGTAATGCTATAAATTGAATGGCTTCTCCATTCCAAAGGGTTGGAAATTGTTGATTGAATGTATGTTGTTGAGAGTTCCACTTCTACATCAAGCAATAAAAGTCTGCAATTCTTCTATTTCTTGTTTTATGTTCCTCTACTCTAATCTCTTCCAAATTTTCATATATGATAATATTGTAAAACCAAAAAGGTGTATGCACCTTTTATGAATGAATCAATGGAAGTTTGTGTCTATGATTTTTTTATCTTATAATGGTTTGCATTGATGTTTCTTTTAATTGAATGTGGATGTGGACTTACTCTAGTTATTGTGTGTGAACTCTGCTAGTGCCTACTCACAACAAGAAACCCTTTCTCTTATTTCCCAACTTCCCCTTTACCTCTCTTCACCGCAATTTCTCTCCTTATGCTTCATACAAGCACTTTTCCCCGTGTTCAATGTGAGTGTTCCCTGTGTGATCCTCACTCTATCGTCCACCCCACAACATTTAGATAGTTTAAGTAGTTTACATTAGATAATAGGAGCCACCCCATACACAAGGAGGTTTAACTTATATTGGTGAAAACCCAATAACATACATTATTTCGCCAACATGAAAATACAAATTAAAATTATTTATTAACATAAGTACAATCAAGAGAAATGACCAAAATGAGGTCTTCACACCTCAACAATGGAAAAATATGGAAGATATTGGTCTTATAAATTATGATAAATGTGAATATCAAAGAATAATGAATTTTTGTGCCCCAAAGGGAACCCAAATCCTCTTATACCCTAGTTTCTCCCTAGGAGAAGGGATCCAAAAAATGTCAAAAGTTCTTGTATGAATTCTCCTTGATGCCTTAGATGCAAACCAACAAGTCCTTCTTTAATGAAAGTCTTCAATACCACCAAATTACAGGGGTTTCTATTTAACGTGGGTTCACCCAATTGTGGGCATCATCCACAAAAAACAAAATTTATTATCAATGAGGAAATACAATGAAGATTTTGTAATCTTCCACACCTTCTTGGATGTCATGTACTTTCTTCTCTACAAATTTCTCTTTTTCTCTCTAAAGGAAACTTCTCTTAATTCTCAATTGAATTCTACTTCTAAACCCTAGCTTTATGCTTATATATGCATCTACAATCTTAGGGCACTTTAGCTATGCAATTACAACCATTAGATTCACTTTACAACTAAAGATAGATCTAATTCCCATAACTTAATTATAATAGTCACACACAGAAACCGATGTTAGTTAGCCTTAACCAATGTCGGTTAGCCCTAACCGATGTCGGTTCCTCCTTTCCTGACCGATACCGGTCCATGGGTGACCAACGGATGCGGTTCATCAACCGACGCTGATTACTGTGTATTCCAACAAGTCTGTAAAAAGCATGCCAATGTGAAGCAATTAAGCTCCACAACTCAACAATCTCCCACTTGGAGATAAATTGTTGCATTGTACCATATAACTCCTTCCTCTGATCCTTTCCTTGGCCTGTTTCTCCCTCTTCAAGTCTCAAACTCGAAGACCAACAAAAGTGGAGTGTAGCTCCAACTTCTCCTTTTCCAATGGCTTCATTAGCATATCCACAGGGTTCTCCTTTGTATGAATTTTCTCCAACTTCAATTGCCCATCCTCCAATACTTGTCATATGAAGTGATATCTCAACTGAATGTGTTTCATTCTAGAATGAAACATTGAGTTCTTTTCTAGATGAATTGCACACTTTGACTATCACTATACAATCTACAATCCTCTTGCTCCTTTCCCAACTCTTCCATGAACCTTGCTCATCCATATCATCTCCTTGCTAGCTTTTGTAGCTACAACATACTCAACCTCTATAGTAGACAGGCCACAACCTTCTACAATCTAGAAATCCAACTAACTATCATGCCACCTACTTGTGAAAACATATCCAATGGTGCTCCTCCTACCATCCAAATCACCAGCCATGTCTAATCCACATAGCCACGTAAAGAAGTATCTGACCCTCCATAACATAACTACATGTCGATGTCCCTCTCAAATACTTGAGAATCCATTGGACTACTTTCCAATGCTCTTTACCTAGATTAGCCATAAATCTACTCACAACTCCCACTTCCTGTGTAATGTCTGGTCTAGTACAAACCATAACATACATCAAGCTCCCAACTACTTGAAGCATACATAAACTCATGTGCCATGTACTCAACCTCCTCATGTGATGTAGGACACTTGATCTTTTCTCAATTTGAAGTGTCCAACCATAGGTGTACTTACAGGTTTTGAATTTTGCAAATTAAACCTTTCCAACACCTTATTGATATAATGCTCCTTGAGACAAATACAACTTCCTTTCTTTTATGTCTCTATGAATTTGCATGCCAAGGATTCTCTTTGCAGCTCCCAAATCCTTCATTACAAATGTGTGAGCTAGCTTTTCTTTAAGCTCACCAATGTCCTACATACTAGATCCTATAATAAGCATATCATCCACATACAATAACAAAATAATATAGCTCCCATTTCCAAGCATCTTTGAAATAAACACAATGGTCAATTCACATCTCAAATAACCATGCTCATGCATGAAACTATCAAACCTCATATACCATTGCCTTGGAGCTTGCTTGAGCCCATATAGGCTCTTTTTCAATCTGCACACAAGTTTCTCCTTACCCTTGACTTCATACCCAAGCGGCTTGATTCATATAAATCTCTTCCTCTAAATCACCATGAAGAAATGTCATCTTGACATCAAGTTTCTCTAAATGCAAATCCTCTACTACAACTAAACTCAATACAATATGAATAGAAGTCATCTTAACAACAGGAGAAAATATTTCACCAAATCAATACCTACTTTTATGTGTAAATCCCTTTACTACAAGCCTTTCCTTGTATCTCTTATGTCCACCCTCTTCTTCCTTGATCCTGTAAACCCACTTGTTCTGCAATGCTCTTTTACCTGACTAGAAACTTAACCAAATTCCATGTCTGGTTCTTCTCTAAGGAGTCCATCTCCTCATTCATGCCATGCTCCCACTACTTTGTGGGATTTATCCTACATTGCTTCTTCAAATATTTTTGGTTCACCACTATCAGTCAATAATAAATAAGACAAGGAAGGTGAAAATATTTCTGAGAGGTCTACTTACCCTTTGTGACCTTCTCACTAAGATTTGGGGTGTTGAGGCTCAATCTTCTCATCCTGTAGATTTGTATCTACTTCTATAGTGACCAACGCTCACGGTCACCTTCTACCGATTCGGTTCGGAACTAATGCGATCTCGGTCTCTTATTCTCTTCTAGCTTCGAACGAACCGACGCTCAGGTATAGGGGACCGATGTCGGTCAGGGGTAAACCAATACTGGTTACTGTGTAAACCTGTAGGTGTTAATTTTAAATCCAAGAGTTCATTTTCATCCACAAACTTCTCCACCGGTTCACCTTTGGGTACCAAAACTTGATCCCTGTACATTCTCTTTTCATTCCAATCAATGTCACAACTCCTAATTATCTTAGAACCTTCTAAATCCCAAAACTAGAATCCAAATCACCAGAGCCATAACCAATGAAAGTACATATTTTGGATTTAGCATCCAATTTCTTTCTATTTTCCTTATCAATATGCACAAAAATTCTGAGCCAAATACTCTAAGAAAATAAAGATCTACCTCTTTTCCAGTCCAAGCTTCTTCTGGTATTCCACCATTCAGTGCACTTGAAGGTCCATGGTTAATCAAATAAACCATCATGTCTACTACTTCCACCCAAAACTATGTAAGGGCAATCCAACATGTATCCTCATGCTTCTAGCATGTTCCATGATTGTCCTGTTCATTCTCTCTGTCAACACCATTCTCTTGTGGTGTTCTAGAACCATCCCTTTCTCTGTATATTCCATTTACTAAACAATAATCATTGAAAGCCTTGTTGCAGTACTCACCACCATTGTCAAATCTAAGGCACTTTAACTTTGAATTTGATTCATTTTCCACAAGGGCTTTCCATCTTTTAAAAGTTTCAAAAACATCATATTTATGATTTAATACAATAAACCCATACCTTTCTTGTGGCATCATCAATGAAAGTAACATAGTATTGGGATCCTCCATGAGAAGCTACTGGGCTGGTCCCCACACATCTGAGTGTACAAGCTCCAATTTATGCTTCTTCTTTGTTGCCCCAACTTTGAGAAATCTCACTCTCTTCTGCTTTCCAAAAATACAATGCTCACAGAAATCAAGATCTACACATTTCAGATCTGATAACTTACCCTTTTCCTTTAAGATCTGCATTCCCTTTTCACTCATATGGCCTAGCCGATTGTGCCACATGCTTGTATCTAATCTGAAGTAGATAGAATAGAAAAGAATCAATAATACAGTAGATAAATACAATGATCCTACCTTCTTTCCTCTTTCTACAACAAGAGATCCCTTGGTAACTTTCCAAGATTCGTTGAGTGTAACCATGCAACCAGTTTCACACAATTGTCCTACAGAAATTAGATTTCTTTTGAGGCTTGGAACATGCCTCACATCTTTCAATATCCATGTATTTCCATTCTACAATTTAAGATGAACTTCACCTCTACTACAATAATATTGCATGGTTCATCATCTCCTAAATAAACATGCCCAAAATTACCCTGACATAATTTCTAAAATAACCCTTATTAGGGGTTGCATGGAAAGAAGCTCCTGAATCTAAAACCCATGACTCAATTTTATTATCCAAGGAGAGAATTAGGGCATCTTGCATTACCTCTTTTTAGCAACATTTTCCTCTTTACCTTTCTCTGTACATTCTCTTTGTTTTCCTTGAACCAACAATCCTTCTTTGCATGACCTTTCTTTCCACAATTCCAGCAGATTATACCTCTACCTCTAGATTTAGATCTATCATTCTTAGACTTTGATTTCCCATTATTCTTGCTCTTGGATCTCTCCTTCTACCTTCCCCTACTTTCTACATTCAAAGCATTCCCAGATGATGATTCTCTGTATATACTTTTCTGTGTATTTCTTCATTCAGGATTATACTAACCACATCATCAAACTTTAAAACATTAGTAGCAGACGTTGTATTACTAACAACCATTACCAAGTTATCCCAACTATCTGGAAAAGAGCATAATAATAAAAGTGCTTTCACTTCATCCTCAAATGGAATACTAACTGATTTTAATTGATTTACAATAGACCAAAAATCATTCAAATGACTTGATGCAGATCCACCTTCTTGCATCTTTAAATTAAACAATTTTTCATCAAATAAACTTTATTTGAAGCACTAGGTTTTTCATATAGATTTGCTAAATATTTCATCAACTCTACCGTAGATCCTACTTCAGTAATATTCAAGCCACATATGCTGTCAGCTCAATCTTATAGATCCCAGAGCCTTTCTATCAAGAATTTTCCATTCTTCATCAGTCATCTTTGCAGGTCTTGCCTTCTCATCCAACGGTAAGTATAAATCTTTCTGATACAGATAATCCTCCACCTACATCTTCCATAATAGATAATCATGGCCATCAAATTTATCTACTCTGAATTTTCCTTCTTCTCCCATTGCTTTTTCTCCCACTCAATCAAAAATCCCTCTGAGTAAATCTGTCAACACACACAACCCTCAAACAAAGATGCTCTGATACCAGTTGTTGGGGTTAGCACACCGGTTGTATAGATATATTAATCAGATCTAAGCATAAAAGCAATCAATACGGAAATAAACAAGAAGAAAAATACACAAGATTTAACGTGGTTCACCCAGTGTGGGCTACGTCCACCAAGAAACAACCAATTTATTATCACAGAGGAAATACAATGAAGATTTGCAATCTTCCACACCTTCTTGGATGTCTGTACTTTCTTCTCTACAAATTTCTCTTTTTCTCTCAAAAGGAAACTTCTCTTAATTCTCAATTGAATTCTCCTTCTAAACCCTAGCTTTATGCTTATATATGCATCTACAATCTTAGGGCACTTTAGCTATGCAATTACAACCATTAGATTCACTTTACAACTAAAGATAGATCTAAGACCGATGCGGTGGTTCATTAACCGACGCCGATTGTGTGTATTCTAAATAAGTCTGTAAAAGCATGCGTGAAGCAATTAAGCTTTTACATGTGTTTTAGAACCTATTGAAAAATATATATACTTGACAGAGTGTAAGAGCAGGGGCTAGTAGGAGCCAAGAAAGCTAGGAAGGTAAAAGGGAGTTTGAGAGAGAAATTATTGGAGATAGCTTCTAAAAGTTTGCACACACCTTATTAACGATAATGGTTATTTTAATGTGTTTTTACTTATCGATGGATAATTCTAAATCATGCTAACCATGAATGTACCAAGATGCATGTCTTAAGGGCTACTAAAGGGTAGTTTTGACAAAGAAGGTGAGGTTTAGTGTTTTGATTACTTTTGAGTCCATTTTATGATCAAATCCTCGCTCCCAACAAGAATAAGTTGTACACCTCCTATGAAGGAAACTTTTGTTCATTCAAAACACTACTCTCTTAAGATCTTAGGGAATAGAACATGAATTACATGCACTCATCTTACTAACAAACATGTAGGATTTTCCTAATTAAAGAACACAGTCATAGTCTTGTTATACTTAGGGTTTTGTAACATGCTGAACATGGGAATATCAAGGAAATATATATTTCCATTTGTGTATGCATCATTCCATAACTTTTCTTTACATAAACCAATTATTTAACTCATTTGTATTCCTTCCCAAGAGCCTATTACAATCATGCATACAATCTTTAATTTCTTCAAACTTAACCAAAATAGAGTATTAGATGCTTTACCATCCTAATTACATTAATCAAATTAGTTTCATTCAAAGATATATTTCAATGAAAGAATCATAAGCATATTAACAATAAAGGACATTAATCACACTTGATCCTCTACAAGGATGAATCATTTTCATGCTTAAAACTAGAGCTTTATTGCCTCTTAATGGTATTACATACAAAATCGATGCTTCATCCTTTCTCCTCTTTCTAGTCCTCAAGGATTCTCTTTCCTCTCCTTCACTTTCTTTTGAGGGTCACTAAATACCCCTATTCATTCAAAATCTTCTTTCTTTTATCTCATCCACCTTCAAACTTTAGCCCTAACTAAACTTGATGACTCACACATGACCTTTCATATGTCTCTTAGCACATTGTGAGTCATTTTACATCGTTCAAACATTTATGACTCCTCACACATTCTAAGACTTATGTTTAACATGACTAGATCCTTACATGTTCCCTCAAACCACCTAGACAACCTCATCCTCACTATTACATGGTTCAATTTGAATTTGTAATTTGGAGGGAAACACTATAATTAACATTTAGAGTACTAAATCACATAACTCACTCTTAGGAACTCACCACATGTTATCAAATCATTTTCAACCATGAATAAGGATAAATTTACAATTTTTGGTGTTCTTGAAGATGCCCTTGCATCGAAGTCTTCGAATGGGACTAATTTGAAAAATGGGACATTATAGTCCCCCTTCCGAAATTGTTTACCCTCAAGTAATTGCAATTTATATGTCTAAGTATCATCATATCAAGATGAATGAACATGTTGTAGTGCTCCCATAATACTGGATCTTTTTCTTGTCAAATGAATGAGCTTAAACCCAAAAAGACCTCAGGACATCTATTGCCCTTCTCTTCATTGAAATCCTCTTTATCTCCCTTTTCAAAAAAAGTGACATCTCCTTCTTTGACATGCTCAATTGTATCAAAATCCTTCGAAACTATTGTATTTTCCACTCTGAGCAAGGAACATATGAACCAACAGTAATCGATCGGTAACTTATCCCTCTTGGGGAAGCACACAAGACTCAAATCGATTGTGTATAGGCTAGAAACAATTCACCACAACCATAAATCTCATGGAATTTTATCCAATTCAAGGCTATCAAATCTGATTTGTTTCTTCCTTTCAGCTATAGCCTTCTTCCCACATCAACCCATGATGGAATTTCCTTTGAAAATATAAGTTCATAGTTTTTCATGACTTTTAAAGATAGTCCCAAATCATATTCTTATGTTCAACCTTATGACAATAAGAACAATGGTATAAAAACTATCAAAAAACAAAATAGTGATACAATGTGTGGCCGAGATTCTCCTATACCCTCCCGATGCGAAATTCATTTTAAAACCTTCTTTTTGATAAGGTATTTGCAAAAATTAAACCTGTGAGCAATGAGCACATTCGCAAAGCAACATCAATATCAACATTTATAGTTGAATAAATGTAACATTACATGTATATTCAATCTATGTTCATAGGATTTTAGTGTATATTCAAACAGATACTAAAATAAGAATCATGTTTACCTTATGTTAAATGATACTCAATATAAAAAGGACATTCTTTACATATATTCAATATATAAACAAACAATCTTTAAAATTCATACTTTGTTTTTCTTTGCATATTAACAAACTAAAATTATCGAATACACATTAAAAATAAGAACAAAATATTGGTGTTGCATTTCCATGTGATGCTCGCATGAAGAACGAAAGAATATTGAACAATTAAAATATGTTAACAATCAAGGACTACTTTTAATCAACAAGTGCTATAAAAAGATGTTAACATTTAATGATTTCCTAGAATGTGGCATTGTTGTGGGAGTTAGAAATGACGGAGGAGGAATACAGAGTGATAGAGCAAAAATATTGCACAATAGCTACAAACTATTTTTATACATTGAAACTATGAAACACATACTAAATAAATGTGTGTAAATTTTACTTTTGCACACATGCATTTTAATGAAAAATTACAACCATATATCCAACATATATTCAATCTTTCGCATGCCTATGAGAGAGGCAAAATTGGTGAGCACGGAAATAGTGTCGATTAATTTACATGCATTAAAAAATACCATTTATTTATATTCGAAGATGTTAAGGTAAGTGATTCACATATTCATTGATATGCATACATTCTTCACGTGTTTGACATTATGTCTATTTTCTACAACATTCTTCACATATTTAGACATTCTTTGAATGTAAAGAATACAGTACACCAAAACTTTAAGGCATTAAGGAATTCACACACTAGGATCATAACATCCCACCACACTTCTCGGAGAGCTTGACCTTGATCTCGGGTCTTTCCCGCACTCCCATACGTGTGAGCCCCACCTTAACGACATTTAGGTTCTCCATGTGCCACTTACTACACAATGTAACCAATCTAGCAAGATTCAAACATGGGTGTTTTCTCTTATACCAAATTTAACACACCATTACACCAAAACCTCAAGGCATTAGTGAATTTGCACATTAGGATCATAACATTGAATATTTTGAATATAAAAATATAATTGTCATTTACCTCCGAATATGTAGTTTCCCGACACTATAAGTATTTATTCAATAAGTATAAGTGTAATAAGAACATGCACTAAACTAACTCTAACATATTCAATGTATATTTTATAATTTCAAAGCATATTGATAGTTTGAATGCATAGTAGAAAATGAAAAATTTACATTGTATATTCAAATAATTCCAAAGATATATTCAATCGGTCAATATAAAGTTAACCGTGGATATTCAAATATTAACTACACAAACAAAGACAACACTTATATTCAATAGCACCAAGATATATTTAATAAGAACATCAGTATATTCAATAACAACAATGTATAAGCAATAACAACACTATATTTTGAAATTGTAAGATGCATGAGTGAAAAAAACCTTTTGGATATTTTCTAAACCATATTAGCAGATTTCGTGGCCAATAGAGTCATAAACAAAATTCACTAAAATAAATGATTATATATTGAAAAACAATAGTTCAATGTTGAAAAAACAATAGGTTCAACGGAACCCAATACTCAATAACAAAATTGTATAGTCAATAAGAACATTGTATTCTAAAATTGAATAATGCGCATAGGTGAATTTTTTTTTTTTTTTTTTTTTGAAAATTTGCTACGTTGTATTAGCGAGTTCACGAAAAATGGAGGCATAAACAAAATTCACTAAAACTATCATAGATATCTTAAATACATCTATCTAAAAGATACCTGAGAGATATCAATTTCGATGTGCCTATGTTGGTATTCTCACTAAGTTAGATAGGCACTAGAGATCAATATCTTTCGATACATCTTTTAGATAGATGCATTTAAGATATCTATGTAGTTAAAATTATTCACTCTAGTAAAAAATATTCATTAAATATGTTTGTTTTGATATCTGGTTGTCTAATTTATTTTTATGTAACTTATTTGAATATTTTACCCTCACATATATATCTTATTTAAGTAATAAACTAATTAAATATTTTACCCCATACATATTTTATCTCACTTCTATTTTAATTATATATCTAAAAAATTACACCCCAAGTAACAACTTAAAGATTATTTAACCCATACATGTAAAATATATTCTATATAAATAAAAACATTAAATATTTTACCTCATACATATTTTACTTGAACTATTTTATTTATATATCTAAAAAATCACCCTCATACATAAAAATATTTTCCATATTTTTTAATAGAAGTATAAATTAAGTTATTTACGGATTCTTTCTTGAATTTACTTCGTAAATATTCCCACACAGCTTATTTACCTTCACACTTTGAAAATAACTTACATTTCCATATATAAATACATAATCATATATTTATTTTATGTCCTAAACATTGATTCGGCATTAAAAATAAATTATTTTACCATTATATATTAGTAGGTAAATAAATAGTTTTTTTCAATTAACTCACGCCATTACACTCCTTGTCACATCGTAGGAACACCTCTGGTGTAATAAATGAATGTACACTCTGAAAAAATAATAGTTCAGAGTGCATGCTTGAAAAACCAATAGGTCTTACCGTAACCCTTTACTCAATAACAACAGTGTATAGGCAATAACAACACTGTATTTTGAAACAATAAGACACGTGGGTGAAAAAAACCCTTTTATCCGACATTTACTACAATGTATTAGTAGAGTTTGTGGCGAATGACAACATAAAAAAAATGATACTTTTCCTCCCCGAAATAAATGAATATACACTAAAAAACAATAGTTCATTGTGCATTCTTGAAAAATAATAGGTCAATTATTTTCATAACTCAATAACAACAATGGTATACTTAATAACAACAATGTATTTTGAAACCTTCAAGACACATGGGTGAACAACCCCTATTTTCTTAGACATTTACCTGGATCATATTAGTAGATTTTGTGGCAAATAGAGGCATAAAAACGCATTGAAATAAATGAATATGCACTTTAAAACAATAGTTTAGCATGCATACTTGAAAAACAATAGGTTTAACGGAACCCATTACTTAATAACAAAAGTGTATAGTTAATAAAAACACTTTATTATGAAACTCGTAAGACACATGGGTGAAAAACCCTATTTTGGACATTTACTACAACTTCTAAGTAGATTTTGTGGTGAAATGAGATGAATAAACAAAATGCACTAAAATAAATGAATATACACTTTGAAAAATAGTTCAACGTGTATGCTTGAAAAAAATAGGTTAGAACGGAACCCATTACTCAATAACAACAATGTATAGTCAATAAAAACACTATATTTTAAAGATGTAATATGCATGGGTGAAAAAGATGAAGCAACAAAGGTCAAGCCGAGAAAAAGATTCAATCATAACATGCATAGAAATAACTCAATATAGAATGAATATATGTTTGTAAAATTGGTATTGATTGATTAAACAATAAGGAAACAACACATTATAGAATGAATATATGTTTGTAAAATTAGTATTACTTGATTAAACAAGAACATGCACAAAAACAACTCAATATAGAATGAATATATGTTTGTAAAATTGGTATTGCTTGTCAATGCCATCATTATATGAAACTCGAGGAGAAAGATCCAAACAACTATGGAAACAAAGCTCACGTCATGACCCACTTGGAAATTAGAAGTTGGTTTAGACATGTCTTCGCTCCATTCTATGCAAGGAATACAAGGTTGAAAGGAACTGGTCTTCAACTTCGTAGTAGGATTGAAAGGGTCAGGAATGTTCAGCTTCCCGTCCCCAAATGTGCATTGCCAAATGTATAGGCATGTAGTAAATGTCTCGTATTAAATGTGTTACTGTGTGCAAAGTAGAGTGACAAAGTGGTAGAGGATGAAGTGGAGTGAATTGATGCATTTTTATTAGAAGTGAATTTTTCCGCTTGCCATGTGGGTACATCTAGCTTTTCATGCAGGAAAAATAGTTTTTGGTTCACTATACAAATTTATTTTTTTATGGGTTTTTTCCTAGTGGGCCTACCATGTGGTGATTGACGTGGTGGCAACATGGAATCGCACTTTTAAAATTGTGAAGAAATTTTTAACATGCCAAAGAAAAAATTAGAATCCCTTCCACTCACGAATTTTGTCAAAACATCGTTGAACATAGGATGTTGAATAAATGGTGCCTTTCTCTTATTTAACCTTTTGTTTATATAAATGAATGGGTCAATAATTATAGATTTAATAGGCCGAAAGGGATACAAACACAAACATACAAATTAGATCCTTTTAGAACCAACTCAATGGTGGAACTCAAACAATTCACCCCTCATTTATTACATGATCAAATCATATTTTTAAGCCCAACTTGTTATAGATGGGAGTTGTTATTTTTATGTTTATCTTATTTATATGCATGTCTTATTTATAAGCATGTTATATTTAGGTTGTTTGTGGTTGAAGAAAACTTTTACAAAGAGGTGCACAAGTTATATATATGTGCATGGATTTACTCTTTGTAATATGAAAAAGAGAGAGAATTGTATTGTATTCCTCAGACTGAATAAAGGAGAAGGTTGGCTTGTTTCTAGTGGATGTAGCCCAAATTGGGTGAACCACGTTAAATCTTGGGTTTATCTTGTGATTGCATGCTTATTATTATTTTTGTTTTAATTCCATTTTTATTGCTCATCTTGTGTTTCGATCCTAACAACTGGTATCAGAGCAAGATTTTGTTTTGGCAGAAAAATCTCACATGAGGGTTTCTTGTTTGAGTGGGAGCAATGGCAGAAGATAACAAGTTCAGGGTTGAGAAGTTTAACGGCCAAAACTTTCAGCTATGGAAGATGCAAGTGGAGGACTACCTATATCAGAAGGATCTTTATCTACCATTGAAAGGGAAAGCTTTGAAGCCATCAACTATGAAAGATGAAGAATGGGATGTTCTTGATCGGAAGGCACTGGAACCATACGGTTGTGCTCTGAAAGCTACGGTAGCTTTCAATATTTCTAAGGAAAAGACAATGGTAGATCTAATGGAAAATTGGGTAAATTGTATGAAAAACCCTCAACCTCCAATAAGGTATTTCTCATGAAAAGTTTGTTTAATATGAAGATGTCAGAAGGTGATTCAGTAAATGATCATTTGAATGAATTCAACATGGTTACTAATCAATTAAGCTCTATAGGAGTAAGTTTTGATGATGAAGTTAGGGCTCTTTTGATTTTGTGCTCATTTCCTGAAAGTTGGAATACTTTGGTTATGGTGTGAGTAATTTTGTTTCTAGTTCAAACACTTTAAAGTTTGATGATGTTATTGGTGTGATTCTTAGTGAAGAGATGAGAAGAAAAAGCACAGGTGAGTCATCTGGTAATGCTTTGAGTGTAGAGAACAGGGGAAGACAAAAGGAAAAAAAAAAGGTCCTGACACCGTGGAAGGTCTAAGAAGGGCAGATCTAAATCTAGAAGCAAGATGGTATGCTTGGAATTGTGGAAAAGCAGGACATGCAAAGAAAGATTGTTGGTCTTTAAAATCAGGAAAGATCAACAAGAAGGGAACAAAGAGGCAAAACGTAGTAGGTGATGTGTTACAAGATGCTCTTATTCTTTCTTTAGATAGTAAATTAGAATCTTGGGTTTTAGATTCTGGTGCTTCATTTCATGCAACTCCTCATAGACAATATTTTCAAGATTATGTTCAAGGGAATTTTGGGCAAGTATATCTTGGTGATGATGAGCCATGTAACATTGTTGGAAAAGGCAATGTTCATGTTAAATTGCATAAATGGTAACACTTGGGTGTTGAAGAATGTCAGGCATGTTCCTAGCTTGAGGAGGAATCTAATTTCTGCAGGGCAATTAGGAGATGAGGGTTGTATGGTTATATTTACAGCAGATTCTTGGAAAGTTACCAAGGGTTCTCTTGTGGTAGCAAGAGGTAAGAAAGTAGGTACTTTGTATTTATCCACTGTTAGTACTTGATCCATCTTCTATTTTAGCTACTACATGTATAGACACAACTCTATGGCATCATCACAACTTGGCCATATGAGTGAGAAGGGGATGAAGATTTTACATTCACAGGAAAGTTGTCAGATTTGAAAAACATAGACCTAGACTTTTGTGAGCATTGTGTGTATGGGAAACAAAAGCGTGTGAGATTTCTCAAGGTTGGATCAACCAAGAAGGAGCACAAGTTAGAGCTTGTTCATACGGATGTGTGGGGGCCACTCAGTATCTTCTCTTGGTGGTTCATGGTATTATGTTACTTTTATTGATGATGCTACTAGGAAGGTTTGGGTTTATTGTATAAAGAAGAAATCTGATGTATTTAATACTTTCAAGAAGTGGAAAGCTTTGGTTGAGAATGAAACAAGTTTGAAGTTGAAGTGTCTCAGATCAGATAATGGTGGAGAGTACTGCAACAATGAATTTAATAACTATTGTTCACATAATGGAATCCATAGTAGGGTGAAGATAGTTCCTAGAACACCACAACAGAATGGTGTGTCAGAAAGAATGAACATGACTATCATGGAGTGTGCAAGGAGCATGAGATTGCATGTTGGATTGCCCTTACAACTTTGGGTGGATGTTGTAGATATTGTTGTTTACTTGATAAACAGAGGACCTTCAAGTGCTTTGGAAGGTGGAGTACCAGAGGAGGCTTGGACCGGTAAGAGGTAAACTATTCTTTTCTGAAAGTTTTTGGTTGTGAAGCATTTGTTCACATTGATAAAGAGAATAGGACCAAGCTAGAAGCTAAGTCAAAGAAATGTACTTTCATTGGGTATGGCACTAATGATTTTGGATTCCGGTTGTGGAGTTTGGATGAGAAGAAAATCATTAGGAGTAGGGATGTTATTTTCAATGAAAGGGTTATGTACAGGAACAACTACAGGATAAGAAGTTGAAAAGTCTGAGTATGTAGCACTTGATGAGATAAAAGATAGAGAAGTGCTCAAAGGGCTGGAAAATCAACAAGTCAAAAATACACAAGTTGGCATCAATCCTGGCATAATCAGTGTTGATTCATGTAGATCAAAATCAACAAGAACAACAAGAGCCTCAAAATCCAAAAAATCTTGTGAGACGTTCTACTAGGGTAAGTAAACCTCCTACACGATTATCTTCGTATGAGCTTTACTATTGTTTATTGATGGATGGTGGAGAACCAGAAAGTTTTGAAGAAGCAATGCAGGTAGAAACACGGAAAAAGTGGGAGCAGGGTATGGATGAGGAGATGGACTCCTTGGATCACAACCAAACTTGGGATTTGGTTCAGTTTCCTGCAGGAAAGAGAGCATTGCAGAAACAAGTGGGTTTACAGGTTGAAGGAAGAAGGTGAAAAAAGAGGTACAAGGAAAGACTTGTTGTGAAGGGATTTGCACAGAAAAAGGTATAGACTTTGATGAAATTTTCTCTCATGTTGTTAAAATGACTTCCATTAGAACTATTTTAAGTTTGGTAGTTGTGGAAGATTTGCATCTTGAACAATTAGATGTAAAAATTGCTTTTCTTCATGGTGATTTGGAGGAAGAAATTTATATGGAGCAGCCACAAGGATATGAAGTCAGGGGGAAGGAGAAATTGGTGTGCAGATTGAAGAAGAGCTTGTATGGCCTTAAGCAAGCTCCAAGACAATGGTATTTGAGATTTGACAGTTCATGATAGAACAAGGTTACTCTAGATGTCATTCTTGATCACTATGTTTATTTTAAGAGACTAGATAATGACACCTATATTATCTTGTTGTTGTATGTGGATGACATGCTTGTGGTAGGGTCAAACATGCAGGATATAAATGAGCTAAAGAGACAATTAGCCAATACATTTTCCATGAAGGATTTAGGTGCAACAAAGAAAATTCTTGGCATGAGAATCAATAGAGACAAAAAGAGTAGAATATTGACTTTGTCTCAAGAAGAGTATGTGAACAAGGTGTTGGACAGTTTAGGATGCAAGATGCAAAACCAGTAAGTACACCATTGGTAGGGCACTTCAAGTTGAGTAAAGAACAATGTCCTAAAACACATGAAGAGATTGAATATATGTCCAGAGTTCCATATGCTTCAACAGTTGGAAGTTTGATGTATGTTATGGTATGCACAAGACCAACATTTCCCATGCAGTGGGAGTTGTCAACAGATACATGAGTAATCCAGGAAAGGAGCACTAGAATGCAGTCCAATGGATTCTCAGATACTTGAGAGGGACCAATAGTAGACAATTGTGTTATGGAGGGTCAGAGGTTTCCTTACACAGATATGTTGATGCAGACATGGCTGAGATTTGGATGGTAGGAGGAGCACCACAAGTTATGTATTCACTATTGGTGGCATGACAGTTAGTTGGATTTCTAAACTGCAAAAGATTGTTGCCTTGTCTACTACAGAGGCAGAGTATGTTGTTACTACAAAAGCAAGCAAGGAGATGATATGGATGCAAATGGTTCATGGAAGAGTTGGGAAAGAAGCAGAGGATTACAAGTTATTCAATGATAGCCAGAGTGTAATTCATCTTGCCAAGAACTCAACATTCCATTCGAGAACCAAACATATACAACTCAGGTATCACTTTATTAGATCAGTTTTGGAGGATGGACAATTGAAGTTGGAGAAGATCCATACAAGTCGAATCTGTTGATATGTTGACAAAGGCGGTGACAAAAGAGAAGCTGGAAGGTTGTTTGGCTTTGATAGGTCTTCAAGATTGATCTTGAAGAAGAGAAACAAGTTAGAGAAGAGTCCGAGGATGAGTTGTATGTAATGTGGGTTGCAGCAGTTAGTCTCCAAGTGGGAGATTGTTGAAGATGTGGAGCCTAACTACAAGTTAAGTGGCAGTTTTTTTTTCCTTTTTTATTTTTTGGGAGGAATGCATGGCCATGGATAAAAATAGCATTGTCTTATTAATAGACGGGAGTTGTTATTTTTATGTTTATTTTATTTATATGCATGTCTTATTTATAAGCATGATATTTTAGGTTGTTGTGGTTGAAGCAAACTTTTTTTACAAAGAGGTGCACAAGTTATATATATGTGCATGGATTTACTCTTTCTTTGTAATATGAAAAAAGAGAGAATTGTATTGTATTCCTCAGGACTGAATAAAGGAGAAGTCATGGCTTCAATAGCTTTGAACAAATAAAAGCAGCAACAAAACTGGAGCTGAAATGCCGAGAATAGATCCATTATTAAGAAATTGTAAAGTTGCAACTTCAATTTGTCTGTTATATTGCAGCACACCCCACAAGTAGTTATTATTAGACTTAAAAGCTCTTAGTTTATGTTAGAATTTAAAAGCGACCCAATGAATTTGGAAATCATTCTAGAAGCATCAAGAGAAATAATAATTTACAAACGGTATTAATAATGTGCATCTTTTCCGAAAGTTTGCAAAAATTCAATTTAATGGAAAACTCTACCTAAAAATAATCCAATACAATCATAAAAGTCATCGAGACTCTATAAAGGTTTTTATTTATTAATTTCAGCACAACGAATAAGATAATTGAGAGCAGCGCACTCCCTTAAAGCATGCCACCATTCGAAATTTTACCTAGTATTCCATGGAGTTTTTTTGGTTTGTTGCTCACACAGTGTCAATTCCAAATATTTCTACAAAACTACTTATTACAATTCTCGTGAATTATGTGTGTGTATCTTACCTCGGTCGTATAGACTTCCAGTGACCGAATTCCTTGACAACCGACAACACGCCTACTAGAAGAGAGATCAAAATTAAGGTTGGAATATTACAGATTTGCAGGAGTTGTCAAAACATGACAAACAATGAAAAACACAATTACGAAGATGCACCAATTGTTGGTTGACGATGTTCAAATCACCAATAAAAGATTTTGAGTAATTTTTTTCCATTTCCTATGTAATGAACATATATCTTAATGTGTTACATTAATGATCATACAAATTTTCTTGTGCATGTGAATTTCCTTTAAACAATGCCTCCAAGTGGACAGGAAGCGGAAGGAATTACAACTTCAATCATAAATACAAAAATGCCAAAGTGAGCAAAAGCACAAGAAGACGGTCATACCAAAACCACAACCGAATTATCTAAACGCAGATGGAATGGTAAGAAGGATTTTACTTTCGTAGATAAAAGCTAATACAAATTGAAATTCCAGTTCACAAGTGAACATAGAATTCTGCTGACGCCAAAAAAATGCATATAGAGGGTGGCAAAATTCGAACCCACGACCTCTGCTGTGACATCCACGTGCCCCGCAACTAGGTCATGCACATTTGTTTTGTTCAAAATTTGAACGACTTTGATTTTATCGATCGCTTTGCATGAACATACGTGACAGCTTAGGGTAATCGGGTGAGAATGGATGTACAAAGATGGGTGAATGGAAAAAATCGTTGGCATTATAGGATTATAGATGTATGTGTAAAGTACCTGTACATAGAAGGGAAAACTTAACGTTAGTTATATATCGCTTGTTGGAGTGCTTTTCAAAGTAGTATGAAGTGTCTTATAAAGATAGTGACATACCTTACTTGGTGGAGGGCAGTTTTGATGTTGAGAATGACATTGCTTTGATTGAGTGTAAAGACACCTTGCAGCGTGAATTGTTGAAGTAGATATACAATTGCACTTTTGTTTTGTAGGTATTCTTCATGAGTTTTTTGTGTGAGCAAGGGAAACAATTTTGTGAATGCAGGGCTCAAAGTATGCATTTGATATTTGTATTATTTGTAGTAGTTATATTGCACACTATCCGTGTGCGTAATGAAGAACACATTGTTGATTGTAGTTTGCACAATTGATTGTCATTTGCTTTGGTGCAAGAGAAGTTTGAATTTTGGAATTGCATTTGCTGCAAATGAGCTCGAATGGCTTGAGTATACATTTGGAATTGACAATTTCCCTTGTCCCCGATTGATGAAAATATGAAGAGTAAGTATAAGCTAAGGGATAGAGAATGCAAAGTGAATACAAGTTATAAATTGAATATGGAAAGAAATGGAGTTAATTTTTTTCTTACCTCAGCTTGTTTCATTGAGTAGTGCATGTAGTTGTTTGAGTGTTTGTTTTATCTTGAAAGTGGTTATACTGGGCATGTTCTCAACTTATCATGACCAACTTGCTTGACCACATTATTGAACTAATAGATGGGGAATTCATTTTTGTAGAGTTGTTGTTCAACTTGTGTGAAGAGATGCAATTAGAGAAAATCATGTGTAAATGATTAGCTTTTCTTTGTGGAAAGTAGGAAAAAGTTTAGAAAGGTTAGAGAGTGTAGAGGTAGTAGCCATTAGGACTACTCTGTCATCCTGGACTATGTCCGTCTTTAATTTCAAACATAAATTGTGTCCCTATTCCTTTAACAACAATTACAATAGCTGCAATTGTCTCAGTTATCTCAAGATGTCTTCACTACTTAGTAGTTGTTTTATTGTTGTCCAAGATGAATTTGTACTGCAGTGCATTTGGGGTATGTTCTCTATGTTGGTGCTGTCATTTATTAGTAGGATACACCACAATCTCCTCCGATCGTAGCTAGTTTTTGGTGATGTGTCAACTTTTTGTTTGTGCTAATGCACTTCAATAGATTGGCTGGTCACATTTATCATCATTTCACCTTTGTTGTCTGTTAAATTTGCATGCGTGGTTGTCTCATTGAGCTCTTTGTGAAGTGTTGTTTTGTATGTGACAATCACATCACCTTCGAACACATCTCCAATTTTGTAGCTATTCAAGACATCAATCGATGTCAACGTGCAAGGTGATGTGTCTCTTCCGCAAATTTCATTGAGATCATATGAAAATGTGGAGCTTGTTGTGTTAAGTATGATAACCGAGCAGCTTTAAATTACATACCTTTTAGCTTGATTCTACAAATACTCTCCTAATGTGTTTTGTAATTATGAAGTATGATGAACTATACTTGCCTAATTTTTAATTGTAAAAGAAGTATGATTTATGGAGATGGTGATTTGTAATAATACCGCTAAAACTTTTCCCCCAAATCTTAAATAACATAGGTTCATATTTTAAATATAAAAATAAGACAACCCATAAATCCATGTATATATTTTATCCTTGTAATAATCTTGAAGACCTGGTTCTCTCAAACATATTTTGGGTCATGTGCATAGTGCTTACATCAATTTTTATATTCATACTTTGTGTTCCGTCCTTTGAGCATTCATTGTTACACGATTTGATTGGGTTTCTAACATCTTGCATCAAGAAAACTATCTTCCCACTTTGAATGTTGATTGGTTTTGTATACGCTCGATTGGTTTAAATTTTAATTGATATTGTAGAGGCTCGCTTCTGAGGAAATGAGAGAATTATTTCTCCCACAGTCTTTATTATGCAAGAAAGATGCATGGATTCTTCCTTGCTATAAGGTTTTTATGGATAGAATGTAGTGGAACTTGTTATCCATCCATGTTTCTAGTATGTCACAAAAGTGACCAAGGATATCAACGATAAATTGTCAACTACCCCAAGTTTAAAGCAGAATATGATCGTGTTTACTATGAAAATTGAATTTATTTTGAATGAGAATTCTTCTGGAATATTAGAAGGCTGACATGGCCAGGAAATTGAGGAGACAGAAATGAAGATGAGAGTAAGGCATGGTATCTGAACAGAATTGAAGTAACAAAGTAAGTGGCAGTATGATGATAAAATCAGGATGCCACAAAATCTGAAGAGAATTGATTGTTTAAACACGATGTATGTGTGTGGAATTCTCAATTAGTTTGGCCAAAGAGTAGCTTGTAGTTACATGGAAATATCATCTTGTATTTGTTAGCAGGTGAACATGCAAATTTTATGCAGGAACTGCACTTTTAGTTGAGTGTTCACACTAAATAAAGAGTATTCTATTGTTTCACACTTTTCCAGTGATGCTCCTACGATGAATCATGATAAGAGTAAAACAAGAAATGGTTTTTTAGTTTATAAGCCTTGTAGAGGTGCCTGCTTTGAAACTTCAAAATCTCTGGCTTCAACCAAACAATTTCCTTTTCCTCTAAATGAATATGAGATGTCTGGACATTTCATTACGTATAAAATGTTAAGATCGAAACACAGATGAGCAATAAAAGGGAATTAAAACAGAAATAATATAAGCATGCAATCACAAGATAAACCCAAGATTTAACGTGGTTCACCCAATGTGGGCTACATCCACCAGAAACAAGCTAGCCTTCTCCTTTATTCAGTCCAGAGGAATACAATACAATTCTCTCTTTTTCATATTACAAAGAGTACATCCATGCACATATTTATAACTTGTGCACCTCTTTGTAAAAGTTTGCTTCAACCACAAACAACCTAAATATAGCATGCTTATAAATAAGACATACATATAAATAAGATAAACATAAAAATAACAACTCTCGTCTATTAATAAAACAATGCTATTTTTATTCATGGCCATGCTTTCCTCCCCAAATAAAAAAACGTAAACTGCCACTTCATCTATTAGTTAGACTCCACATCTTCAACATAAAATGTATTCCAAAACATTTCTTGTTTTATAGGAAAAAACTGCACTTAAGACATGGCCTCAAGCTTCACTCAACTCTTGTTAATATCAGTATAATGTACAAATATTACAAACATGGGATGGTAGAGACTATACTACCCGACTATTAAGTTCACTAGAATTACAAACATATTATCTTAAACAATAAGACAAGATTCATCACCTTCATATGAAAAGTGTCACAACAAATGATTTTGCACTATGGGATCCCTTGGTATAGTTGAGCTATAATTGTTTTGAAAATATCCAGGGCTTTCGATTCTTCCCCTTTATTCACAGTCACGATACACTTCTGCTTTAATTCAGCATGAACCAGTCTCAAATTGAAATCAGGACTGTGATCTTTGTACACACTTTTTCGACCTGTAAGCACAATGGTAACTATCCGTTCTCCTGGGGCGAAAGGCCTCCACCTGGTGATAGGCGTTTTGATTTCCCCTCCAGAAGAGCTTTGAACCAAAGCACATATGATGATTGCACTTAATGATTCTGGCGTCTTCACGGAATCCTCACGCTTGCTGTTTTCACTCATAGGGCGATGCATAGTCACTGCTTCTGGGCTAATCAAACTGGAAAAGAAATTTTCGTTTAAAATTGACTCGGCTTCATCAACTGCTCTCCCAATCACTGTGGTAAACTCTGACGGAAATCTCTGAATAGGAATAAAACTAGTGTAAGTTTATTATCAGAAATTCATAAGAATATTAAAAACAAAGAATCAATACCTACTTATCGAGAGCAGACCACACAAAATACTACTTATAGCCATCTGGTCTCCTCTTAAACTGACAATTACAGTTGTTTATCAGGAGAAAAGTATTAAATACCTTCAGCCTTTGAACACAATTCCATACACCTGCCCCTCCATTTCCTGTTGAAAGATAGAGATATTTCAATCCTTTCAATTCTTCAATACCTTTTATATTCTGCAACTTCTGACATTCATCAATCGTAATACGCTCCAGAGAATCTAGACGTGAAAGATTTGGCACCTCTTCTAGCTCCCCACATTCCTTTATGTTCAATGTTTCAAGATTTCCCAGATCGAAGTTCCCTGATATTGTTTTCAATTTTCTACAAAACATCAACTTAAAAGAATTTAGTGTTGTTACTAGACTTAAATTCACTTCAACAAGATTTTCCATGGAGTCAAGGCGGAGAGATTCGAGGCTGGGGCAATGTTCTCCATCAATTGATAACTTGGACGTAAGTTTTACACCACGAATATGTATGGTTTGAAGGCAACTCATGGACCTGTCTATGGAAGTCTGAAAACTAGTTGCATCTCTGCTATCGCTCAAAGCCAATTCTCCACTTAAACAGAAATCCCACAAAGTCAAACTTTTAAGACTACTAAGCTTTCTAAGGGATTCTGAAAAGGACCTTCCTTCAATTAGAAACTCTGAATCGGTAATGTAAGAATATCTTCCTTTCAGTACTAGATTTTCCAAATGATTTAACATTCCTAATGTATTTGGTAACTCTCTCAATATTATTGTCTCAAGTAACAGCTCTTTCAACTTGAAAGGGACCTGAAATTTGCAATTAAATTGTTTCAGACATTGTCTCTCAATTGTTAAAAATCGTCATGAAACTACTATTTTGAACAGATGAAAGGAGCCTTGATTTTCAACAAAGAAAAACAAAATACCTCGGCATCACTTTGGAACAATCTTTTTTTGACGGTACTCATCGAACTCTGTAAAATTGGTGGAGGAATCCACGGTTGTTAAAAATCTTCATGAAACTACTATTTTGAAACATATAGACTATCATGAAAGGAGACTTGATTTTCAACAATTAAAAAAACTAAAAATACCTCGGCACCGCTCTGGAACAATCGTTTTTTAATTCCTTGGTCGGTACTCATCGAACTCTGCAAAATTGGTGGAGGAATCCAGGAAGAATTAGATACCTGTAAGTCGTCTTGCCACAATTTTTTGAGACATCCATCAACAATTCTTAAATATTGCAAATTTTGCAGAGGAATCCATGATGGAATACTTTTCAACTCGTTCCCTTTGAGGTCAAGCTCAAGCCATAGCAAGACTGTTGATGTATCCGCACTATTATTTGATTTTTCTACAAAATATGTAATTTTACAATTCATGGACGGGTCGAATATTGAATGGAAACACCGACCATTTGTTTCTGTGAGGATGGTTTGGAATCCCTTTGATTCCTGCATTAAACGATCAAGGTCAAAATGTGCTTTGCTTGGATTTTTTAAAAAATGGATCAATCAGCAGAAACATGTTGCAAAAACTTTTAAAATTTAAACAAGAAATCCAAGGAAAGAAGCGGACCAAAGATTTAAGAAATTGGGGGTGCCACAGGCGACGAGGATGGCTCAGATCATCAGCTATCTCTCTTCCTAGATCACGGAGGTTATCATGCATTCTAAGAACAACTTCGCCATATGCATATCCCACTTCATATCCCTCTTCGACAAGACACTTATCTTTTAGATTCTGAAGTGCAAGCTCGGCGCTCCATCCCGATCCTTTCAATATTCTTGTAGCCATACTCTTAGATTTTCCAATGAAAAAGCATGCAATGTCCAAGAAGATTTGTTTTTCCTCATTGTCCAATGCATCAAAACTTATTTTGAGTGTTTGTTTTATGCCATCAGGAAGCCTTTTTCTAACTTTCTCCAATACTAACTGCCAGTAATTCATATTATTACTACCAGAAACATGCCCACCCAACACTTTGAGAGACAAAGGTAAACCTCCACACAAGTGCACAAAGCTATCAACCAAGTCCTCGAATCCATTGACTGGATTGGGTTGGTTGAATGCATGCCAAGAGAAGAGCTCTATGGCATGATGTCTATCCATTTTTTCAGACTATAACGGACAGTAATTCTAGCACGTGTTAACACCCTTTCGTCACGGGTTGTGACAATTACCAAACTATCTGAACCAAGGGCATCTTCAAACAGCAAAGCATCTAACTGGTCCAGGTCATCGATATTATCTAGAACCATAAAGAATCGTGAATGGCTTGCAGATTCTAGGCGACTTCGGACATAGGTTGTTCCTTCGGCTATGCTCTGAAAATTGGAATGACTTTCATTGACAAGATCTTTGAGTATCTTAGTTTGCAAAGTAGTCAACTCACCTTTGGCAGATGCTTCTCTCACATCAGACAGAAAACATGATCCATTGTACTTTAACCGTCTGCGGTTGAATAATTCTTTGGCCAGGTGGTCTTTCCAGACCCTCCCATTCCAAACATGCCGATGATCTTAAACTTCGTCTCCTCTCCATTCTGTCCGGACTGGCTTTCGAAATCTGTCACAAGTTCATCTAGTCCCACGGCATGTTTTGCAACATCCAAAGGCCTTCTTCTTTCCACTTCTTGTTGCACAGCTGACACTATTTGTGTGTACAAAGAACTGAAAATTTTGCAAGACAAAAACCAGTTTTTATGAGAAATAGTTCCTGCTAAACTAAAATCAATCTTTAAAGTTTTAAGTATTCCACAGTCCAGAAAAACCTGTGAAATGTTTTGTTGCAGGGCCGTTTTGGATCAAACTTCGGGATCCATTTCGTTGCATCAAAACAAAAATTACAGGTTTAAGAAAAAATAATAATAAACCAGAAAATGAATTAGCGATGTCTTACTAGTTGTGTTTACGGGGTTTGAATTCATAGCCAGAGAACGATGAAGCAGTGAAGAGGGCTCTTTTCCAAGTTTCAAGGTCGTTGAGGTATCTGCCCTGCCTTTCATTTTTAGAAAATGCTTCCGCATAGACCCCATTTTCGATGTGGCGGAGCTCCCATGGTTGTACTTGGTAAAACACAGGAATAAATTTAGCTTTAGTTTCTAACATGAGAACAAGCTCAGCTAAACACCAAGCAGACTCTGCATATCTTTTAGAAAAAATGGCGATTTGAACTGAAGAAGAGCATATGGCATCCCTTATAGTAGAAGGGATGGAGTCTCCCAATTCTAACTCTTCAGAATCAAGAAATGTCCGACACCCCTTTTCCTGAAGGTAACTGTGAAGTTCAAAAGCGAGAGTTTCTTTGACATCAGGTCCACGGTGGTTGATGAATACATCATATAGTTTTGGAGGTGTAGCCGATCTTTCACATTCCTTTTGTGCGAGAGGACCCTGTTCCACAATTTTTTGCTGGGATGAGGAGGAAGATGCCATGAATGGAAGTCTGCAACAGCTTCAAAATATAAATTGAACTACAATTTAGAATAAACTTAATAATGATGAATGAAAGAACGATGAGGTGTTCTATGTATTAAAGAGCCCCAACAAAACTGTTCAAAACCAACACAAAAACTATCTTATTAATTTTGTGAAATCTATTCGTAGGTACCTAATGTTGCATCTTCTCAATAGATAAAATACGGAGTGAGAGGAAAGTAAAGCGTAGAAATGACTGACATGACAATGGTCGGTGGCATCATATCCTGTAGCCCTCGTAACATTTGAGGTCAATACGTAACCTTTTTTAAAAACAAATATATTCCTTATCTGGCTTTTCTTCACTCAATCAGCGACACGCCGACATGTAAAGTCAAATATTCACATTGATTAAACAGTGAAATTTCATTAAAAACACAGGCCCACAGACAAAAGAAATCATTGCCACAAGGTGTTAAATTTGACGCCCGTTTAAACGTTTTTCGTATTTTTAACCGTAAAAAACAGGCAGATTAAAATCTTAGCCGTATCCATGGAAGGGTGAATTTTTACATATCCTGTCACATTGACGTTGACATTAAAAAATCTAACGTTTTAAAAATATAGACGCATATATATTTTATATATTATATGTCTTGTCTGGAATATTTGGAGAGTTGCGAATTTGGAATTGCAGCTGCAACTTGCAAGGGATGGCCGACTTCAATTTATTTATCAGTACCGGTTTGTCTACCTATTTCCACCGTCCAGCAGATATAATATTTTATACTCTTTACCAGAGCCATATTAAAGGATCATATTAAATACACAGCCTTTTTTTAAGATTTGAAAATATTTTGGACCTACCAGTGCCGCCTAATTCCCTGAGTAGCTGGGCAAAGCGTTTGGACTCTGTGCATATTTCTACGTAGTTTATATTATGGGTGAAATCGTGAAGGCAGCCATAGCAGTTAAATTTATTGTTCACGTAGACAAAGTGAAGGTAGCCGGGGCTGAATTTAAATGTGACCGGTCTCTGGTATACGGTGGACAGTGTTTTTGCACAATGGGCATCGGTGGGGCGCTGTGGGATGGCTCTCCGTGTGTATGTAACACCATCTGTTGAATAGGATCCTCCAAGTCTGAGAATGACTCTAGACTATAGTGGAGGCTAAACTACATGTGTGACGAAATTAAAAGGAATTATTACCACTGGGTTTGAGAATGACTAATGTCTGCATACTAAGTATGTGACTTTGTAACTCAAAATTATTAAGATGACCTAGCACTGTGTTTGAGAATGACTCATTTCTGTAGTGGAAACCACATTAAGTGTTTGACGATATCATTGATTTCATATAAGGTGAAATTAAAATAAAAAGTTATCATTTCCTTGTGGAGATTAATATATATGTGCTACAAAATTAATAATTAAACAAATTCGATCATTGTTTCATAAACATCCAATATTTTGAGGTTTGATTGAATTTTGTTTTAAAGATTTCTGATTAATTTAATTATTTGAGTTTAAACATTTTGTTAATGATTGAGTCAATGTCAATTTTAAATTTATTTTTGCTCTCCAACATAATACTGAACTAGCAATTGCACGCGAACAATACAATGTGAACGCCGAAAGGGATTTGGTGGAGGAGTGAAGAGGGGAGAAGGTGCAAATGGTTGAATTTGAAGGAAATAAATATGTTTGTGGAATTTGGCAAACAATAACTTGGAGCGAGGGGATAGATGGATAAAACAAAAATGAGATGGGGAAGCTTGCAAATGTCTTTTTTAACCATATTGTCAAGTGTGTTAAATTATCTTGATTTAGAATTTATAAAGTTTTAATGTGTTCTTTTTTGAAATAGAAGAAACAATTAAATTAGTTCACAAATTCGAATGGAGAAGGTGTGCATTGTTGGAGGAGCTCACACCATAAAATTAAACCCTCCCGATGCGAAATTCATTTTAAAACCTTCTTTTGATAAGGTATTTGCAAAAATTAAACCCGGGAGCAATGAACACATTTGCAAGCAACATCAATATCAACATTTATAGTTGAATAAATGTAACATTACACCCGTATATTCAATCTATGTTCGTAATTTTAGTGTATATTCAAACAGATACTAAAATAAGAACCATGTTCACCTTATGTTAAATGATACTCAATGTAAAAACGGACATTCTTTACATATATTCAATGTATAAACAAACATTCTTTACATATTCATACTTTGTTTTTCTTTGCATATTAACAAACTAAAATTACCGAATACACATTAAAAATAAGAACAAAATATTGGTGTTGCTTGCGAATGTGCTCGGTGCATGAAGAACGTAAAGAATATTGTAACAATTAAAATATGTTAACAATCAAGGACTACTTTTAATCAACAAGTGCTATAAAAAGATGTTAACATTTAATGATTTCCTAGAATGTGGCATTGTTGTGGAGTTAGAAATGACGGAGGAGGAATACAGAGTGATAGGAGCAAAAACATTGCACAATAGCTACAAACTATTTTTATACATTGAAACTATGAAACACATACTAAATAAATGTGTGTAAATTTTACTTTTGCACACATGCATTTTAATGAAAAAATTACAACCATATATCCAATATATATTCAATCTTTCGCATGCTTATGAGAGAGGCAAAAATTGGTGAGCACGGAAATAGTGTCGTATTAATTTACATGCATTAAAAATACCATTTATTTATATTCGGATGTTAAGGTAAGTGTTTCACATATTCATTGCATATGCATACATTCTTCACGTGTTTGACATTATGTCTATTTTCCGACATTCTTGAGATATTTAGACATTCTTCAATGTAATGAACTCAAGTTACACCAAAACTTTAAGGCATTAAGGAATTCACACACCAGGATCATAACATCCCACCACACTTCAGAGCTTGACCTTGATCCGGGTCTTTTCCCGCACTCCCATACGTGTGAGCCCCACCTTAACGACATTTAGGTTCTCCACAGGCACGACTACACAATGTAACCGATCTAGCAAGATTCAAACATGGGTGTTTTCTCTTATACCAAATTTAACACACCATTACACCAAAACCTCAAGGCATTAGTGAATTTGCACATTAGGATCATAACATTGAATATTTTGAATATAAAAAATATAATTGTCATTTACCTCCCGAATATGTAGTTTCCGACACTATAAGTATTTATTCAATAGTATAAGTGTAATAAGAACATGCACCTTACTGAATTAACTCTAACATATTCAATGTATATTTTATAATTTCAAAGCATATTGATAGTTTGAATGCATAGTAGAAAATGAAAAATTTACAGTTGTATATTCAATAATTCCAGTGTATATTCAACTACCAATATAAAGTTAACGGTGGGTATTCAAATATTAACTACACAAACAAAGGCAACATTTATATTCAATAGCACCAGATTCTGTTTAATAAGAACATTGTATATTCAATAACAACAATGTATAAGCAATAACAACACTATATTTTGAAATTGTAAGATGCATGAGTGAAAAACCTTTTTTTGATATTTTCTAAATTCCATATTAGCGATTTCGTAGCCAATAGAGTCATAAACAAAATTCACTAAAATAAATGATTATATATTGAAAAACAATAGTTCAATGTTGAAAAAACAATAGGTTTGAACGGAACCCAATACTCAATAACAAAATTGTATAGTCAATAAGAACACTTTGTATTCTAAAATTGTAATACGCATAGGTGAAAAAAATTATTTTTTTGAAAATTTGATACGTTGTATTAGCGAGTTCACGAAAAATGGAGGCATAAACAAAATTCACTAAAACTATCATAGATATCTTAAATACATCTATCTAAAAGATACTGAGAGATATCAATTTCGATGTGCCTATGTTGGTATTCTCACTAAGTTAGATAGGCACCTAGAGATCAATATCTTTCGATACATCTTACGAGATAGATGCATTTAAGATATCTATGTAGTTAAAATTATTCACTCTAGTAAAAATATTCATTAAATATGTTTGTTTTGATGTCCAGGTTGTACAATTTATTTTTATGTAACTTATTTGAATATTTTACCCTCACATATATATCTTATTTAAGTAATAAACTAATTAAATATTTTACCCCATACATATTTTATCTCACTTCTATTTTAATTTTATATCTAAAAATTACACCCCAAGTAACAACTAAAAGATTATTTAACCCATACATGTAAAATATATTCTATATAAATAAAAACATTAAATATTTTACCTCATACATATTTTACTTCAGAACTATTTTATTTATATATCTAAAAAATCACCCTCATACATAAAAATATTTTCCATATTTTTTAATAGAAGTATAAATTAAGTTATTTACTGATTCTTTCTTTAATTTATACATAAAATTATTCCCACACAGCTTATTTACCTTCACACTTTGAAAATAACTTACATTTCCATATATAAATACATAATCATATATTTATTTTATGTCCTAAACATTGATTCGGCATTAAAAAATAAATTATTTTTACCATTATATATTAGTAGGTAAATAAATAGTTTTTTCAATCAACTCATGCCATTACACTCCTTGTTTGCCACATCAGGAACACCTCTCGGTGTAATAAATGAATGTACACCGAAAAAATAATAGTTCAACGTGCATGCTTGAAAAACCAATAGGTCTTACCGTAACCCTTTACTCAATAACTTGATGAGTGTATAGCAATAACAACAATGTATTTTGAAACAAGAATCTACACGTGGGTGAAAAAACCCTTTTCTCGACATTTACTACAATGTATTAGCAGAGTTTGTGGCGAATGACAACATAAAAAATGTACTTGAAATAAATGAATATACACTAAAAAACAATAGTTCAATGTGCATTCTTGAAAAAACAATAGGTCCAATTATTTTCATAACTCAATAACAACAGTGTATACTTAATAACAACAATGTATTTTGAAACTGTAAGACACATGGGTGAACAACCCCTATTTTCTTAGACATTTACCGGATCATATTAGTAGATTTTGTGGCAAATAGAGGCATAAACAAACTACATTGAAATAAATGAATATGCACTTTAAAACAATAGTTTAGCATGCATACTTGAAAAAACAATAGGTTTGAATGGAACCCATTACTTAATAACAAAAGTGTATAGTTAATAAAAACACTTTATTATGAAACTGTAAGACACATGGGTGAAAAACCCCTATTTTTGGACATTTACTACAACTTCTAAGTAGATTTTGTGGTGAACGGATGAATAAACAAAATGCATTAAAATAAATGAATATACACTGAAAAATAGTTCAACGTGTATGCTTGAAAAAAATAGGTTCGAACGGAACCCGTTACTCAATAACAACAATGTATAGTCAATAAAAACACTATATTTTAAAGATGTAATATGCATGGGTGAAAAAGATGAAGCAACAAAGGTCAAGCCGAGAAAAAGATTCAATCATAACATGCATAGAAATAACTCAATATAGAATGAATATATGTTTGTAAAATTGGTATTGATTGATTAAACAATAAGGAAACAACACATTATAGAATGAATATATGTTTGTAAAATTAATATTACTTGATTAAACAAGAACATGCACAAAACAACTCAATGTAGAATGAATATATGTTTGTAAAATTGGTATTGCTTGTCAATGCCCTCATTACATGAAACTAGAGGAGAAAGATCCAAACAACTATGGAAACAGGCTCACCTCGTGACCCACTTGGAAATTAGAAGTTGGTTTAGACATGTCTTCGGCTCCATTGCAAGGAATACAAGGTTGAAAGGAACTGGTCTTCACTTCGTAGTAGGATTGAAAGGGTCAGAATGTTCAACTTCCTGTCCCCAAATGTGCATTGCCAAATGTATAGGCATGTAGTAAATGTCCGTATTAAATGTGTTACGGGTGTGCAGTGTAGAGTGACAAAGTGGTAGGGGATGAAGTGGAGTGAATTGATGCATTTTTATTAGAAGTGAATTTTTTCCGCTTTCCATGTGGGTACATCTAGCTTTTCATGCAGAAAAAATAGTTTTTGGTTCACTATACAAATTTATTTTTTTATGGGTTTTTTCCTAGTGGGCCTACCATGTGGTGATTGAGGTGGTGCCAACATGGAATCGTCACTTTTTTAAAATTGTGAAGAAATTTTTAACATGCCAAAGAAAAATTAGAATCCCTTCCACTCACGAATTTTGTCAAAACATCGTTGAACATAGGATGTTGAATAAATGGTGCCTTTCTCTTATTTAACCTTTTGTTTATATAAATGAATGGGTCAATAATTATAGATTTAATAGCTGCAAAGGGATACAAACACAAACATACAAATTAGATCCTTTTAGAACCAACTCAATGGTGGAACTCAAACAATTCACCCCTCATTGTTACATGATCAAATCAACCACAAACTTATTCATTCACGGTTCTATAAATTTCTTCGTTTATAATTAAATACTATATTTTTTAAGCCCAACTTGTTAAACCTTGTCGAAGACATTAATTAATAGAGTTTTTTTTCCTTGATTAAAACAGGAATGAGTAGAAAATAAAAATATTTTTTAAGCCCAACTTGTTTTTATTTAATCATAGAGTTTCTTACTAAACAAGGTTGTCTTATTAATAGACCATGTGAGAATCGTTTTGTTATTTTAGCACATAGTTTATTGAGATTTATTATCAATACATAAGCATGTCTTATTTATAAGCATGTGAGTTGGAATTTAGTTGGTTGTTGATGTGGAGCCTTACAAGTCAAAGTTTTCTTTTCTTTTACAAAGAGGTGCACAAAAATAGTTATATATATGGGAGTGTTATGGTTTATCTTATTTATATGCAAATCTTTTTATAAGAATATGAAAAAGCAAACTTTTACAAAGAGATATATATGTGCATGGATTTACTCTTTGTAATATGAAAAAAAAATTGTATTGTATTCCTCATGACTGAATAAAGGAGAAGTATGGCTTGTTTCTAGTGGATGTAGCCCAAATTGGGTGAACCACATTAAATCTTGGGTTTATCTTGTGATTGCATGCTTCTTTTATTTCTGTTTTAATTTTGTTTTATTGCTCATCTTGTTTTCGATCCTAACAACTGGTATCAGAGCAGGATTTTGTTTTGGCAGAAAAATCTCACAGAGGGTTTCTTGTTTGAGTGGGAGCAATGGCAGAAGATGGAAAGTTCAAGGTTGAGAAGTTTAATGGCCAGAACTTTCAGCTATGGAAGATGCAAGTGGAGGACTACCTATATCAGAAAGATCTTTATCTACCATTGAAAGGGAAATCTTTGAAGTCCATCAGCTATGAAAGATGAAGAATGGGATGTTCTTGATCGAAGGCACTGGGAACCATACGGTTGTGCCTGAAAGCTACGATAGCTTTCAATATTTCTAAGGAAAATACAACGGTAGATCTAATGGAAAATTTGGGTAAATTGTATGAAAAACCCTCAGCCTCCAATAAGGTATTTCTCATGAAAATTTTGTTTAATATGAAGATGTCAAGAAGGTGATTCAGTAAATGATCATTTGAATGAATTCAACATGGTTACTAATCAATTAAGCTCTGTAGGAGTAAGTTTTGATGATGAAGTTAGGGCTCTTTTGATTTTGTGCTCATTGCCTAAAAGTTGGAATACTTTGGTTATGGTTGTGAGTAATTTTGTTTCTAGTTCAAACACTTTAAAGTTTGATGATGTTATTGGTGTGATTCTTAGTGAAGAGATGAGAAGAAAAAACACATGTGAGTCATCTAGTAATGCTTTGAGTGTAGAGAACATGGGAAGACAGAAGGAAAAAAAAAAGGTCCTGACACCATGGAAGGTCTAAGAAGGGCATATCTAAATCTAGAAGCAGATGGTATGTTGGAATTGTGGAAAAGTAGGACATGCAAAGAAATATTGTTGGTCTTTAAAATCAGGGAAAGATCAACAAGAAGGGAACAAAGAGGAAAACGTAGCAGGTGATGTGTTACAAGATGCTCTTATTCTTTCTTTAGATAGTAAATTAGAATCTTGGGTTTTAGATTTTGGTGCTTCATTTCATGCAACTCCTCATAGACAATATTTTCAAGATTATGTTCAAGGGAATTTTGGGCATGTATATCTTGGTGATGATGAGCCATGTAACATTGTTGGAAAAGGCAGTGTTCATGTTAAATTGCATAATGGTAACACTTGGGTGTTGAAGAATGTCAGGCATGTTCCTAGCTTGAGGAGGAATCTAATTTCTAGGGTAATTAGGAGATGAGGGTTGTATGGTTATATTTATAACAGATTCTTGAAAGTTACCAAGGGTTCTCTTGTGGTTGCAAGAGGTAAGAAAGTAGGTACTTTGTATTTATCCACTTGTTAGTACTTGATCCATCTTCTATTTTAGCTACTACAGTATATAGACACAACTCTATGGCATCACAGACTTGGCCATATGAGTGAGAAGGGGATGAAGATTTTACATTCACAGGAAAGTTGTCAGATTTGAAAAACATAGACCTGGACTTTTGTGAGCATTGTGTGTATGGGAAACAAAAGCGTGTGAGATTTCTCAAGGTTGGATCAACCAAGAAGGAGCACAAGTTAGAGCTTGTTCATACGGATGTGTGGGGGCCGACTCAGGTATCTTCTCTTGGTGGTTCACAGTATTATGTTACTTTTATTGATGATGCTACTAGGAAGGTTTGGGTTTACTGTATAAAGAAGAAATCTGATGTATTTAATACTTTCAAGAAGTGGAAAGCTTTGGTTGAGAATGAAACATGTTTGAAGTTGAAGTGTCTCATATCAGATAATGGTGGAGAGTACTACAAGCAATGAATTTAATAACTATTGTTCACATAATGGAATCCGTAGGGTGAAGATAGTTCTTAGAACACCACATCAAAATGGTGTGTCAAAAAGAATGAACATGACTATCATGGAGTGTGCAAGGAGCATGAGATTGCATGTTGGATTGCCCTTACAATTTTGGGTGGATGTTGTAGATACTGTTGTTTACTTGATAAACAGAGGACCTTCAAGTGCTTTGGAAGGTGGAGTACTAGAGGAGGCTTGGACCAATAAGGAGGTAAACTATTCTTTTCTAAAAGTTTTTTTGTGAAGCATTTATTCACATTGATAAAGAGAATAGGACCAAGCTAGAAGCTAAGTCAAAGAAATGTACTTTCATTGGGTATGGCACTAATGATTTTGGATTCGGTTGTGGAGTTTGGATGAGAAGAAAATCATTAGGAGTAGGGATGTTATTATTTTCAATGAAAGGGTTATGTACAGGGAACAACTACATGATAAGAAGATGGAAAAGTCTGAGTATGTAGCACTTGATGAGATAAAAGATAGAGAAGTGCTCAAAGGAATGGAAAATCAACAAGTTGGCATCAATCTTGGCATAGTCGGTGTTGATTCTATAGATCAAAATCAGCAAGAACAAAAAGAGCCTCAAACTCCAAAAAATCTTGTGAGACGTTCTACTAGGGTAAGTAAACCTCCTACAAGATTATCTTCGTATCAGCTTTACTATTGTTTATTGATGGATGGTGGAGAACCAAAAAGTTTTGAAGAAGCAATGCAGGTAGAAACATGGAAAAAGTGGGAGCAGGGCTATGGATGAGGAGATGGACTCCTTGGAACACAACCAAACTTGGGATTTGGTTCAGTTTCCTGCATAGAAAGAGAGAGCATTGCATAAAACAAGTGGGTTTACAAGTTGAAGGAAGAAGAAGGTGACAAAAAGAGGTACAAGGAAAGACTTGTTGTGAAGGGATTTACACAAGAAAAAGGTATAGACTTTGATGAAATTTTCTCTCTTGTTGTTAAAATGACTTCCATTAGAACTGTTTTAAGTTTGGTAGTTGTGGAAGATTTGCATCTTGAACAATTAGATGTAAAGACTGCTTTTCTTCATGGTGATTTGGAGGAAGAAATTTATATGGAGCAGCCACAAGGATATGAAGTCAGGGGGAAGGAGAAATTGGTGTGTAGATTGAAGAAGAGCTTTGTATGGCCTTAAGCAAGCTCCAAGATAATGGTATTTGAGATTTGATAGTTCATGATAGAACAAGGTTACTCTAGATGTCATTTTGATCACTTGTGTTTATTTTAAGAGACTAGATAATGACACCTATATTATCTTGTTGTTGTATGTGGATGACATGTTTGTGGCAGGGTCAAACATGCAGGATATAAATGAGCTAAAGAGACAATTAGCCAATACATTTTCCATGAAGGATTTAGGTGCAACAAAGAAAATTCTTGGCATGAGAATCAATAGAGACAAAAAGAGTAGAATATTGACTTTGTCTCAAGAAGAGTATGTGAACAAGGTGTTGGACAGGTTTAGGATGCAAGATGCAAAACTAGTGAGTACACCATTGGCAGGGCACTTCAAGTTGAGTAAAGAACAATGTCCTAAAACACATGAAGAGATTGAATATATGTCTAGAGTTCCATATGCTTCAACAGTTGGAAGTTTGATGTATGTTATGGTATGCACAAGACCATACATTTCCCATGCAGTGGGAGTTTTCAATAGATACATGAGTAATCCAGAAAGGAGCACTTGGAATGCAGTCCAGTGGATTCTCAGATACTTGAGAGGGACCAGTAGTAGGTAGTTGTGCTATGGAGGGTCAGAGGTTTCCTTACACATATATGTTGATGCAAACATGGCTGGAGATTTGGATGGTAGGAGGAGCACCACATGTTATGTATTCACTTGTTGGTGGCACGACAATTAGTTGGATTTCTAAACTATAAAAGATTGTTGCCTTGTCTACTACAGAGGCAGAGTATGTTGTTGCTACAGAAAAGAAAGCAAGGAGATGATATGGATGCAAAGTGGTTCATGGAAGAGTTGGGAAAGAAGCAGGAGGATTACAGGTTATTCAATGATAGCCAGAGTGCAATTCATCTTGCCAAGAACTCAACATTCCATTCGAGAACCAAACATATACAACTCAGGTATCACTTTATTAGATCAATTTTGGAGGATGGACAACTGAAGTTGGAGAAGATCCATACAAGTCAGAATCTTGTTGATATGTTGACAAAGGCGGTGACAAAAGAGAAGTTGGAAGGTTGTTCAAGCTTTGATAGGTCTTCAAGATTGATCTTGAAGAAGAGAAACAAGTTAGAGAAGAGTCCGAGGATGAGTTGTAAGTGGGTTGCAGCTAGTTAGTCTCCAAGTGGGAGATTGTTGAAGATGTGGAGCCTAACTACAAGTTAAAGTGGCGTTTTTTTTTTTCCTTGATTTTTTGGGAGGAATGCATGGCCATGGATAAAAATAACATTGTCTTATTAATAGACGGGAGTTGTTATTTTTATGTTTATCTTATTTATATGCATGTCTTATTTATAAGCATGTGATATTTAGGTTGTTTGTGGTTGAAGCAAACTTTTACAAAGAGGTGCACAAGAGATGTGTGTGTGTGTGTGTGTATATGTGTGCATGGATGGATTTACTCTTTGTAATATGAAAAAAAATAAAGAATTGTATTGTATTCCTCATGACAAAATAAAGAAGTCTGTCTTGTTTTTGGTGAATGTAGCCCACATTGGGTGAACCACATTAAATCTTGAGTTTATTTTGTGATTGCATGCTTCTTTTATTTCTGTTTTAATTCCGGCTCATATGTGTTTCAATCCTAACATGAAGTGTTGTTCGTTGCAATTCATGTGAGAGTGTCAATTTGACCCGTGAGAAAATCTATGTTCTCTATAAGCGTTAACTATCTTTGGGTTAGTGAGGTGGTGAAGCATCAAGAGAAATAATAATTTACAAACGGTATTAATAAATTTGCATCTTTTCCGAAAGTTTGCAAAAATTCAATTTAATGGAAAACTCTACCTAAAAATAATCCAATACAATCATAAAAGTCATTGAGACTCTATAAAGGTTTTTATTTATAAATTCTCGCACAACGAATGAAGATCTGATTGAGATGAGCGCCTCCTTAAAGCATGCCACCATTCGAAAGTTTACCTAGTATTCCATGGAGTTTTTTTGGTTTGTTGCTCTGCTACATGTGTCAATTCCAAATATTTCTACTAAACTACTTATTACAATTACGTGAATTATGTGTGTGTATCTTACCTCGGGTCGAAGATAGACTTCGTGACCTAATTCCTCGGACAACTAACAACACCGCCTAATAGAAGAGAAAGATCAAAATTAAGGTTGGAATATTACAGATTTGCGCAGGAGTTGTCAAAACAGACAAACAATGAAAACACAATTACGTAAGATGCACCAATTGTTGGTCAGACGATGTTCAAATCACCAATAAAAGATTTTTGAGTAATTTTTTTCCATTTCCTATGTAATGAACATATATCTTAATGTGTTACATTAATGATCATACAAATTTTCTTGTGCATGTGAATTTCCTTTAAACAATGCCTCCAAGTGGACAGAAGGTAGAAGGAATTACAACTTCAATCATAAATGCAAAAAATGCCAGTGAGCAAAAGCACAGTAAGACGGGTCGTACCAAAAACCACAACTGAATTATCTAAACGCAGATGGAATGGTAAGAAGGATTTTACTTTCGTAGATAAAGCTAATACAAACTGAAATTCCAGTTCACAAGTGAACATAGAATTCACAGACGCCAAAAAAATGCATATAGAGGGGTGGCAAAATTCGAACCCACGACCTCTGCTGTGACATCCACGTGCCCCGCAACTAGGCTGCACATTTGTTTTGTTCAAAATTTGAACAACTTTGATTTTATCGACTGCTTGCGAACATACGTGACAGTTAGGGTAATCGGGTGAGAATGGATGTACAAAGATGGGTGAATGGAAAAAATCGTTGGCATTATAGGATTATAGATGTATGTGTAAAGTACCAGCATAGAAAGGGAAAAACTTAACGTTAGTTATATATCGCTTTGTTGGAGTGCTTTTCAAAGGCGAGTATGAAGTGTCCTATAAAGATAGTGACATACCTTACTGGTGGAGGGTAGTTTTGATGTTGAGAATGACATTGTTTTGATTGAGTGTAAGGACACCTTGCAACGTAAATTGTTGAAGTAGATATATAATTGCACTTTTGTTTTGTAGGTATTTTTCTTGAGTTGTTTGTGTGAGCAAGGGAAAGAATTTTGCGAATGCAGGGCTACAAAGTATGCATTTGATATTTGTATTATTTGTAGTAGTTATATTGCACACTATCCGATGTGTGTAATGAAGAACACATTGTTGATTGTAGTTTCCACAATTGATTGTCATTTGTTTTGGTGCAAGAGAAGTTTGAATTTTGGAATTGCATTTGCTGCAAACGAGCTCGAATGGCTTGGAGTATACATTTGGAATTGACAATTTCCCTTGTCCCGATTGATGAAAATATGAAGAGTAAGTATAAGCTAAGAGATAGAGAATGCAAAGTGAATACAAGTTATAAATTGAATATGGAAAGCAATGGAGTTAATTTTTTTCTTACCTCAGTTGTTTCATTGAGTAGTGCATGTAGTTGTTGGAGTGTTTGTTTTATCTTGAAAGTGGTTATACTTTGGGCATGTTCTCAACTTATCATGACCAGTTTGCTTGACCACATTCTTGAACAAGTAGATGGGGAATTCATTTTTGTGGAGTTGTTGTTCAACTTGTGTGAAGAGATGCAATTAGAGAAAATCATGTGTAAATGATTAGCTTTTCTTTGTGTAAAGTAGGAAAAAAAGTTTAGAAACATTAGAGAGTGTAGAGGTAGTAGCCATTAGGACTACTTGTCAAATGCCCTGACTATGTCCGTCTTTAATTTCAAACATAAATTGTGTCCCTATTCCTTTAGCAACAATTACAATAGCTGCAATTGTCTCATTGCGAAGATGTCTTCACTACTTAGTAGTTGTTTTATTGTTGTCCAAGATGAATTTGTACTCTGTGCAGATTTGGGGTATGTTCTCTATGTTGGTGATGTCATTTATTAGTAGGATACAGTCACAATCTCCTCGATCGTAGCTAGTTTTTGGTGATGTGCTGAACTTTTTGTTTGTGCTAATGCACTTCAATAGATTGGCTGGTCACATTTATCATCATTTCACCTTTGTTGTCTGTTAAATTTGCATGCAGAAGTTGTCTGCTGAGCTCTTTGTGAAGTGTTGTTTAATATGTGACAATCACATCACCTTCGAACACATCTCCAATTTTGTAGCTATTCAAGACATCAATCGATGTCAACGTGCAAGGTGATGTGTCTCTTCTGCAAATTTCAGTTGAGATCATATGAAAATGTGGAACTTGTTGTGTTAAGTATGATAACTGAGTCAGTTTAAATTACATACCTTTTAGCTTGATTCTACAGCTCTCTAATGTGTTTTGTAATTATGAAGTATGATGAACTATACTTGCCTAATTTTTAATTGTAAAGTATGATTTATGGAGATGGTGATTTGTAATAATACTGCTAAAACTTTTCCCCCAAATCTTAAATAACATAGGTTCATATTATAAATATAAAAATAAGACAACCCATAAATCCATGTATATATTTTATCCTTGTAACAATCTTGAAGACTGGGTTCTCCTCAAGCATATTTTGGGTCATGTGCATAGTGCCTTACATCAATTTTTATATTCATACTTTGTGTTCCGTCCTTTGAGCATTCATTGTTACACAGATTTGATTGGGTTTCTAACATCTTGCATCAAGAAAACTATCTTCCCGCTTTGAATGTTGATTGGTTTTGTATACGCTCGATTGGTTTAAATTTTAATTGATATTGTAGAGGCTTGCTTCTCGGAGGAAATGAGAGAATTATTTCTCCCACAGTCTTTATTATGCAAGAAAGATGCATGGATTCTTCCTTGCTATACGGTTTCTATGGATAGAATGTAGTGGAACTCGTTATCCATCCATGTTTTTAGTATGTCACAAAAGGGACCAAGGATATCATCAAACTCTGCGAAATTGGTGGAGGAATCCAGGAAGAACTAGATACCTGTAAGTCGTCTTGCCACAATTTTTTGAGACGTCCATCAACAATTCTTAAATATTGCAAATTTTGCAGAGGAATCCATGATGGAATACTTTTCAACTTGTTCCCTTTGAGGTCAAGCTCAAGCCATAGCAAGACTGTTGATGTATCCGCACTATTATTTGATTTTTCTACAAAATATGTAATTTTACAATTCATGGACGGGTCGAATATTGAATGGAAACACTGACCATTTGTTTTTGTGAGGATGTTTTGGAATCCCTTTGATTCCTGCATTAAAAGATCAAGGTCAAAATGTGCTTTGCTTGGATTTTTTTAAAAATGGATCAATCAGCAGAAACATGTTGCAAAAACTTTTTAAAATTAAACAAGAAATCCAAGGAAAGAAGCGGACCAAAGATTTAAGAAATGCTGGGTGCCACAGGCGACGAGGATGGCTCAGATCATCAGCTATCTCTCTTCCTAGATCACGGAGGTTATCATGCATTCTAAGAACAACTTCGCCATATGCATATCCCACTTCATATCCCTCTTCCACAAGACACTTATCTTTTAGATTCTAAGTGCAAGCTCGGCGCTCCATCCCGATCCTTTCAATATTTTTGTAGCCATACTCTTAGATTTTCCAATGAAAAAGCATGCAATGTCCAAGAAGATTTGTTTTTCCTCATTGTCCAATGCATCAATACTTATTTTGAGTGTTTGTGTTATGCCATCAGGAAGCCTTTTTCTAACTTTCTCCAATACTAGCTGCCAGTAATTCATATTATTACTACCAGAAACATGCCCACCCAACACTTTGAGAGACAAAGGTAAACCTCCACACAAGTGCACAAAGCTATCAACCAAGTCCTCGAATCCATTGACTGGATTGGGTTGGTTGAATGCATGCCAAGAGAAGAGCTCTATGGCATGATGTCTATCCATTTTTTTCAAACTATAACGGACAGTAATTCTAGCACGTGTTAACACCCTTTCGTCACGGGTTGTGACAATTACCAAACTATCTGAACCAAGGGCATCTTCAAACAGCAAAGCATCTAACTGGTCCAGGTCATCGATATTATCTAGAACCATAAAGAATCGTGAATGGCTTGCAGATTCTAGGCGACGTCGGACATAGGTTGTTCCTTCGGCTATGCTCTGAAAATTGGAATGACTTTCATTGACAAGATCTTTGAGTATCTTAGTTTGCAAAGTAGTCAACTCACCTTTGGCAGATGCTTCTCTCACATCAGACAGAAAACATGATCCATTGTACTTTAACCGTCTGCGGTTGAATAATTCTTTGGCCAGGGTGGTCTTTCCAGACCCTCCCATTCCAAACATGCCGATGATCTTAAACTTCGTCTCCTCTCCATTCTGTCCGGACTGGCTTTCGAAATCTTTCACAAGTTCATCTAGTCCCACGGCATGTTTTGCAACATCCAAAGGCCTTCTTCTTTCCACTTCTTGTTGCACAGCTGACACTATTTGTGTGTACAAAGAACTGAAAATTTTGCAAGACAAAAAACCAGTTTTTATGAGAAATAGTTCCTGCTAAACTAAAATCAATCTTTAAAGTTTTAAGTATTCCACAGTCCAGAAAAACCTGTGAAATGTTTTGTTGCAGGGCCGTTTTGGATCAAACTTCGGGATCCATTTCGTTGCATCAAAACAAAAATTACAGGTTTATCCAGAGGCACTTCCTATTATTAAACCAATCTCATAAAAGAAAAAATAATAATAAACCAGAAAATGAATTAGCGATGTCTTACTAGTTGTGTTTATGGGGTTTGAATTCATAGCCAGAGAACGTTGAAGCAGTGGAGAGGGCTCTTTTCCAAGTTTCAAGGTCGTTGAGACATCTGCCCTGCCTTTCATTTTTAGAAAATGCTTCCGCATAGACCCCATTTTCGATGCGGCGGAGCTCCCGTGGTTGTACTTCGTAAAACACAGGAATAAATTTAGCTTTAGTTTCTAACATGAGAACAAGCTCAGCTAAACACCAAGTAGACTCTGCATATCTTTTAGAAAAATGGCGATTTGAACTGAAGAAGAGCATATGGCATCCCTTATAGTAGAAGAGATGGAGTCTCCCAATTCTAACTCCTCAGAATCAAGAAATGTCCGACACCCCTTTTCCTGAAGGTAACTGTGAAGTTCAAAAGCGAGAGTTTCTTTGACATCAGGTCCACGGTGGTTGATGAATACATCATATAGTTTTGGAGGTGTAGCCGATCTTTCACAGTCCTTTTGTGCGAGAGGACCCTGTTCCACAATTTTTGCTGGGATGAGGAGGAAGATGCCATGAATGGAAGTCTGCAACAGCTTCAAAATATATAAATTGAACTACAATTTAGAATAAACTTAATAATGATGAATGAAAGAACGATGAGGTGTTCTATGTATTAAAGAGCCCCAACAAAACTGTTCAAAACCAACACAAAAATTATCTTATTAATTTTGTGAAATCTATTTACGCCGAAAGGCGTATCTCCAGTTGGGTTGAGGTTGGGGAGCTCTGACACAGGTCAGAGAATGAGCGGGTGAGATGAAGCAGTACATGAGGACGTTGGTTACGGATCCAATCCAACCGTCGATGACAAAAATTGACATTGGCAGGATTTCCAGTGTTCAGAGGCATGGGCATGAAACGGTGATTGACAGCACGGCTTGCGTGTTAATGTGACAAATCTGAAGTTTGATCAACGTACTGAGAACCAAAATTCACGTGGCCAGTTTACTAAAAGTGAACAGGCCTGAACGGGTTCATTGTATGGATGTGATAGGTAAGAGAGACGTAATTTTTCGAATGGAGGGAGTACTTATAACACAACCATCCTCCAAATAATTTCATTCACACGGGTCTGCAATGATACTTCGTGACAGTGGACACCCAAAACTATTGCGAAATTGATTCGAATGTGAACAAACATTCTCCGCACTTAATCAAAAGAATTTTTCCTCGGCAAGGAAAACGTGGAGCTGCTGGTTGTCTCGTGTACTCTGTAAAGTATTGAAAGGTGTTGCATATTAAATGTAGGAGAACTATAATAAACAGCCCCACTTCGTTTTGCAATTAATTAGTTAAATTTATTATTAATATGGCGTCCATCTATAAAGGGGTCTTATATATTTTTATAATTGTATTGTTTTGAATGTAATTTCTCTGCACTTATTTCTTTCACTCTAATGCTACCTTTGTCTTATCCTGAATCTTCCCACCACAATTGTTTTTCCTTGTTTTTTCAAGGTGCTGGATATTTTCAGGGTTAATAGCCCAGGACGAAACATGGCTGAAAAAGAGTCCTGTAGCCCGTCCAAAAGCAAGAACAATGCCACCTGCAACTGAATGCTGTTGAACAAGGTTTACCGGGCAGTCACAACTGTCACCTCTAGTTCAGGTATTTGAAGCTTATGCAATTAGTGCACTGGTATGCCTTTGATAATGATAAGGACGAATATTGTGAGAGAAAGGTGGCTTTCATGGCGGCTTCCTTGCATTTCAGCAATGGGAGAGCTTGTTCAAGAAGCCCATGAAAGTGTAAGTCCCCAACGGCGGATGGGGATTATTCTTCCGGCCACGGAAACTCTCGTGAAAAAAGTGGAGGCACCTTGAGCTGGGAAGGTGATTGTTATATCCACCGATACTCTTTATGGACTTTCCGTGCTGCTTGGTAAGAACCCTCTCTATTTTTTCCTCTTACCCATTTTTAAAAAACAACTTGTGGCATGGAATTAGAACTTCTGCCTGCGTTTTCCTTACAACCTTTAAATAAATTTAAAAAAAACAATTTTGGCATGGGGATGGAGTGAATATACAGGAATATTCTCTTTTTTCTTTAAACCATTTTTTGTTTTTTATTGGACTACCACAGAGCTATTTGTACAAAAGTGTGAGCATTCCACCATTCTTTCTTTAAAAAAATGGGATTATTCTTAACAGATTCCTCCCCCAGCTAAACAAAATAAGAACTAATACAAATGAAAAAACCTACGCAACCATGGATAAAGGGGACTCGCTCTGGCCTCCATCCCAACTCCTGGAATGAGAAGAAAATTAGAAAACCAAAACATTATATAATATATTCCATTGGTGTATACTTTTAGTCTTTTACTCGTCTGTACTTATCCTCACTGTATTCACTCAGAGTTTATTAATTCAAAGCATTTACTACCAGTTAGTAGCAAGCATTGAAAAATTCAATCAAAGTGGGAGGAGCGATGGATGCGGCTATCAAGAGAAGCCCTAATGGTGTCTCAAATGCAGGAAAAGGCGTCGAATATGGCCATGGTCTCGGTTCATGTGGTGGTGAAAAGGACCCACCAAATGGAGGAAGCGTGTAAGGTAAGGAAAGATGTGTGGCGGAAGCGGCACGGTGAATGACTGTGGTGGCAGAGAGGACTTGATAGGCATCCGTGCCTTTCTCTCTATGAGTAGGGAAGACCGAATTGCCTACATCGATCTTCTAAGGGCCGAGGGAATCTTAAAATTGATCAGGGTGCCTCCAAGCCCTAATCTTGGTTGTCCCGCGGTCAATACCAGTAAAGTGTTTCCCTCGAAACTGAATGGAAGATAGAGTGTGGCGCCTAATGCTAGGAGAGAAGCCTTATTTGGAAAGCAAGGCAGTGGGGCTGAGTCTTCTAAAGTGGTCGCAACCAAATTTGCCTCCTTCAATGATGTCGTGTAGTAATAAGAGCACAAATCTTTTGCCCTCAAAGCTTACATCGTCACCCTGGCGATGAGACGCCCGTTAAGCTTGGATAATCCCGATGTTTTGGCTCATTTCCAGTCCCTGTCCCAACTTGCAGTAATTGAAAGATTCAACGGCTTGTGGCCATCTTCTTCTGCCCTTTTCGTTGGATTTCTGAAAATTGGACAAAAAACTATGAAATCTCCTTCTACTCCAAAGGTTTCTTCGTGGTTCATTTAAGGAGGTAGAAGAATACCAAAAAAATTTATCGGATGGTCCATGGTTTTGGGGCAATGTGAAAACTATTTCTCATGCCTTGGTTCCACAAATTCGACTCGAATTCCTTCTGTGTTACAAAAATGTCTGTGTGGGTTCACCTTCTAAACCTTCCGCTCCATTTTTGGTATGCTCTTGAGGACATAGGTAATGCTCTGGGTAAATTCTTAAAGGTGGATCAAATCAAGGAGGCGGTAGGCCTTTGCACATTTGCCAGATTTTGCGCAAAGATAGATTTAAGCAAGGGATCGGCGAGATAAGATTTTACCTAAAACTAGGGAACTTCTAGCATGTTCGAACCCTATACTACAAAAATACAACATTCTCGTGTCATTCATGTAGAACTCCGTGTCATTTGCAGGTGCATTGTCTATAAGGAAATAAGATCCATCGGAAAAATAATGCGTCAAATAAAGGAGGATGGAACAATCAATATTCAGATCTGGCTTATAAGGAAAATCATATGGCAGATTCCAAAGAGGCTCATCCAACCAATTTAGGGAATGGCTCTAAGATACCTGTTATTCCGGTCCCCTCGATCAGGTCATAAGAAAACAGGATAGCAGTAGGCGGTGTGAAGAGAGGTCATGAATATGATAAATCAAACAAATCGGATTCAGATTAGGAACAAAGTCTTGTCCCTTCCAATAACCTCATGATGGTGGTCTCTTCAGATCATAACAAGTTGCATGAGGTCATAAAGAAAAAGGGTAAGAAGGGGCGGTATACAAATCTCCTCGACTACTACTCTTTGTATTAAGAGCAGTGATAGTCAAGAGTTAATCTTGTTCTCCCTTATTAGTTCCGTTTTGGTTTTTGTGTGTTGTGTTGAGTTTTCATATTTTTACTTAGTGTTTATACTCTGGTTCATAGCTCCAGTCAAAAGCGTTATTCTTATTAAAAAAAACTAGTAGCAAGCATTTGGTTAGTTGTTTTTTCCTTGTCTTTTACACTCTCAAGGGACATTTAGCACAAGCTAGAAAATGCTGGAAAGGGTCAACGAGTCTTACTTTATGGCAGTCACTTGCATTTTCTTAAAGACCTCCATGGATTTGTCAACAAGTACTTTATGTGCATATTTTACACTCCATGAGGCCACACCTGAATGAGGCTTTTTGTTAAATAATATATGGCCTTCTATATGCAGGATGGGCATAGCCGTTATATTAAGAAAACTTTTTGGTTCCTTTTTTTTGGAAGATCTCCATCTTGTGATCCAAGGTTTTGAATCTGAACCTATTGTGGGAGGATGAAGGCTAAGGTTGTTGACATTAGCATTACACCTGCCAATTGCATTTTCTTAAAACAACTCGTCAAATTTGTCCATATATAACAATGATTGTATTCAATGAGACCACAACATGGATGATTTTCCCTATTCTAGACCTCTACATTTGGCATAAGGTGGAAAATGCTGGGAAAGGTAGATGGATGTGGATTTATACTTGGAAAAATCCCATTCTATGCATATTAGACAATGATAAAAGGCCATGAAGCCACATATGGTGGAAACATTTTAGCGAACAATATAAGTGCCTTATGTATTTTCCATACCTTACACGTATGTCAATCAGGTTGTCCATACTACAAACTTTGACCACAATTAGCAATCAGTTGTTGTGTTGGTTGACTTCCATGCCCTACCCAAAGCTTTCACTGTCTCCCTAGAAGGAAAACGCCAAAGGTTGATGTGTAAATAGTCAAATTTCTATCTCCACAGAGGTAATGTAGTAGGTTATGTTCAGAAGTAGAAATCATTTGCCAGAGTTCCCACCCGAAATTATTAAACTTCTTGAGTTACCGCTTCAAATGAGGACTCTTATTCACTTTGTATAAGACTCACATGCATGTAATAAGATGATATCTTTGTGATATATCCACAAAGTTGGGTTGCATTATGTTTTCTATAATGTTGAATGGTTAAGTCACAAGGTTCGATTTTGAGTTCATGTTCGATGAGGATACAGTTCAGTTCAAATTCACCAAAGATTAAAATTTGAGAAAAAAATTGTCTTGAATTTCTAACAAAAAAAAATCCATCACTTTTTATTTTCTAAAAGATACATAAATATGTCAGAGGGATAAATTGGAGAGATTTTTGTGCTCGCTTTTAAATGCGGTATATGTATATATATACAAACATTTATAAAATAATGTAAAATCATATCAAAATATTTTCATGTGAAAATGATGCATAAATTTTGAGTTCATGTTCGACAAGAATAACATTTGGTGAAATTTAAACTTTTACGATAAAATTCATGTACCTTGTGACGCTGAAAAATGTGCAACACTGAACCAAGGACTATTTTGTATCCAGGAGCTTTAACAATTCGAAGAATGTTTTATATATCATTTCTGGACCCCTTTTGTGTCACGATATAGGTGATCAGTCCTGCATGGAGATAATGCAACAAAAGGACAGGAATATTAACATTCTACCCAATTTGATCCACATTGATTGCTTAAAAAATAATCCATGTTGTAACTTCAGCATTCAAGATTATGATTGATGCTTACATGAGCCTCATTCAGAATTATATTTTGATCATCCAACCTCTAGCGGTACCCACCTAACAAGGCTTATAGCCTCCCTTCTTGCCACCTTCTCATTAACATGAAGAGTTACTTTTGCAGATTTTACAAGCTAAAGAAAAGTAAAATATTCTAAGCGAACAAAGAACATGTATTCATTGATACTTCTAGCCGCATCTCTTATATTTATACATTAATTTCAATGTTGTACACAATATGTGGTATTATTTCTTGCATTTGTTAAAGACTTTTAAAATTTACCATGCGAGTATCCAAATGACATGTGACAGTGAAAATAAATAAAAGTAGTATCTATCCTTAATTTCTTGCAGTGCAATTTTTGTTACAAACGTTCTCTCTCTCTCTCTCTCTATGTTTCAAAACCAAATTCTACTTTGTATTTATCTACGTGTTGTATAGTTTGTAAATTTATTCAACATAGAGACATAATTTTATTACTTTAGACATTGTTGTTGTATATATGATGTTTTTGCTAGACTTATTTTGGGGATTCGAATTCGAATAAAAATAAGATCGAATTAATTTACATCGACTGTTAAAAATATATAGCTTGGTTTATAGATATTTGAAGTTATGGGTGTCATAAAGATTTGATTTTGAGTTTATGGGCGCCTATATTTTGACTTTTCAACTTTTTCAAGATAAAAAACATCCTATTTGTTCTCAACACATGTCAATTACATTTATGTTAGACAAGAATATAATGAATTATCATTATTCTCTCATCTTTGTCAAATGCAAGTTTTATTTATAATTTTTAGGAAGGAATATAATTATTTATCATCAATCTAAGAGCTTTGTCGGATATAAATTTTATTTGTTTTTTAGATCTTATAAAAGGGTAGCCAAAATGTGAACGATTATTAAAATAGGTCTCCTAAAATAGTTGGTAAAACATTTGTAATCTTTTTGGAATGTGATCGGCCTATAACTTTGCTAACTCGCATTAAAAGAACAAAATATTGATTACCTAATATAATTAAACATAATAGTTCAAAATACATTTCATGAATGACCTATGATTTTCCTATCATAACAAAAATAAGTTTCTCAAATGTAAGCGTTACAAAACTTGAATCATATCCACAATAAACCACCTTGAAGTCTCTGTTCGAGGTTGCTTGCACTGTTAAATGTGTATGATATACAAGGGTTATGATATGGAAAATCCTACACTATATAGGAAATTTAAAATCATTAATGTTAAAATTAAATTTTAGAGCCTTTACAACATAAACATATAGTAAAACATAGAAATTCACTATTTCAAATAGTTAAACCCTACTAACATTTTGCATGAAATAAATGATTACAAATCAAGCATGTTCAAGTATTATTTTGGTTTACAATTCAAAACTTGAATCGATCCACAATCAACCATCTTGAAGTCTCCTTGAGATCGGCCCAAATCCTTTCAAGTATTTTGAGTTTCACAAACGAATTTTAAAACCCTAGGTTAGGCACCTTCCTCCCCTTCTTACCCCGTCCACCATTACCGTGCTCATCACCACCTGCCCGAAGATCCTCGCGGCCAAACAGTGGACTTTCCCTCTCCCTGTCGTGGCCTGCGTGCCCTCCATACCTCCGCCTTCGGCCTTTCCCTTACTCCCGCCTTCGCAATCTTTCCTCCATTCTCCCACAGTCGCTCCGTCTGTGCTTCCCTCCGTCACGAGATAACATGTATTAATAACATGATTTTAAACAATTTCTCGCAAAAGCAAAATTGTTAAAAATACCAAAACCGTCATTTAGGTCGTCAAATTTGACACGATAGCATGAATGTCCGCAAAGCTCTTTCCCATAGGGGTAACACCTTCAACGTAATTATTTCATCACTTTACGCTGCCTTTTTCTCCATTGATAAAGTTTTTCACATCTCTGATGCGTAACAAATCACATTTGTCTCACGATTATTAACAATGTGAGATTAACCCTATTATAACCCAATCATGTAATTTAATGCTAGATTGAAGGTTTCCACGAGCAATTTTAATTAGATATAATGTTTTGTTTGTTTGTATGTGTTTAAATCATCTCAAGATGACCTTTATAAATAGTCATGTTATCTATATGACTTTTTTCTCATATATTTTGTTAATAATCACAAAATAAGGGAATCCACTTTAACATACAAGCACGATAAGTATTTGTTGAAATAGAATTATATTACTTTATATAAAATAATAATAACCATTCCGAGAAAAAAAAAAATAGGTTCTATGAAATCACATCCTAAAGTCCACCATATTAGACTCAAGAGGCTTAGGAAAGCAAAAATGCTGAAAAGAGCTACAACCAAGTAATCTAAAAATGTAAAAATCAAAAAGAAATTATGCAACAAAAGCAAACATGCCAAAACATAGGCGATTGAAGACCAAGCTAATACCACACTATTATGTAGTGCAAGAAAACAACAATACAAGCACTAGTCCGGAACTCATACTCGAGGGAGATGACTTACCTGATGGAGAAATCAAGCTCAATCAAATTATTTGGTTGGTTGCTTGCCATAAAAATAAATCAAGGACCATGTGTGCTTGCCCAAATAATAATAGAAGATTTATCACAATAGATCCAATCATATAATAAATGGAAGTGGTCATGCATTCTTGCAAGACGTCACAATATTAATAGTATTTAGCGGCATTAAGCATATATCATCAATTAAATATTAACAATGTGTGTAAGGCTCTAAAACTTATTTTAAAAAAACTTATAAATTTAGTCCCACTTAAAAAGAAATGATATTTTTTTCTATTTTAATTTTTACTTAGACATAAAATCATAATTCAACTGGTAGGCGTCTACTTTGAAGATGCCCTTCTTTGAAAAGTGTCAAGTTAAGCGGCTCCAATATTTACTTTGTCTTGCCGGATTTTAGATATTTTAAAGGTTGCGGATTTTAGATATTTTTCTACAGTCTTAGATATTTACTATCCTAGATATTTGATTTTGATTTTATTCTTCATAAAGTAAATTCTATAGTTTACTATTTGGAAAATAATATTGGTCATATATCTTGTTCAAAGTTTTTGAGATTCAAAAGTTTTCTGATTTTGATTTTATTCTTCATAAAGTAAATTCTATAGTTTACTTTTTGGAAAATAATATTGGTCATATATCTTGTTCAAAAATTTTGAGATTCGAAAGTTTTAATAGATAAATGTCCAGTGTTTGACCAAATGATGAAACCTGATTTAGTTTGGCGACTATCATAATTGTGTCTTACAAAAATATGGACAATAGCAAAATAAGAGCTTTGCAACAACATATAGACATCCAGGCAATATCAACGCGAAATACAACTCAAATAAACTAAATATTGCTACTATCTTGGCAATTTGCAACTCATTTGCGATTCTAGTTTAATCTCCACTCCATAGATGAGTCTCTATGTACATAATTCTATTTGATCTAATCAAATATGTACTTTCATTACGTCGAAGGCGTTTGCAGACTTTGTAGAAGGCCACCCTCCTCTCGACATTGACGAAAGCGGCGATGAATGGAGATTAATTGGTTGAGGATGTAGGGGAGAAGGGCCAGTATGCGAACACCCTAAGTTCGCAGGTCCATGGAGCCAATTCCTTGCCACGTAGGAGCGCCAATTTGACAGCTAGTTATAAATAAACATTTTTTTATCCTAAGCCTTTAATTTCGAATCATATTTTAATATTATTTGCTTCCATATGATCGATCAAATAAAATATCTCAAAAAAACACATTTACTGGTGGAGACCCAAAGTGGTTCACCGAACAGGACAGGTGTTGAGCATTAAATTCGAAATAAAAGAGGGAAATGCAATCTGTCCTCCACCATTTTGACGCACCTAATAGATAAGACACAAATAAATGCTCAACCACCATTTTTGATTGCTTGTTTTGGACGCGTTCCATATTGTTCCCTTTGACGCATTCCATATTGTTCCCTTTGGATGCGTTACACATGCAATTCCTTTGGACGCGCTACCTGTCATTTGCCTCGGATCCGTTAGTTCGATAAGTTTTTCATGGTGAGCATAAATTAAAGCTGAGAAATGAAATTTATGTAAATTGTTGCGAGTACTCAGGTTGCCATCTATCCTGGAAATGTTCTTACGCTTCAGGCGTCCAAACCACGCGGCTTCCGTTACAAGAGCGGGCAATACGTTTTCATTCAATGTCCTGCAGTGTCTCCATTCGAGTGGTACTCAACTTACAACACCGCCATTTCTTAAACTCGATTTCAATTCATCGTTTTCCGATGATCTCTTACACTTATAAATTTGTGGAATTCGCAGGCATCCTTTCTCCATCACTTCAGCACCTGGGGACGATTATGTGAGCGTTCATATTCGCACATTAGGAGACTGGACCAGAGAATTAAAGCGGGTTTTCTCAGAGGTAATTTATTTATTAAAAGCAGTACTGAATAGGTATATATTAGACTTCCGCTTTATCGGCTCAAGTTCATCAAACTCAGTTTCTGTAATGACAGGCATGCGAGCCCCCAGCAGGTGACAAAAGCGGGCTTCTGAGAGTAGACGAGACCACCAAGAAGAGGTAGATACACATTTTGTACTGTTTTACACGAATATTGATTTAGTATTTACACTTGATGGCCTGATTATATTGTTGTCGTTGCACATGACTATATTAATAACAGCCTGCCGAAGCTACTCATCGACGGGCCTTACGGTGCTCCTGCGCAGGATTACAGAAAATATGATATCTTGCTTCTGGTTGGACTGGGCATCGGAGCGACTCCTTTCATTAGCATTTTGAAGGACATGCTTCATAACATCAAGCAGACAGAAGACTTGCTCGTAAGTATTAATGTGGACTGATCATTTGGGGAAAGAAAAGGGACTAGTTTTCATGTTGATCATTATAATCTGATGGGGTTTTGGACATTAATCGAGCAGGATTCCAACACCGATTTCAGCAGATCAACTACTGATCTAGACATTAGCGATCCTGCAAGTACCAGTACTCAAGATTCTTCATCTTCTTTTAACAAACCTGCAGAGAAAAGGAAGGCATTCCACACATCTCGAGCCTACTTTTACTGGGTTACACGAGAGCAAGGCTCCTTCGACTGGTTCAAAGGTGTCATGAACGAAGTGGCCGAGATCGATCAAAAGGTAATGCATTTGACCAACTGTAAAGGTTTCCGAAGCCAGCTTAATAACTCCTTTGTAGTAGACATTAAGAAAGGAAATATAAATGGGTGTCGCAGGATGTGATCGAAATGCACAACTACTTGACGAGTGTGTACGAGGAGGGAGATGCGAGATCCGCCCTGATAACCATGGTTCAAGCTCTTAACCATGCTAAACATGGTGTCGATATTGTCTCTGGAACATGGGTAAGTACGTTCAATCAATTCACAGATCACAACAAACACTTGTTTGTCTTGACAAATTTCTTGATCGCGTTCTCATTTTTCCATACAGGTGCGCACTCATTTTGCAAGGCCCAATTGGAGAAAGGTCTTCTCACGAATATGCACAAAGCATCCCAATGCCAAAGTTGGTGAGTATTACATCAACATGGACTTTGTGTTTGTTTCCCATTAGGTCCCTACATATATTTTTTGGCATTTCCGCACTCCATACGCATGGTCTAGTACAAGCTTCTAGAATGTGATGTTTATTATTTATTAAGCAAATTCTGTTTTTGGCTGGACGTGTAGGAGTATTTTATTGTGGAGCTCCAGTGTTGGCGCAAGAGCTGAGCCTTTCTACATGTGCCATTTTTTTATCTATTTGATCCTTATGCTATTTTCATTCTCGATCTTAAAAAAATCAGTTTTTTAATAAATGAAAAAACATGCATGTGTAGGTTTCTGGAAAACTTTGGAATGGCAGTTTTATGCGTCGAGATCGTTTGAAGCAGGGTGGAAACAGTGTGTATTCACACTACTAATACTCAAGGAAAATGTTACCTACAATTCTATGTTTTTAAGCCATATAGAGGTGAGGTTTCTACCTCACCAAGATTCAAATAAATCCTTGTCTTTCAGTTTTTATTTAACGGTGTTCATTTTAAGCTATAACAATTTAACGTATTTTTGAACAAATTCTGAGCTGATTTGGTTTCCACATCTGAAACAACGATTACATTTCGAGCAAAATGTATTAATATAAACTGCATGTCTTTATATTTCTTACATTTGGAGCAAAACATATAAACTTATACTGTATGTGTCCATATTCATTACATTCGAGCAAAATATACCAACTATAACCTATAATCGTGAATGCAATAATGCATTCTCAATTGATTTCGATACATATTTTTCTGCAACACAAAAAAAAAATTCTCCTCGAATGCTGCCATAATTTTGGGATCAATTTGTTAGTCAATTTCCATGTCACACCTTCAAAAAGGCCCTGAGTTTGGACTATCAGGAACGATTGTATCATTGACAAATGTTGTTGGAGTCATTAAGAGGTTCACTGGATGAACCCATGGTGGAATAGGAAAACCAGATATGGTATGAAAGGTTGTATGTGAAGTAGGAGGTTGTGGGATAATGGGGTGTGTAATTGGAGTTGAAGTTATTTGCATTACATGTGGTGTCAAGGAAGTAAGGGTGGTAATCAGGATAGGAACTTTCAACATATCTTGTAACATGGAGTTCTGTATGGGCATGGAATGATGCATGGGAAACAAAACCTGTGGATTGTTGAACTTGTTATCTCTTTCTTGTTTCTCTTTCTCCCTTTGATGGCGAGTGGCTTCCTTCTGTTGTAATTCCAATTCCTTTTTTTGGCGAGCTACTTCCCATTGTTTCTCGTGCTCCTGTCTTTCAACAAACTTTTGTAGATCCCTTTCTTGCCTCTCTTTAATGCATTGCAATCTCTCTTCCTTTTTTGCTCCTTTGCTGCCAACCTTTCTTGCTTTTTTGCCTCAATATGCTCCTTTTTACGTTGTTTCCCTTCACATATTTCTTGTTTTTTTTGTTGTGTATCTTTTAACATCTGAACATAAGCATCAGATGTTAACAATTGTGAAGCACGACTTATCCGGAGTGCAACATCACTCTTACCTTTGGAAGGATCCCGTACAAATTGTGTCAAGAACCTTAAAATTTTACCCAATTTCTTCTCATTTTCGCAAAGCAACACCATCATTTGATATACCACTTTCAACATCATGGCCATTGTCTCTTCCTTGTTTTTATCTTTATCAATGACCTCAATTTCTCTCGTATCAACATAATAATGAGTAAAGTTTGTCGTTCAAAGTTTGATGGCTCAAGGTTGGTTGGCATTGAAGGTAAAGATATACTTTCATCCTCAATGTTTCCAATCTGATCAAGTCCCAACTCTGCAATATGCTCTTGCAGCCAAGTAGGTTGTTCTGGTGCACTTGGCAATGAGAGATCGTCCTCTCCAAATCCCTGGGCCTCAGTGTTGCAGCTGGATGTGCCTTGGTCACGAGTATTCACAATGTGGTTCACTTCATAATCTTTGGTCTGCATTATACTTTGTCTTTCTCCCTGTACACTTGGTTCCTCCGTCTCTGTATTAGCAACAACCATTGTTTCAATGGTTGGATGGAATTCTTTTGTTGTTGATAGATTCTCAATTGATTCCATTAAGTAATTTTCTCCAATATTGTCACCAACTAGTGGAGCTACATCTCTTGACAAATTTAGGATGTTTTCAAAGAAAGATCAACATCTATTATGTTTTCGTACCATCAACATTCATAATGTTTTCAGTAGTATCATCATATGTGACATTTTTAACATCATCTTCGTTGGCATCTTCTTCAATGATATATAGTTTACTACATTCCATGTCATTCTCGTAATGCATTTGGATCAAGTGGCCATATACTGTGCGTCTAAAACCAAGCATGAATATTTACAAGTGTCAAGGCCTTGGAGAGCTCTACTACCTATTTCTACCAAGTCCGAATGTTTGACTTCTTGGTACTTATTATTACACATCCACTGCATCCTCTCAGATCTGAAATATGCTTTAAAAGGACCAAAGACACTAACATCCAAAGTGGTTGCAACTTAGTGTGTAGTATGTCCGGCAATGTCAATAAATCAATCCCTAATCGCCCGGCCTCTTCTATAGTTGATAATGCCACATGGCTTCCATGACCATCAAATATAAGTAAATGCCTATTTTCGGGAACACTCCTCCGTGCGAGACTTACTAAAATGATACAACCAAACTTATAAAGAGCTCTCTAGTCATCCAAGCACTTGGATGAGTAGCCATCAAGCCCTGGTTCACATCCCTTGATGTAATTTTGTGAAACTTTCTCGACCTTTAAATAAGTAAAAGTTAGGGTTACATTGCCTTGCAAAGCATTTACACAACATAGAATTGTCATCCATTCTCTCTACGAGGAATGATTTTGGGAACATTCCTGCAACCCTTGTGGCAAGCACCCTCATGCCACAATTTCTCCTCCGCTTGGATTCATGTCTCATCACAATTCCATATTTTTCCCGCACCATAGAATTGATATAAATGTTAGCTAGTTTTTCATAAAACTTGCTAACCACCTCTGATGTAAACCTATTGCACGATCTCTTTCTAGACCTTTAGCATCCAAGGACTATGTCTGGGTGTCTTTTCTAAATCCTTCACACCAAGATTTTCCGTAATCCTTCTCGAAATGGAGTCTCTCTAGTTTCACAAATTTGTGCAACACATGACCTCAATTGCATAAATCCCACTCCATGCCCTAAATCAGTAATTTGCTTACACCTGTGGTTCATTTTAAGAGACCTCTTGGAAATCGAAGTTGGAGAATACATGGCGAATATCCTCGGAACCGGTTTCGCGGGAAGGTGAATTTTTTGGGGGTTGTATGAAAAATTTCGCTTTGATTGTCAAGTCTTCTGACGAGAGGCAGGCTGCGCTGCGATGGGAGATTTTCTTCATGCAGTCGCGCCACGTCAAAAAAATGCATTGACGCGCGTCAACAGACCTCGATGGCGCGTCGAATGCATTTTTGACGCGTGCGGCAAGGCAAATCTCCCGCGCGATCTGCATTCTCCGACCTCTGCTTTCTCATTGAAAAATCTCGGCGTCGCTCATCAACAAACTCTTTGTCTTCGAGGATCTTGCCGACGCTGGCGTCACGCAGGGTGTTTGCCGCGCGTCGAATGAGGGGGATGTCGCTTCTAGCGTTCGGGGGATGTCGCGCGTCACTGAGGGGGATGTCGCGCGTCACTGAGGGGGATGTCGCGCGTCACTGAGGGGGATGTCGCGCTGTCACCCGAGGGAGATGTCGCAGCGTCACTCGGGGGATGTCGTGCGCGTCACCGAGGGGATGTCGCGCGTCACTGAGGGGGATGTCGCGCGTCACTGAGGGAGATGTCGCGTCACTGAGGGGGATGTCGCGCGTCACTGAGGGCGCTGTCGCGCGTCACTGAGGATGTTGTCGCACGTCTGTAGCCTCTGCCCTTTTCTTCCTCATCGAAAAAATCTCCATGTCGCTCGTCAACAAACTCTTTTTCATGCATCTACTATGCGTCAATATCTGCAGTATCTCCTTGTCTACAAACCCTCCTTGTCGCGCGTCAATAACTTACCCCCTTGTCGCACATCTATAATACAGGATATATCATATTATTGAAAAATGTGAAGTAGAAGTGTTCTACCTGGCGAATAATCTAGGTTTATATAGGGGATATTTTTCAAGGGTAGGCGAAGCCGACCCCTAAAAAAAATTAAAGTGTAATTTTTAGGCGAACAGGTCACTGACCCGTGCCAAAAAATTCGCCTTTTCAAAATTTTCAAAAATGGAATATTCGCCATATTACGAATATTCGCCACTAAAATTTTCCCCTACTTTTACACCATTCAACTATCTCTTTCTCCTCTCCTTCACTCAAAACAGTGCAGGCCCTTCCTTTTTGTATGGGTCGAGACCATTCGATAATAATGAACAGATGTAGGAGGTAAATTATATTTCATGCAGCAGGCTCTAATAGAATAATTGTTGAATTCAATATCATCTATGGCCTTTAACATATCTTCTTTTGACCAACTAGACAAAATTCTAACCTTCGGTCAAGTGTTGCCTCTACAACCACGAGTCTCTTGTAGTTCATGCCTATTTAGTTCACATCCAACGGGTTTTGGTGATGATCATCATTTGTGTTTGTATCTCCTTAATTTATTGTTTCACCATCCTCTTCACTTATTATTGTAGCATCATGTTCATCTGTTTCATGGTTAGATGTTTCACCAAATCGTACACCTCGTTTTTGGGCATACGTTGTGCTCGATGTAAACTCCTCTTTCTCTTCATCTTCTCTAAATCTTTGTAGTATGAAACAATATAAAATAATATTAAGATATGATTCGAAATTAAAGATATAGGATTAAAAAATGTTTATTTATACCTAGCTGGCATACTGTCACTCCTACGTGGCAAGGATTTGGTTCACTTAACCTACGAACTTAGGGTGTTCGCATACTGGCCCTTCTCCCCTAAACTCTTCTAAAGATGAGGTGTTATCAAATAACATTACATTCATCAGCTTGTTTGTAATTGATCAATATCAATTAGAGTGTTTCACTCGAACATGCAGTCACCCCTTTCGACATTGTAATTCATATCGATCAATTGATGCATGTCTTGTTAATGTAATGTTTTGTGACATCAAATCATCTTCAAATGAATGCATGTAAGAATCGTAATTGTAATAGCTTGACTACATATGCTTTTGTAATGGTGGCGGCAAAATCATTTGTAATATCGAATACTTTTAATGACAATCATTGATAATCACAATAATATATTGCATTCTTGCCAGCTACTTTGTGCTTGATTTTAAGTAGGGAGAAGAATAAATAGTTAAGTTGTAAGGTATAAATAAACATTTTTCTTCCTATATCTTTAATTTCTGGGAGTAGTGCCATTATGTCAACACCCTAAGTTCACGGGTCCATCGGGCCAATTCCTTGTCATGTAGGTTTGTCAATTTTACAGCTAGCTATAAATAAACATTTCTTTATCTTATCTCTTTAGTTTGGAAACTCTTTATCTTATCTCTTTAGTATTGGGCAGTGTTCACATAGAGTTACAGATTTACGTTTTGTATTAAATGGTACAGATTTTATATCTTATAGAGTTAGCGAGAGATATATAAAGAATGTGCTGGACATATTTTTTTTCTTTGTTTCGAGCATTAGAGATGGAAATCCACCTTCTAACAGATCTTCGAAGTTCCTCCCTCTACAGTTGAGAAGGATTTTCTGTTAAAAATTCAACGGTGTTCATTGTAATGAAAGATTCAATTTTGATTTGTTTGCTAGCTGTTGCATCCTTAGGTGAAGCCAATGACATCTTAGGTGAAGCCACAACTCTGAAATATGTTTGAGTTGTTTTGGACTTTTGTTACATTCTCTATTTCTAAAGGTGAAGATGTTTTGGCTCACGTATGTTAGATGATTTCTCTCTTACCTACATTGTACTACGATTTATATTCACTACCATTAATCTTTGTGGATATTGATAATGGTTTGAATTTCAGCTTTTCAATATTTTGCGGATGTCATGGGTTGAGGACGATACCAATTGATATGTCTAGCACATTCTTGATATATATATAGATGACTTATTTTTAGAAAAGGCCCATCCCCCTCACTATGTCCAGATGGGTAATAAGGGAAGACATTGTGAAGTTAATAGTTCTCTTGTCAAATAAGTAAGGAAAATACTTCAACTGGATAACAAGAGACTTCAGCTGAGAAATTATAACTGGTTTTGACGGAAGCCGCTCTTGGGGAAATGTGGGGCGCCGACTGCATATTAGCTTAATGAAAACCATTTATGAATATCATTTAGAAAACTCTCTACCTCGTTTTTGCTGCACATAGGGGAGAAGGGCCAGTATGCGAACACCCTAAGTTCGCAGGTCCATGGAGCCAATTCCTTGCCACGTAGGATCACCAATTTGACAACTAGTTATAATTAAACAATTTTTTATCCTAAGCCTTTAATTTCGAATCATATTGTAATATTATTTGCTTACATATGATCGATCAAATAAAATATCTCAAAAAAAACACATTTACATTGTGAAGTTAATAGTTCTCTTGTCAAATAAGTAAGGAAAATACTTCAAACTAACACCAAAATCAATCCATACTATATATGATAAATGCAAGATTGAAAATTCATCAAATTTAGATTTGAGTCACACCTCTAGGGATTTGGGAGACATTCTCGATTCAATTGGATAACAAGAGGCTTTAGCGGAGAAATTATAAGCGATTGTATGAAAACTAACTCTGCAATTTTTTTTGTTTCTTTGGACCTTTCCTTTCAAAACTTGATAGAAGTAATCTCTTGTTATAAAATCCACTGTAATCATGCACCCTACAGAAGTAAATCAACAATAAACAAGACTAGGAAAGTGAATATATATTACCAACATAGGGGAGAGAGTATCCAATCAAAATGTAAGACATGGATCAAGGTGGAGGGTCTTTTTAATCAAAGGTTGAAATTGATTTTGAGATGATCTTGTGGCTGAAATTATTTGATTTGATATTCATATTTACTTTTTACCTTCAAGTGTACAATTTTATTGGTGTTTTTAATGGATGAATTTGAATCTTGAGAAGAAGGTTCCCTCTTTTTTGCAGGTATGTATTAAAGTCTGGATATGAAAGATCTGGTGATTGAACAACCATCTTGGAATATGGAAAGAGATGAATTGGAAAGAGAAATATTCAACCCATTAAATAGATATGATGGGTTTGTCAACTGATATGTTGTATTTATACTTTGAACAAATGAGTCTTTTATTGTAGAAAATGAAAGTACCAATCAATATTTATTGTGTACTAAGTAATACTGAGATGTTGACCCTATTCACATATGGTTTATAAAAAAACAATTTTTTGAACTTCAATAATCAAAATTTTGGTTTTTATTCCATACAAAATAGTGTTCAAGTATTGGGCAGTGTTCACATACTGGCTCTTCTCCCCTAGTTGATGCAATAGTTAAAGAACAATGCATCCTCCACCTTAAAATGAAAATACATTGAATTCCTGTCACGAAAATATACTTCTACTAAGACTCTGTTGTAATGTTTTTCTAATGTGAGGAGAGTGCCGGATAAGCGTCTGAGTGTGATTGGGAGCGCGGTTCGTGGAGCCAAGTCAATGTTGGGCCCGCATCTGTTTTCCGACTCGATTGGCGCTGAAGCCGTCATTGAATTTGAAGAAGACTGTTAGAGCATCATCGTATGCGATGTGGTAAGTGGGAGCATCCGTCAATTACTGGACGGCTGGATACCGTTTGAGTACATGGACCCACAAGTTCGTCGCGAATGGATATTTACCGGAATACTTAGAAAGAGTATTTAAGAATAGAGAAGTAAGAATAGAAAAAGTATGTAGGAAAGCCCTGGATGCAATGATGATAATTTGTGATCAACTAATTAAGAAATAGGTGCATTATTTATGACGGTTTATCTGCTCATAATTTTTATTAATTTCTAAATAAAGGACAACTTAATCACAAACATACTAAATGACTTCGTAATATGTATTCCTTGTTTATTATGATGCGACTATTATTAATAAGTATTAAAAACGTTTTAATCATTACAACGATGTTTATCAAATGGAATTCATATTTTTAAAATATAAAATTAAAGAAACAATTATTATATTTTAACAAAATTATAATTAAATATATTTAGTTTAATTTAAATTCACTTTACTTTTCATCTCTCACATAAATCTATTTATTTATATTCAATTTATTATTTCTCTCCCATATAAATCCATCTTTTTTAATGCCACTTAGAACCAAATTTGATTTGTTCTTCTATCTCTTTAAGGCGATTCCATAATTTAAATGCTTGTTTAGCATTTGAGCTAAAATCAATGGCATCTTCATCCTCATCTCATCCACAAAATGAAAAATATTGTGGTTTCTATGGAATTGAGCCTCCAGGAAAAATAATATATTTTAATATTCAATAGTATTTGATGTCTTCATTAACCAAAGAGGTGGTGATGTCAATTAAACTTTACCTCATTACCTTTATAACTCATTTCAGGTTGTTGGACATATAGGCATTTCTTGGTTCAAAAGATCAAACATGGCAATCCATTTCCTTCTACCATTAAGACCTCCATCAATTTTGCTTTAGTTCATGTCATTGTGCTTGAAAGTGTAATATTTCCTACAATATATTTTCTTGCTTCTATTAATCTTAGCACATACCCTCCATAAGGATTGTCCCATTCATTAATTGAAATTTGTATTAGAGAATAGACTTTAGGAGTCTCAAATGTAACAACTCTTTCATGACAGTTGTAACGCCCGCTAAAAACTCCCACTTGAGACCCAAGAAGAACCTAGGTTTAGTTAGAAAAATTATGGAATAATTTTTTTTTTTGAAGTAAGCACAACAAAATTTCAGAGTCCTTTACAAGAAATCTCAAATCACATTACAAAACACTAAGAGAGTAAAGTTAACCCAAGCATAGTTAAATTTCCCTTAGGTGATAATTTAATAATTAAACTTAGATTAACACAAGCTAGACATTTCTTAATTAAACTCAGAGAGTAAGAAGGGCAAAAACAATTAAATACCCAAGGTATTTAATTTCTCAAGATTTAAACAATTAACAAGGTCTAAAATAAGGGAGAGAATATACATTTAAATTAACAGGGTAAATTCTCACTTACCCACTCCCAGAACTCACTAAAGGATTCAACTTGATTTTTCTCATAATTAACACACTCAAAACCTCCTGAAAACATTCCCATTAGATAGGAAATTTTCTCACCTTTCCACTGATATAAAGAAGTCCCCATAGCTCCTCATATTTCTCAAGTTTTGGGCCGGCGGGCCTTGGGATGAAAATTTTCCCAAGAGCGGGCATGCGGGCCCTGGGAGGAAATTTTTCCCAAGGGCGGTCTTGTGGGCCATGGGAAAACATTTCTCCCAAAGAAGAAAAAAAAATGGACTGGTGGAGCGGGAAGGAAACTTTTCCCAAAACGCGGGCCGGTGGAGTGTGGAAGGAATTTAGCACTTTTCCCTTTTTGGGACAAAAGCGCAGCTTTACCTTTGCGCGCTGCGAGCCCGTAAGGAGATGTGGCACATTTCTAGCCAAACACGGATAGTGCGTCGCAGAGGAAACCCGATTTCCTAGTTTTTATGGAAAAAGCGCTAAGGGAAAAAGGAATCCGTGCCTTCGTGGACACCCAATGACGCCACGTGTCAAGCCCAGTTTGTGCGGGAAAACAGACTTGCGGGGAAACTTGAGAATTTAAGACTTTTGTGCTAAAAGTGCAAAGGTTAAAATTAACCCGCGCCTCTGCCGACGCCAAACGATGCCACGTGGCAGGCTCTCATTAGGCTGCAATTGGCAGCCTGCAGGGCATGTCGGAATAACTTAGAAAAAATTGACTTTAAGAGAAAAAGATTTAAAGGGTTAAAATGCTCCGCGCCTCCGCCGACGCCTAAGGCTGCCACGTGTCGACCATTGGTCATGGCGGCGGAGAAACTTTAGAATTTTCAGCTCAATTTTTTTTTAAGAAGTTAAGTTTTAGAAAACAACCGCTCCTCTGCCGTCGCCTCGTGATGCCACGTGTCAGCCAATCATTGGTTGCGGGGTGGCGGGGAAACTTAGGAAATTTCACCAAATTTTTAAAAGCTAAGTTTTATAGTGTGAGCTTTGCACACCGCGTAAGAGCTTTTCCAAACGAAGAGCGGTGCGGGGCCGCGGAGAAACTTAAGAAAGTTTTCCAAAAGAAATTTTGAAGCGCTAAGGTTTAAGGCAATCCGCTACTCCACCGACGCCTCGGCACGCCACATGGCAGAACCCCATTGGTTGCGGGTCAAGGGGGCGCGGAAGAAACTTGAAAAGTTTTCCCAAAAATTTCTTGAACTTAGATCAATTTTAGACAAACATGAGGTTTTTGGACCAAATGAGCGGAGCGGGCAGGAACTTCATGCCTTTAGTGCTTTTTGGGAAAAAAAAAAAAGTGCAAAGGGAAATATTTAGCCCGCGGGTCCACCCAAGAATAATTTATTCATTTAAATTTGACAGTTATATTTTTTTTTGAAGCCAAATGAAGTAAAAACTTTAGAAGGCCATAACTTTTGATTGGGAGCTTAGTTTTTGGAAAACGAGGACTTTTTGGAAAGGTCTCGACGTCCTCTTTGCATAGAAACCTTAAGAATTTGATTTTGATAAAGTTTGAAGGGTCAATTTTGAGAAAACGTTTTGTTGTCACTTAAAAAGTGAGCCGGTATTTTTAACTTATAAATTTTGTTCAAATTTGCCATGAATTTTTTTCTCAACATGCCAAACAGGCATGGAGGATTTCACTTGGAAGATTTTGGGATAGATTGCAAGGTTAAAATGTTTGATTGATTTGCAATTCAAATTTTACCAATTTTATACAAAGAAAATGTCTCTAAATTTTGCCTTTGCCAGATTTTGCAAGGTTCAATGAGAATTTCTTAAGTTTCTTAGTTTGTTTGGAAACGTTTTGATCATATTATATCCAAATTGATATTTCATTTGTATTCTATAGTCTGTAGGGTCATTCTGTTATTTTTGATAAAAGTTTACAGTGAAATAAAAATGAAGTTTATACATTTCAAAAACAGAGATTAATCTATCTCTTTTGCCATACTATAAAAACATTGAATTCATTCCATGCTAGTATGCTTTGTATTCCATATTTCTTCAATCCAAAACGTAAAAACAAGAATGTAGTTTCTATTTTTCAAATCATGCATTTCATCAAAACCAGAAAGCAATGTATCTTCTTCATTCGTATTTCTTTCTTTCAAACAAAGGTTTCTCAACATGCATTTTAATAATCAGATTTCAAATGGAAAACAATATCCTTTGAACAAGGTAACAACTTCCATTGAATTTGAAAAGATTTCTTTTACAACTTCTCTTTTACATTGATCAAATACAACTTACAAAGATATAGATATTTCTCTTTACAGTACATAATACAGAGTATTTATCTTTCACATTTGAATATGATTTCATTTCCAAACAAAGTAACTGTCCAATACAAATCATATTATAAGTCATCCACTTGAAGTGGGAAGAAGGTTTACAAAAGAAGTTTTAGATGGGACTATGAAAACTCGACTTCTTCTCGATTCACGAACAACATCATGAAGTTCCTCCATTTTCCAGTTTGATCACAACAAAGGCAGGGGAAAGGCAATGCTCTCCACCCAACCAAGACATCCAATGAAAAGGAGAAGCCACCCTCTTCATTGGCCCCTGAGCCCCAACCACAATGCAATAGAAGATGTGTTTCAACTCATGGCAATAAAGACATCCACAACACATGAGTAGAATTTGACTTTTAAAACATAATCTAACACACAATGCAGTTTGCATCCACATGAAACAAAACAAACAGAACTCAGGCTTCATCATGCAAGCCAAAGGAGCAAGAAACTATGGGGGATGCTGCTTATGCCTCCCAAAGGGGAAATTGGGTATCACCACCGAGAACAAACCGCCAAAATATAATATTTCAAAACCCTGACATGCCCTTATGCCTCCCTCAAGTACCCCTTATCCCTCACATTTCCTTATGCCTCCCCAACCTCTTATGGCACCCCATAACGAGTAAAGAAATGCAAGCTATTTCTTTACAAGGTGGAACCCAAATTCCAACTCCCTCCACACTTATACCTCCCCAAAACACTTATGCCTCCCAAAAAATACCCCATAGTCTTCTCCTACACCATCCCTAGGCAATCTACCCAACCAGCCAACAAGCAATAACAAACAATCAACCATTCACATATTCATAAGAAGGAAAGAAGAGCATTTCAAGATCCAAGCTCTTACCTCTCCATGATGGAGTTGTTCCAAGTTTCGAACAACAAGCTTTTCCAATGCAAGCAACCCAAAATATCAACAAAGCACAAGCATTCAACAATCTTCAACCCTCTCCAAAATAAGAGCTTTAACAACAAAAGAATTCACCCCAAGTGAAGTATGCTATATGCCCTTATAGGGTCTTCTATTTGCATCTATCGATCTACAAATAATTATGTTTTGGCACCTTCTCGGCCTTTGATGGTTCAAGATACTTCTAAGAATAGTAGACCATGCTAAATGCTTTTTGACTATTTTTACGAGCTTATTTCGGAATCTATCTGTGTCCTTTTAATATAAATTTTGGCGCATCGCCTTAGTTAGTTTTATATGCTATTTTAGTTTCCTCTAACCCTTATCTCACACAAAAGAAGAGCCAACTTCTATAAAACCTAGAGGTTATCTTAAGGGGCACATCCCATATCCTTAAGGTCTCCCCATGACTCTATGGTCCATCCGCAAGGATAATCGTCAACATAATGAAAACCATAAAATTGGGCACTCTCTTCTAAATTGTATGATAAATCTCTTTTTACTAAGCTTGGAAATAATTTTACTATGAATCAATGTCCAAACCAAAATTTTAAACTCGAGTTACTTCTCAAATATGAATTTGTTTTGCAGGAATGAAAAATTTAGATTACCTTTATTTGTAAACATTCAATCAAGCTCGCATAGTGCTCGCTTTACTCATCTGAATTTCCATTGCAATTGTGAACAAAATTAGACCACCACGCTTATAAAATCTTTTAAGTATATGAAAAACTACTTTAAATATGAATTGGTGCCGCTCTCCCATCATACACCGTGCTTCCACTTTTTTGGGCCTCTAATAAACTACCTAAGCATGTATCTGCGTTGCAAAATTAAACTGGACTCTTATATGCTTTTGGGTTGCATTTACAAATCACCTTCGGAGACACAACTATGCTTGCCATGCATTTGTAATTAAAAACATTCCTAAGAGTGATCTTTGCATTTATATGTGGAAGCCTTCACCTTTCAATTCATGGCCTTCGACTATTTCATGGAATTTCAATATTTTATTCCATATCTACTCATTTTCCCATAATATAGGAATTTCAATATTTTGTTCCATATCTCTCCCGGCTTATTCAACAAATCCTATTTTTTTACATATACTCCAACCATATTATTCAGTTTTATGTTGAAGAGTATTTTATTTCCTCTGTGTGATGAGTAATGCACAAATGCTCAATTTGAATTAAAAACAAAAACAAAATAGGGAGAAGACCCGATGTGAACACGCCCCAATACTTGAACAAAAGATTTTGCATATAAAATATCCAATACTTGATGGAAAAAAAACCAAAATTTTGATTATTGAAGTTCAAAAATTTGTTTTTTTATAAACCATATGTGCATAGGTCAACATCTCGGTATTACTCGATTACACAATAAATATTGATTGGTACTTTCATTTTCTACAATAAAAGACTCATTTGTTCAAAATATAAAAACAACATATCAGTTGACAAACCCATCATATCTATTTAATGGGTTGAATATTTGTCTTCTCAATTCATCTCTTTCCATATTCCAAGTTGGGCTGTTCAATCACCAGATCTTTCATGTCCAGACATTAATACAAACCTGCAAAAAAAGAGGGAACCTTCTTCTCAAGATTCAAATTCATCCATTAAAAACACAAACAAAATTGTACACTTGAAATTAAAAAATAAATATGAATATCAAATCAAATAATTTCAGCCACAAGATCATCTCAAAATCAATTTCAACCTTTGATTAAAAAGACCCTACACCTTGATCCATGTCTTACATTTTTATTGGATACTCCCAAATCAATGTCAGTATTATATATTCACTTTCCTAGTCTTGTTTACTGCTGATTTACTTCTGCAGGGTGCCTGATTACAGTGGAGTTTATAAGAAGAGATTACTTCTATCAAGGGGGAAAGGAAAGGTCCAGCAAAGCAAAAATTGCAGGTTAGTTTTCATACCTGCTGCAAAAATTACAGGTTAGTTTTCATACCAAAGGTCTGTTCAATTAGATTAGAATTAGACATAACAGATTGCTGAGCAGAACTGCAAGTTTATGGACTGATAGAATTATAGTAAAGAACGAGTCTGGAATAATAGAATTTAAAGAAAGGCCCTCAGCAGTGTTCTTTTTGCCTTTTACAATTTATTTTAATTTAGATACCATTGTGGACTAGTTCTGAGAATGACCACAGACTGCTAAAATATGCACATGATCAGAGTAAACTATGAGAACCTAGTGCCTATCTGCGCAAAGAAAAGCTCCAAACCAGTAGTACCTAGCAAGGCAAAGGAAAAAGAACATGTTCAACCAAAAAATTGCAATCATAAATCACAGAAAACACTCGTTAGCATTTTAACTTTTAATCAAAAAGGCATTGCAAAAGTCAAGATTGCACACGCATTTTGAAAAGAAAGAGCAGGATTGCACACGCATTTTGATATATTTGAGAAAAAGCAAATAATATTAACTTCACAATAGAACTAATAACTTCAGAATGTAAATGTGTTTTTTTTGAGATATTTTATTTGATCGATCATATGTAAGCAAATAATATTACAATATGATTCGAAATTAAAAGCTTAGGATAAAAAATTGTTAAATTATAACTAGCTGTCAAATTGGTGATCATACGTGGCAAGGAATTGGCTCCATGGACCTGCGATCTTAGGGTGTTCGCATACTGGCCCTTCTCCCCTACCGTTTGGTGAATCAACGTTAGCCACCCATCTGCCTTTTCTTTCCCCAAATGATCATTATAATCTGAAATCTAATACTTACGAGCAAGTCTTCTACCCGATGTTATGAAGCATGTCCTTAAAAATGCTAATGAAAGGAGTCGCTCTGCCCAGCCCAACCAGAATGAAAAAATCCAATATTTTATGTAATCCTGCACAGGAGCCCCGTAAGGCCCGTTAATGAGCTCCGCACAAGGTGGTTGAACATTTATTTGTTCCTTATCTAAAACGCGCGTGGAGATGGCGGAGGACAGGTTGCGTTTCCCTCTTTTATTTCGAATTTAATGCTCAACACCTGTCCTCTTCGGTGGACCACTACCGGTCTCCACCAGTAAATGTTTTTTTGAGATATTTTATTTGATCGATCATATGGAAGCAAACGTTATTAAAATTGGATACGAAATTAAAGGCTTAGGATAAAAAAATGTTTTTTTATAACTAGCTGTCAAATTGGCGCTCCTACGTGGCAAGGAATTGGCTCCATGGACCTGCGAACTGAGGGGGATAGGCCTTTTCTAAAAATAAGTCATCTACAGATATATCAAGAATGTGCAAGACATATCAATTTGTTTCGTCCTCAACCCATAGACATCTGCAAAATATAGAGAACTGAATTTTCTCACAAACAACATCCTCTGCATCCTATAAAATTGAAAAACTGAAATTCAAACCATTATCAATATCCACAAAGATTAATGGTAGTGAATATAAATCGTAGTACAGTGCAGGTAAGAGAGAAATCATCTAACATACGTCAGAGTTGTGGCTTCACCTAAGACGTCATTGGCTTCACCTAAGGATGCAACAGCTAGCAAACAAATCAAAATTGAATCTTTCATTACAATGAACACCGTTGAATTTTTAACAGAAAATCCTTCTCAATTGTACAGTTTGAATCAGTAGAACAGGTCAGAATGGCCTATAAACATTATTATAAATGAGATGTCACAGTCCTAACCGTGATTGCTACCTATCTTACTCAGCACACCGTAACAGTCTGAAAGTCTATAAAGCTCGTCTTCAAACCAAGAAAGCTAAAAGTGTACAAGCTACTAAGTTAAGTTTGCCTCCTCCTCCTCCTCCTCCTTCGTGGAGTGTGATATAAACACACATGTATATATGAACATAACTTCTAGACTCTAAGTTCAAGTTCCACCATCGACTGCTTCTAGTAGCCCATGAGCATCAGTGTAAACTATTTCCTTTACAAGAGAGAGGCCGTATGTACACCTCAGAAAACCTCATCATTCCGTTATAGCTTTTCTGCTTCCACAGTCCATAATAATAAGACAAAGA
>CM031241.1:504030932-504265575 GCA_018340775.1 Taxus wallichiana var. yunnanensis
AGTTATGGATCTTATCTAATATTAATGCCCCAAATATTAAAAGTGAAAGGAAAAAAATATGGAGCGATCTCTCTAAATTTAGAATTTGATTAAAGGGACAGAATGGGTGATTTTGGGAGATTTTAACACCCCTTTGTGTCCCAGGGAAAGGAAGGGAGGAAATATTGATCTTATTGAAAGTATGGAAGACCTTGAGATTTTATTTCCCTCAACAATCTAATGGATGTTGAGCTAAGAGGATCATATTTACTTGGTCTAATAGAAGAAAGGGTGATCAGTTGATTCAAGTCAAACTTGACAAAGTTATGATCTCTTGGGAGTGGTTGAACAAAGAAGCTGGATTGTTTTCCCTTCTTGGCGTAGGATCGATCACAATCCTATCCTCATCCAGATCAAGGAAAAGGATAGGAGGAGAACCCTTTTTAGATTTGAGAAGATGTGGCTATAATATGAGCATATTTTTTATTTAGTTAAGGGATGGTGGAATGTGAAAATCAAAGGAACAACTTTATTCATAATTGTTAAAAAGCTTTCTCATGTTAAAAAATATGAAAGAATGGAATAAAAGAAGTTTTGGTAACATTTTCGTGAAAAAATAGTCTCGGCTAATGAGATTTCACTCCTTAAGGAGATCTGGAATCATTTGGGGAGGAAATTCTATGCTCACCCAAAAAAATGAGAAGGATCTACTTGCTGAGTATCATAACATCCTTCGGAAGGAGGAATTTTGGAAACAGAAATTTGGAGTCTTATGGCTCAAAGATGGTGACAAGAACATGAAGTTATTTCATATCTCTACTCTTAAAAGGAGGAGCACTAATAGAATTCTATGCATTAAAAATGAAGAGGGAGTTATGCTCAATGATTCTAAGGAAATTCAACAAGAGGCATGTTCTTTCTTAGTAGGCTTTTGGCTTCATCTAAAGATTCCAACAACACGAAGGAAGAGCAGTTTCTTGACATGATTCCCCATCTGATTAATGATGAAGACAATATCATGCTCACTAAAATCCCTTTTATGGAAGAAATTGAATTCATGATAAAATCCTTAAATCTTGATAAAGCTCGAGACACGATGGTTTCCCTTCTTTCTTCTTCCAAACTTTATGGGAGATTGTGAGGGATGATACCGGCAGCTATTCAAGAATTCTTTAAGAATAAAAGAATGCTTTAGGAGTTAAATATCACCTTTCTTGCTTTGATCCCTAAGAATAATGATCCTTTAGAGTTTAAAATTTTAGACCCATAAGCATGTGCAGCTATTGTTTACAACATGTGCTAAAAAACTTTGGCTTTAAGAATTGCTTGCTTTACCCTCGATAATATCTTAGCAGCAAGGAGACTTTGTTATGGGAAGATAGATCCAATATGGTATTGTCACTATCCAGGAGACCCTCCATTCGGTGAAATAGAACAAGAAGGAAGCCATGTTTATTAAGCTTGATATGGAAAAAACATATGATAGAGTTTCTTGGCCCTTCCTTCTAAAGATTCTTTCTAGGTTTGGCTTTGGAGAGGACTTTAAGGAGATGATTCTCTCATGAATTTCCACAGCCAAGTTCTTGGTCCTAGTTAATGGGACCCCTTGTGGGTATTTTAATAGCACGCGGGGTTTAAGACAAGGTGATATTATCTCGCCCTTTCTTTTCATTATTATGGATGAGACCCTTAGCAGAGCTATAAATAAGGCTACCGAAGATGGTAGAATCAGAGGTATTTCTCCCGTTGTCAACTGTAACAAAGTTTCTTACCAGAATTTTATTGATGACACTATGTTGGTTAGTGTTGCTTTTGTCCCAGGCTAAGGAATTCAAAGCTTGATTAATGAAGGATTATGAGGAGGTGTCTGATCAATTGATTAATTATGGGAAAATATTAGTCTTTTTATCAATATCCCACGAAAGAAGAAGCAACAAAATTGTTGGTATTCTTGGTTGTTCTTCTAAAACTCTCCCAACTCGGTATCTTGGGATGCTTATAGGGGTGGAAAAACCTAAGAATGCTGAATGGAATTTCTTAATTGATAGATTCCTGAAGAAACTTTAAGGATGGAAAGGGTCGCTACTATCACAAGATGGTAAATTTGTTTTTCTCAAATGCTCGATTCAGAATTTACCTATTTATATGATGTCTATCTACAAGTTACCCTCAAAGTTGCTAGCAAGATTTGGAAAGCATACAAAAATATTTCTATGAAGTGTCTTTGAATCTAAAGACAAAATTCCTTTAATTGCCTAGGAAAAGGTCGTGCCCCCAAAAAACTTGGTGGTCTTGGTATCAGAGATTGGACCAAAATGAATAAAGCTATGCTATCAAAAATGAGCTAGAGACTGATTAAGGAAGAGAGTTTTGGATTAGTATTATAAGAGGGAAATATTGGCCTAATCTATCTGCTAACAAATGATGCTTCAACACCTAGAACTCTAATGGTTCTTGTTTCGGAAATCTTTAAACTAGGCTAAACATGTTATCTCTGAGGGATGCAAATGGTTAGTGGGAAATGGGTGAACCATTAACTTTTGGGAGGACAAATGGTTAGAGGACCTTCCCCTCAAGGCTATTTACCCTACGGTCTATAGAGATTTTATGACCAAATATAGGAACAAGGTCGAGATTTATTCAATTTAGATGTTCTATTACGAAAATGGAAAACAATAGCTCTAGATCATTCTAACAACATTGAGATTTATTCTATTAACATAAAATTAAGAGGAGTTATTATTAATAAAGAGAATCGAAGAGGATAGTATTTATTGGTCAAAGGAAGATAATGGTATCTTCTCGGCCAAAAGTGCCTACAACTCTTTCTTTCCTAAGGGGGGAATGGGAAAATTATAAGCTGGGAAGTGTTTGGGTCAAATAATTAATCCCAAGATTAATGTGTTTTGGCGGACTGGTCATCCGTGACAAGATTCTTATGTTCGGAAACCTAATTAAGAGAAATTTCCACATGGTTAATAGATGTGTTTTGTGTGAATCGATTGTGAAGATGTAATGTACCCTTTCCTACGCCAAAGGCCTAAGGGCCAATTCGAGTCCAAGCCTTGGTCATACCCAAGGGGCTTTGGATGCTAGGAGCTATTGGGTATGAATATCTAGTCCATTTTGTTATAATTATTCATTGACATATGCAAAAAGGTGTTTTGGAAGGACTAGATGTTACATTTTATCGTTAGGAAGGGGCCACATGGTACTAATGTTCTAATTTTGCATTGGGGGGTCACTTTTGGACCATGGCGACTTAAAAAGGAAAAGTAACTTTAGTTACTTTTATTTTATTAGTCCTTCCAATGGAAAAATGCGACTAGGGTTTATTGGGGCTCTTTTGCCTTAGAGAAGTTATATAAGGAGTTGGGGGAGAAAGGAAAGGCATTCTTCCATACCTAATTATCTCCTTTCATGTGCAACTGTTGTTTGCAAATCTATAGCTTGTGGAGTGAAATCCTGTAGGAACCCTAGCTTTGGTGGTGAGAGATCCATCCCTAGCTAGCAGGGCATTCTTTGGTAGTGAAAGATCTACCCTAGCTTGTCATTTTGGAGCTGTTTTCAGGGCTGATTTATAGAGATATTTTTAGAGGTTTTTAGAGATAGGGTTTTGAGGGTTTTGAGATAATTTGTGAAGATAATCAGTGGGTTTTCATATCAGACTTACGAAGCAATAAAGAAAGGGTTTGACATCATTTCTGAGGATTTCAAAGGGGTTTTGACCATCTACCAAAAAGGGTGACTTGTTTTGGAGATTGCAACCTTTATTTGGAGGGTTTCAGTTGGCCATTTTCAGATATGAGGGTTGGAATATCATCTTCTACATTTGTAAATGTTATTTCCAAAGTTTCATAGTTTTTGCACTTGTATTTGGGAAGATATGAATTTTAGAAGTTTTCCAGTTGTTTAGGGCACGCTGTAATTTTCTGGCAGCGTTATATTGTCTAAAAAATTCCAAAAATAGTTTTCTTATGTTCTTTATAATATTAGCAAGCTCTCTTTAAATTTTCAAGTGATTTGAGTGGATATTTTGGGAGTTATTAATTTTCTTCAGTTCGCTGCCCTAACTGGTAAAAATCTGCAAAAATCAGTATTTTATTTGGCTGCAAATTTTCAATATTTTGTGTTATTTAAGTGGTATCCCACAAGGGATATTTTAGTGGTATCAGAGCAGTTGTTTCTCCATCCTATTGGGATTGAAATATGGGAGACAGAGACAGTGAGGATATAGGTGTAGATCTGATGAAACAATTGTTCACCAACATGGTAAAACAACAGGAGACTACCAATCTCTATTTGAGCCAGCTCACTAAGAGATTAACACAGGACATGATTGATGCTCATACGGAAAGAGGAGAAAATAAAAATATGGGACAACATGGTCAAAGAGGTGAGGGTGGAAATTCAGGGCAGCAGTCTCCCCATTCTTCTACTAGGCCTTTGGGGTTTCACGAACCTTCTTTCTTGAAGGATCCGGAAGTTTCACAAGTACGGCAGCCAATGGATATTGTAGATGAGGAGTCTTGTTGGGAAAATTACAGACCTTGAGTGATGGATTTCGTGACAACATGCCATTCCAGGAATATTGCAAAATGAATATTGGTAACAAGCCTAGGAGAGATCATCAGGTACAGGTGCCAAGAGTTGCAAAGGAGATTGAATAGATTTCAATTCCACACATCGACAATTCTAAGAAGTGTACTGCACAATATTGGGTTTAGAAGTTGAAGACATACTTCGACTTGAATCCTATGTGTGAGGAATATGCAATTAAGTTTGCAATCTTACATCTTGAGGGAGACGCTTATGATTGGTGGCATCATGGGTTTCTTACACAAGGACACATATACATCACGACTTACGCAGAGTTCACACAGAGGCTAGTGAACAAATTTGATAGGAGGGAACCTGACGGTATTTTAGAGAGTTGACTCATTTGAGGTAGACTGGTTCCTTGGATCAGTATATCATAGATTTTCAAAGACTATTGGTCACAGTGCCTGATGTTACATAGATGAGGTTGATTTCCCTATTCACAATAGATTTGACAAATGCTCTCTTTGGATTTTGAAGGCATTTGAGCCTTCTTCTTTGCATGAGGACATTAGAAGAGCTCGTGACTTGGATTTATCCACTCCTAAGTCGAGGTTTCCACCTCAAGTGCAGCCTAAGGGTTTCCCTTCTGGATCCAATGGTTTTCAGCCGAAGGTACCTCCACCTAGGCAAGATACAACAAGAAAACCATTTGTATCTAGAGAGGACAGAGATGAATTGAGGCGAAAGAAACTATGTTTTGATTTATGTAGACCTTGGGTTCCGAACATGATTGCAAGGGTAGAGGAAGGCCCAATTCATAGAGGTCTTTGAGGAGAGTGATGGTGACGAGGATTTGGACACACACAGGATTAGAGGATGATGATGATGAGGCATTAGATAGTGCGGGTGTTGAGCAGGATAGTGAGACTTTTCCCTAGGAGACTATCGTCACTTTGTCTAGTACCATGAGCTACAAGGAATTTAGAGTTAGGGGAGTTTTGTAGGGACAACAAGTAGTGGTATTCATTGATATTGGGGTAACCCACAACTTTATTGATGCCTCATTGGTTGAGAGGCGAGGTTAAAAAAGAGGAGTTTAAGGCCTTCAACGTGGTTATAGCCAATGGAGATTCTATGAGATGCACACGACGGGTTCCCCAATTGAGCATCACGATGGGTAACTATAGAGTTACCGATGATTTCTATATTTTTGGTATTGGAGAGACCAAGATAGTGCTTGGAGTACAATGGCTCCATTCCCTTGGTGAGTTTCAGACTAACTTCTAGATGATGGATCTGAAGTTTAAGTCGAAGGGAGGAATGTGATCTTGAGGGGCTTATCTTCAAAGGCACCCCAAATTGTTATGGCCAAGAGGATTGAGAGGATTTATAGGCACAATGGGGTGGATTGGGAAGTACATTGTTTGGTTTTAACCAAGAAATTAGAGGATGGACAACAGGAGTATCATGTGGATTTACAAGGCTTATTGGATAGACATAGTGCATTTTTTGGTGACATACCTCTAGGCATACCTCTAGATAGGGGATTTGAGCATGTGATTGAGCTTGAGGATGCTAGACCGGTGGTTACTTCTCCTTACCATCACCCCAAATGGTTTAAGGATGAGATTGAGAAGACTATACATGAGCTCATTGATATGGGGCATATTAGACCGAGTTCCAGCCCTTTTGCTTCTTCAGTGGTATTGGTGAAGAAGGATGGGACCATGCGGATGTGTATAGACTATTGTGCCTTGAATAAGAAGACAATAAAGAATAAGTATCTGTACCACACATTGATGAGTTGTTTGACGAGCTACATGGTGCAATCTATTTTTGAAAATAGATTTACGATCTGGATATCATCAGATCAAAGTTAGGGAGTAGGATGTGCATAAGACAACTTTCAGATGCCATTACGGTCACTTTGAGTTTTTAGTGATGCCCTTGATTGTCTAATGCTCCAGCTACATTCAGTCTTGCATAAAGCATATGTTCAACCACCACTTGCGGAATTTTGTATTGGTTTTCTTTGATGATATTTTAGTCTACAACAGGACTTGGGAGGACCATATCAGGCACCTTGGTGAGATATTGGGGATATTAGAAGCTAATTCACTATATGCAAAAGCTTCTAAGTGTGATTTTGACATGACCAAACTTCTATACTTGGGATATGTGATTGGTGGGGGTATAGTGAAGGTGGATAGAGAGAAGATAAGAGCAATTCTGGATTGGATGTCACCTATGACATTGACACATTTGAGAGGATTCATGGGGTTGTGCACATACTATAGGAGGTTCATGAAAAATTTCTCTCGGTTGACTGCTCCATTGACCGATTTGACCAAGAAGGGGCTTTGCTTTAGTCGGAGGCAACAACAGTTTTGATCACCTCAAGGAGGTGATGATTTTGTGTCTTGTTCTCACATTACCATATTTCTCCCACCCATTCATTCTAGAGTGTGATGCATCAGGAGAGGGTGTTGGGGCAATTCTCATGTAGGATAGGCATCCCATTGCCTATGAGAGTCAGAAATTGAAACCCGTGGAGAGAGGGTATTCAATTTATGATAAAGAGATGTTGGCCATTATGCATGCTTTGGCTAAATTTAGACAATACCTTGTGGGTAGAAAATTCGTGGTTCATACGGATCAAAATAGTTTAAGGTTCTTCTTGGGACAAAAGGAGCTCAATGATCACCAAAAAGATGGGTGAACAAGGTACAAACATATGACTTCGACATAGAGTACAATAGAGGTAAGGATAATATTGTTGCTGACACTTTATCTAGGAGGCCTTACCTCACTTCTATGCTTAGTTCTATGTCTAAGATTTTAGCGGATTGGAATGCTCATATACTTGTTGAGTATTCCAAAAATCAGTTTGCATGTGAGATCATGGATGGTATTATACAGGATGACCGATACAAAGTAGTGGATGATCTCATTTTCTACAAGGATAGGATTTTCCTTGTACCAGGATCCAAAATGAAGGAGAAGATCCTTCGAGGTACATGATACACCACTAGCTGGGCATCTGGGTATTTCAAAACATACAAGTTTATCAAGGAGATATTTTCATGGAAGGGGATGAAGGATGATGTCCTTAATCATGTTAGAGAGTGTATGGTTTGCCAAGCAAACCAAATCCGAGTAGTCTTTTCCAGCAAGATTACTTAACCTCTCCCCATTCCCGAATAGAAATGAGAAATCATATCTATGGAATTTATCATAGGGCTTCCTTTGGTGCATGTGCATATTTGCATTTATGTTGTAGTTGATTGGTTAACTAAGTATGCTCATTTATTTTCCCTACCCAAGGGGCATGAGGTAGTGGATGTGGCCCGGATCTTCTATACAGGTATTTTTAGGCTACATGGGTTGCCTAAAAATATTGTTAGTGATAGGGACAAGATCTTCATGAGCACCTTTTGGCAGGAGATCTTCAGACTAGCAGGTACAAAGTTGACTCCTAGCACTAGCTACCACCCACAGATAGATGGGCAGACAGAGATAGTCAATAAGTGGATAGAGGGCTACTTGCGGAGTTATGTGTCAGGACATCAGTGGGCATGGATTAGATGGTTACACATGGGTGAGTATTTCTACAATACCACCTATCAGATGAGCATAGGTATGAATCCTTTCCAGAGCCTTGCATGGGTATGACGCTATGACATTTGTGTATTTGGTATTACCAAATAGCCAAGCTCCAAAAGCTCGATATTGGTTACAGGAGAACTAGGATATTATGAAGGCTCTTAGAGAGAACCTTCAGAAGGCACAAAATCAACATAAGGTATATACAGATCGACACAAGATAGAGAGGTCTTTTGAGGTTGGGGATCTAGTATTCCTACGTTTGTAGCCATATAGGTAGTCCTCATTGAAGCAGAAGGGTGTAGAGAAATTGAAACCACGGTTTTATGGTCCGTACCGGTTAGTTTTCCGAGTTGGGGCAGTTGCATATGAGCTAGAGCTACCGGAGCACAGTAAGATACATAATGTCTTCCATGTTTCATGCCTTAAGAAGGCACTCGGGCAACATATTGTACCATCTACAGAATTGCCACCACTAGATGAGGAGGAAGTTGGTGTTGGACGCATAATCCATTATTGAAGATAGAAAAGGGGGCTTAGGAGAAGAGTGATCACCGAGTATTTGGTGTGATGGAAGGGATTGCCACTTGAGGATTCTACTTGGGAGGGAGAGGAGATTTTGCAGCATTTTAATTTACATTTTCTTGAGGACAAGAAAAATTTGGGAAGGGAGGACTATAATGTCCCCTTTCCTACGCCAAAGGCCTAAGGGCCAATTCGAGTCCAAGCCTTGGTCATACCCAAGGGGCTTTGGACGCTAGGAGCTATTGGGTATGAATATCTAGTCCATTTTGTTATAATTATTCATTGGCATATGCAAAAAGGTGTTTTGAAGGACTAGATGTTACGTTTTGTCATTAGGAAGGGGCCACATGGTACTAATGTTCTAATTTTGCATTGGGGGTCACTTTTGGACCATGGCAACTTAAAAAGGGAAAAGTAACTTAAGTTACTTTTATTTTATTGGCCCTTCCAAGGGAAAAATGTGACTAGGGTTTATTGGGGCTCTTTTTCCTTGGAGAAGTTATATAAGGAGTTGGGGGAGAAAGGAAAGGCATTCTTGCATACCTAATTATCTCCTTTCATGTGCAACTGTTGTTTGCAAATCTATAGCTTGTGGAGTGAAATCCCATAGGAACCCTAGCTTCGGTGGTGAGAGATCCATCTACCAAAAATGGTGACTTGTTTTGGATATTGCAACCTTTATTTGGAGGGTTTCCAGTTGGCCATTTTCAGATCTGAGGGTTGGAATATCATCTTCTATATTTGTAAATGTTATTTCCAAAGTTTCATAGTTTTTGCACTTGTATTCAGGAAGATATGAATTTTAGAAGTTTTCCAGTTGTTTAGGGCATGTTGTAATTTTTAGGGCGTTATATTGTCTGAAAAATTCCAAAAATAGTTTTCTTATGTTCTTTATAATATTAGCAAGCTCTATTTAAATTTTCAAGTGATTTGAGTGGATATTTTGGGAGTTATTAATTTTCTTCATTCATTCGCCCCTAACTAGTAAAAATATGCAAAAATCAATATTTTATTTGGTTGCAAATTTTCAATATTTTGTGTTATTTAAGTGGTATCCCACAAGGGATATTTTATAATGACAAGCTAGGGTAGATATTTCACTACGGAAGAATGCCCTGCTAGTTAGGGATGGATCTCTCACCACCAAAGCTAGGGTTCTACGGGATTTCACTCACAAGCTATAGATTTAAAAACAACGATTTGCACATGAAAGGAGATAATTTGGTGGCTGGTCATCCATGACAAGATTCTTACGATCGACAACCTAAACAAGAGAAATTTCAACATGGTTAATAGATGTGTTTTGTGTGAATCGATTGTGAAGATACCTCTCACCTATTCCTAAAGCTGACCCTTTCTTGTCTTGGTTAGGAAAAGCATTCTTAATCTTTTGAAGTTAATTGGGTTTTCTCGAACTCCATAAAATTGTTGTGGAACCAAAGTGGTCTAATCCGTTTAAGAGCCAAGGTTTACATTTTTATGGACCTTCTCTATTATGCATTTGGATTAGGAGATATGGAAGGAGAGAAATAAGAGAATCTTTAAAGGCAAAAAGAGCCTCCCAACAAAATTGGAGCCCGCTCTGTAAAATCCATTTTGGCATATTTCTCTAACTTGAACTCCCAAAAAAGTCCTTTCTTGAGAATGAATCCAAATTTTCCTTGAAGTGGGGTTTGGGATCCACTACCATTAGCCCCCTTGTTCTTAACCCTAGACTCAAAGGTTGGGAGAAACCTACCAAGGAGTGTTTTAAATTGAACTTTGATGGTGCCTCATAGGAAACCCCTGGTCCCTCTTTGGATGTGGAGGGTTTTCATGATTCGAAGGAAGATTTATTCTTGGGTACCATCACAACCTAAGTACTAAAATAATAACATTTTTGAGGTTGTTGGGGTCTTTTGGGGTTTGTTTATAGCTCTTGACAAAAATTTTCAAACGGAGGTGGAAGGAGACTCCTTGAACATAATTAATAGCATAAATGGGAAAGGATTCATCTCTATTTACAACCATAACTCTATTAAGAGTATTAAGGAAATGACCCTTTCTTTTAATCTTATCACCTTTAAACATGTTTATAGGGAGGCTAATGCCATGGCGGACTTCTTTGCTAATATGGGGGTTAATGGTTTTGAGTTGACACTTATGAAGGAGGTGGAAATCCTCGATCCCAAGGTGCGGGCACACTTATTAAAAGACATCAATGAACACGTATAAGGTCCTTTCATGGGGTGTCAATATCATCATGGCCATATCTTTGTAGGATGTATGTGCATTTATCTTTCAATAATGAAAATATGGGAAGGATATCCATTCGTGTTCTTTGGAGAGCTCTTATTGCTTCTGGGTCTGTAGAAATTTCACTTCTTGGCATGCGAGTAATCTTCTGGTTTTCTAGATTTTGGGTCTTTTCATGAAGAGGTTTTTGTTTTTAGTCCATATGGGTGGTTATCTCATGAAATGAACCTGCTAACCTCGAAGGGGTCACGCCTGAAGCTATGGCTCTGTTTGATAGCAAGGGATTTACACCCTTTCTGAAAATTTTGAAGGGCATTATGAAAATCTTAGCAAATATTTTTCCGTGCTTAGAAAACGAAAAAAAGGGGTGTTTTTGAAATGAAGGGGATCAATATGGAGATCACTGTGGATTCGGTGGTCAAAGTGATGGGCATCCCTGCTTTGTGAGAGAGGAGGTCTACAAACCTAAGAAGGAAGCCTCTAAAGAACTGAATCTTTTTCTTAAAGGTAATGAGAATCTCACTTCCCATTTCATTGGTTACCTTTGAATGTCTCTTCCTAATCCTTATGATGAGGTGGCTCTCACCCTTATTCAATTTTTAACTCTAGATGGTCACCACAAGTGTATTTATTCCTACCACCTCCCTATGCTAAATCATTTTAGGTGTGGCTAGGACTTTAGTTTTCCCTACTTTCTATTTGGCTCCCTGTGTGCCTCTATTTCTGATTCAAGCGAGAAGAAGTTTTATCCCTCTCCATCAAGGCTTTATATGTTCCCTTATAAGAAGAGTGGCTATGGACATAGATGAAAGCGGCTCCCTTACCACGACTCTGGAAGCTTATGTGGATGGCACTAGATCGGAATCGGAGGATGAGGATTGAGTGACGATACCGACTCTTAGGATGGGGACTCGGATGATGACCAGGAGGAGGTGGAGGTGGTGGCGGCCCATAATCTTAAGGATTTGAAATCAAAGCAGGTCCCTTGTACTTCACCGTACACCAAGGGTGAGTCCAGTAAATAGGAAGTCGTGACCCCTATCAATGCTCAACTAGAATAGCACTTCAAGGCTTTGGGTCACGTCGGACTGTAAAGGGGAAAACCATTTGGCAAGGATGGTAGCAGATATTGAGGAACTCAAGGGAGATATGCAGCTCACTAAGAGCTCGATTGATTTTGTTGATAGTGGCATAAGATGAAAGTGCAGGTGGAGGAAGCGGTCAGCAATGGGCATGGCAGAGAGATTGAGGTTTTAAAGGCCAACTTTGGTTTCATAACCAAAGAGATGGATCATGTTCGAGCTATCCTCCATAGCTACATGGAATGGAGCATAGTCACGGTGAAATCGACTTTGCAACACCTTCAGAGTCTGGGGCAGCTCACCAATGCCTATTGTGTCGTGGATAGTCAGGGTAGGAAGAGAAAGGTGACCCCTGATGGTTTCGACTTGGGTACCTTGGTGGGTAATATTGATGCTTTGGTGAAGGAATGGGATAAGGTGTTGGAGGGGCTTGAAAAAGCCTATAAATGATCTAGGGTGGGATGTTTTGGTTTTTTTACTGTCTTTGATCCAGTTGTTACTTTCATCATTTATGTTAGTTTCGCTACTCGAGCTCCGGAGAGCTCTTATTACTATGAACTATTATATTTTTGTTTTTGATGTTGTATTTTTGTAATTATCTGCTCTCTTGGAGTGGTGTTGGTGTACGGGGTAGGGCCCCCTCAACCCTTTTTACCTCTTATCAAAAAATAAACCATCTTATTGGTTTCATGAACATGGGAGCCATGGTGGGTTGAGATAATTCCTTATATTTTGGACGAAAATCCTTAGGCCTCTTTTCCACTTTGAGATGTTTCTAGATTCCTTGACCATATTTTCCAAGGCCTTTGATATTATATTCCATTTTGTTTAACATGTTAAAACCAATACCTTTTGCATGTTTTTAAAATTTTCCAATCACATATGGATAATTATTAGAACATTTGACAAGAAAAAATACCATGATTTCCTCTATTTATGTTTGTGCATCTACAATGCTTTAAACTTATTTTTCCATCTCTAAAATTCATCTTGTGGGGTGGCTAGGTTATATTGAATTTCATCACAAAATATTCTTTTTCTCCAAATTATTTTTTATTATTAGGTATAAATTTGTTACACCTTGCCACTACTTTGAACAATATTCCTTATCTGATGGGGCTTCCAAAATGGGACATAATTTTCTACATATTCATCGTTTACTCCATTTTCATGGTAAGATTGGTCATAAACTATTATTTTTCTCACCTTAAATACTAGTTATATACAAGGAGTGATTCATTCTCATTTTGTTGTGTTGGAAATGAGTCGGCAGCTTGAATTGCATTTTTTTCTTGGATTTTTTTCCCATCATTTTCAAATCCTTCAAATTTTTTTCTATTTTTCTTCTATGATACCACTTGATATAAACTATTTTAATAATTCGGTAGATGAAGCACTAATAGTGGCATTTAATGTGTTGTGGTAATGCATTCATAATAAAATAAGCTGAAATTGTAGAATTAAAATAATTGTACAATAGGAACAAAACTATCATTATGGAAATGAATAAATTTAATAAAATTGAATATTTATACAAATTATGGGAAAAAATCCTTAGTGGAGATACATGCATGCATAAATCTATAATTTAGAATGTGCACAAATCGAAATCTATATAGAATAGACGTATACCTAGTACAAAAATGGAAAACTATATGGTAAATCGGTATATATAAACATATCAAATACAAATGCAAGAAAATTTATTAGAAGAGATTTATGCCTTAAAAAATAGAAATACAAAACTAAGAATAAAATGTGTTAAGATTTTAATGGGAATCATAAGCTCATTCATGCGGAGATGACATATATCTACCTTTGGGGCAAAACATATATCTACCCTTGGGTGAAATTGAATAGGAAGAAGGGGGAAAAATCCACAAATAATATTATTAAATTATATTATTATTTTCTAGTTGCCTATATTGAGGTCATATCTTGTAGCTCATTGACTTGATTTGCAAACTAAAAGATGTAATGAAAAGATAAAATAATGAACTAGATGAAATTTACCTATAATATGGTCATGTTCTATGTTGCACTCCTTAAGGACCCAAAAATACTTAGAATACCCTAAAAAATATAACATACAAAAAGTTGTCAAAAACAACTAAAAATAGATTTTAAGACTTCGAAAAATAGAATATTAGAAATCCTACACTAAATACCAATATACATTTTCATTCCTTCTCCATATGTTCATCTAGACCAGGACAATATTTTTAGAGACAAGACTAAATATTTGAGTGTAAAACATGTCACAATCCTATGAAAACAATATCCCTTAGAATATACGAAAAATAACATGTGAAAATCAAATTATTTACCCCTAACACTTAGTAATATTAGATGTATTCACGATTAATAAGAAAAAGGAATAAATTACATATTTTAAATCATTTTTCTTCCTTTATCATTCTAAAAATTAATATAAATTGATAAAAGCATGTACATTATATAGAGAATAAAGGCGCAAGCTATCGTGTCACCATGATGCACCTCCCTACATGCATGCCCTTATAGAAAATTCATCATGTATACATGTTGTTTCATTGAAAATTTAAATTAATATTTTAAATCAAATAAAATGATGTGCCACAACCATTTCCACTGGCTACCATATAGTTGAAAAAGTAGGAGCATATTTACACAACAAAAACTCATGAAACTTCTCCATATTCATGAATAATGCATTTGGCTATGATATAGCCATTACAATAGGAAAACAACTTCCTATAAACCAAGAAGTCATACAACCAAATATTTCATGGGCACTGACCAACCTATACTAATATATTAATGTTGAAACAATGTATAATAACAATATAACCAAAATATTTACCTTAGGTAAATATTGAATATGTGAGCACTAGACATATTCCTAACAATAATAATACTAGCAATCACATGTGTTTCATGAGATGTGAATGCCAAACAGTATATGTTATTTGATTTAGAGGTATAGTTATTATTGATCCACTTAATTTGAAGGTTGTTTCTACATTTCAAACTTGTTATAAATTCGTACATGATTACTTGGGATACCATTTTTTATAGTTAATTAATTTTATAGTTGATGTTGTTATTTGTGCATCGATTGTTCGGTTGGTGTTTTGTTGGAGAAACATTTATTATACAATTGATAATGTGTGTGATTGATAGTTTTAGTGTAGGACTTTAGTTGAAACATTACATTGAAATGTTGTATGTGTACATTTAATTATGTTCTGATTCGTACATTTAAAGTTGCATATCATATTTGGAAACATTAAATAAATGAAGTTATACGTACACATAATGAGACGTGTATACATTTGCAGTATTTAGATCATGAATGGTAGCCTTTAGTGGGAAATTTTAGTTTCAATAAACATGATTACATTTAATATCCCTTGAATGACTATGTCGCTTTGGATAGAAGAAGCTGTTGAGTATACTATGCAATGTGAACGTTGAATGGTATATGTTATTTGATTTAAAGGGATAGTTATTAATTTTGTAGTTGATGTTGATAAGGTGTGTGCTTGATTTTGTAAGTGTAGGAATATAGATGAAGCATTACATTTGAAGGTTGTATCTCTACATTTTAAATTTGTTACAACCTGATCATAAATCAAATCTGCCCAGGCCACTTGTGTAGGAGTAATGGAAATACCCAGAGACTTCCGAAAGAAACAAGTGTAGGAGTAATTAAGATGCAAAGTATTTATCTAGAATGATATATAGATCGCATCATATTCAAGTAGACTGAAAAATCCGTAGACAAACGAAGGGTTGTAGCGATGGTAGACATGAGTAAACATACATGAGCCCATAGTCTTGAAAAAACAAAGAAGTACATGCCAAATATGTCAAACGGTTGCTAGGAAATTATTTCGCTAATTGTTTTGACAAAAAGGATGTTTGTGATGTTGAATGTGGGCAGCCTTTGTAGACCAATTCAGTTTTGTTTATTATGGTTTTTGGATATCAACAATTAACTGATGAAATTAATAGTAGTTGTTTTTTAAATAGATCGGGTTCCAGAGACTTTCTTCTATTGTTATCAAAATACGTTTGCATCTATTTGGGTTGAATAATACTATTGTGCATAATTACTGAGACTAATCATCACAACATACCCAATGAGGATTGGATTTTAGGCTATAAATACTCTGCGAAGTTGAAAGTGAGGAACATTCTATTTTATATTTCCTATCTAATATGAAATTTAGGGGACACATATTCTTTATTTCATATATTGTACAAGGAAATGGATAATAAGAGCCATCTTCTATAAGACCAGAAGGACCTCCTGATGATCTAAATTATGACATTCAAATTGTAAAATTTAGATAAGAGAAATACTATCATCTTTAGAACCATCCCATAAATACATATCTTGGTTTGGAACTCTCAATGTGAAAGAAGCCAAACCAGATTTGTCAAGAAATACTATCATCTTTAGACCTCAAATCTTATGTCCCATGAATACATGTCTTCATGTGGAACTCTCATTGTGAAAGAAGCGAAACAAGATTCATTGAGAAATCTTTGTCATCTTTAGAACCCAACTCTTATGTCCCATAAATACATATCTTGGTCTAGAACTCTCAATGTGAAGGAAGCCAAACCAGATTCATTGTGATAGCTAAATTCTGTCTTCATTGAATCCACAAAAAATGTTTGTGGCTTCACAAAGCAATAGACTCCAAAAACACCACAACCTCGAGGCCTTCAAACTCATTATTGTACTTGTTGGATCAGACACATATGCACTAATAGCTCCTCCAGAATTGAACATTCTGATCAACCCAATAAGAGCAAAGGTGATGCCATTGTCCAACTCCTGCATTAAGTTAAATTGATACGCTTGAGTTGAAGATATAATTTTGTGTTTGAATGCTAACGAAAAAATAAAAAACATAGCTTTTCATATTAATACAGATAGTGAAACCTTCACTGAACTTGTTATTGGCTACTACCCCTGAAAACACAACTATTTTTGGTATACCACATTGGATTGGCATTCTTACAGGTCAATAAACATAAAAATAGAAACATGTCCAAAACACAAAAATGTTGATTTTCTAAAAACTCTTGGAAATGGAACAACACATAAACATCCATACAATAAATTATAAAATATAAATATACATTTAAAAATGCATACATAATAATCATTTTAGTCGATAAAGTTTTAAAAACACTTTAAAAATATAGTTATCGCAAAAGTTTTAAATATTCAACATACGTAAAATTTCATTTATCTGTGTGACATATCATGTTTTATAGAGTTCAAAGAGGCTGAAATGTAAAATATTCAAAATAATAAATTTCTTTAGTGTGTTGATAAAATTTACAATGTTAAAAATGTTTTTTGCTTTGATTAGGTTTTTAACTTTCATTTTGCGTTTGACTATTGGTAGGGGGTGGGTTAAGGTAAGGGCGATAAGGTAGTATTAGTTTTTATTATTTATTTATTTATTTCAAATGGATATCTTACTACCTTTATGAGAGTATAGGACATAATCACCATTCCAATTTTCATCTGCAATCTTTGGAAAATAATCCACATCCTTTGGGCGAATGGTAGCAGTATTAGTTTTGGATTGGAATTCATGAATCAAATTATTCTTATCAACTTGACACCATCCAACATGTTGACAATTAAAGATGCCAAGAACTCCAGTGTGCTTGTTCAAATTCCAAATTTTTAGTAAGTTGCAAGGAAAAGCACACACCAGAGAACATAATAAATCTTGAATGTCCCCAAAGAAAACATCATTTAATATTACTCTGAGGCACCTAATCACAAAGACATTCTACAAAATATTACATAATAATTTTCATCACAATAACCAAAGTGAATGGAGGGCAATGTGATTGGCTCGAGAAGCTGTTATTTTCTAAGGTAATGAGATCAGATTTTTAATAAAAAATGTGAGGAAGGTTCGATTCCTTTGAAGGGTTGAAAATTTTCAATTAAAGTGTGAAGAGGAGTAACTTATATAATTTGAAGGAGATGATTTGTAGTGCCAGTAAGTGTAACAAATGGTGCAATAAAGTAGTGTATTGAAAGAGCTGATGTAATATGATGGAATGCATCTAATGTCCATTGTCTATAACTGCACTCAATGACACATGCTCTACTTTCCTTGAAATATTATTATTAATAGAATGAATTCACTTAGTTCTATAAACTGAATAGAACATGTTCAATCATATAATCTAGTTTGGGAGTGCTTCATGCTATGCAGGATCTTCACTCATATCAAGCAAGTGTTGGCATTGATGGTGTCTTAGTAGATGCAAAATTAGCTTGGGCATACATTAGTAAGTCGAGCTTTTAACATATATTTACATTGTGGTGAGTACAATTACCCGGACTATAACATACTTCATATGATGTTTATCCTTTCAGTTTGACATACTTAAGATCAAGAGAGGTCACTTGATGCAGTAGCATACACCCATAGAAGCCTGGTACTTGAAATGTTCTTGCTTTCACAATAATGGGACTTGGTGGGCCCTTTCCTCGAGTCTTTCAGGCCCCTCTGTTGGGAGTGTTACTTTCCTGATAAATAAATCAGCTCCTTTAATGTTTACATTTTATCCATCCCCAAAATGTGATCACACTGTCCAAAAAAATAGACTCCCAATGGTTTAAGTTTTAACAGTAAAGTAAGCAGGCACAAGAGTGTTGTTCATAAGTTCAAACCTTTGTTTAGCTAGATGCATAATTTTGAAATGAGCACATGATCACCCACATAATGCCAATACTACTAATTCTAAATATTTCTTATCAAATTTTATAGGGCATCCTTACATTGCAGATGTAGCTTCATTCCAACCTATAACTTGTCGTCATATTGTCAAATTATGAAGGGAAATGATCATTACCAAATTGACTGCTGATAGCACTCTGTAATACAACAATCATGCATCTATGACAGCTAGTTCCTTTAATTCCTATCTTTAAAAACATCTTACCTTTATGACAAAAACAAAGCCTCATATATTGCATAATAGTCTTCCATTAAAAAAATAAAGGGAAAAATAAATTGATATGACAAATTGGAAAGTTTGCTGCAAAACCCAAACAACGATGTTGCATCAGGCATACATCCATTGCAGCTAATCCCAATAATGCCTAGCTATAAAAATAATACTAAACATCAATATTCTACATAGTAATTTTCCATTGAATTCGTATAGAGAAAAAAACTAAACCCTAACATTCTGTGTAGTAATTTTCCATTGAACACATATTGGGTAAAAAAATAAGACATGAGAAAAATTAGAACTAGTATTGATTCCATACAAAAAGTTGTATGAAAATGTAGTGATTTAGAACCGGTATTGAGTCTAAATATAGATGTTATAGACCCCTCATAATAAAATAATTGTTTAATACCATGTAGGGGAATATTTATTCCATGTCATTCAATTGTGCCTTTTCATACATTTTTATATCCACGATGTGGGTATCCTCAGTATGCATTTTGTTTATATTCAACAATAAATATATATTATTTTATCCACGAGGTAATAACTTAATGTTTCCATAAACATGAACAGACAGACACCTAAATGATGCATCAATCACATCAGTAATGTAGTATAGTATGGCAAACCATATTCCCTGATTATCATTTCCACTTGATGCGACCTCCCGATTATCATATGACCACTTTAGCCAATAGACCTGTAAGCCAACAAAAAAGTTAACCATGACTCAGTTTTCATTTGCATTTAATTATTCCATATTCAACGTGATTTAGACATAAACACCATAAAAAATGGAAAAGAGAGAAGCACAACAGGAGATTAATTACAAACAAGCAATCTCCAATCACCTAAAGAACATTATAGGTTTACCTCTAACTTGTGGCCACCAAGCTTGGTGAAAAAGTCATCTTGAACATGAATATCACGTTGAAGGATGTTTCGATCCCTACTTCCGGAAGATAATATGTGGGAACTCCAAGCTAATGCCCCTACTCTGGTGCGGTGACCCTCCATGGTCCGAACTTTTTTGCACCTTGTTGCATCCCAAATCTACATGAAGGCAGATTGACCAATCTATCATTAAATGTTTGCTACCCAATTTGGACAAATATTCTTATCATATAAAATTGTAGTTTGAATTAAAAATATGCAACCACAGAATCTGAAGAGCTTGAGATAAAATCTTGTGGCATTGAGCTTATTTTCAGTTCAAAAAGTAGCCCTCACAAAATATGCACAAAAGAATCTTAACCAAGCAATCGTTAAATGTTTGCTTGTCAATTTGGACAAATTTAGTGATTATCCAGTAATGCAGTTATAAGTATATCACTTGTAACTAGAAACTCGGAGAATAAATAATAGAAAAGAGATGTTTTTAATGAATCTCGCCACACATTTTCCCCAAAACTTCAGATTTTGAATCTGCACATAGTTTTCACAAAGCTTTGTTGGTAATAGTCGTATGCTACTATATAACATAAAAGTGATGTTATCAGAGTGTGAGTGAACGTGAGTTAGTATAACTCACGATAAATAGACTTGATAATTATGCATAACTCCTCCCTAATAACCAGTAATAACATGCCAAACATAAACGTACCTGAAATCCCACAATTTTTATGCCAATTAGACCAACATAGGATGTCTAAGAAATGATGGAAGTATGTGATCTCAACACACATAAGCATTGTTTTAAAGCATAATTTACACATAGTAACAGGGAATGTGGCTAATAAAACCATAGTTACCTAAGACTCGGGACGGTGGGATGGTGAGACATAGGGACGGGGTTTCCGGGCGACAATTGTTTTTGAAAATTTGGGGATGGCGGGGGGACGGCAAGGGGATGACTAATAAAAATATATAAAAATATATATAATTTATTAATTTTACAAATATAACATGAATAATTCAATAAACTAAGACTTAAAATTGAAAGTTTGAAGATTGAAACCATTAATGATTAATCCAATTATTCATCTGCATCAAATTCAAAAGATTTCGACGGGGATTTAAGAGGTAAGAGTCTTTATTTGAGGTTTTTCATTTTACTTTTTTTTGTTTCCCATTTAAGTAGATCTATATGTTTTGAAAATTAATATGTTTATAACGTGATTTCATCCACTACTACATGGGTAACTGCATCTATATGTGGTTGACGTACCTATTACAAAGCCACTGATTAGAACATAACAAGAACAAGAGTAACTGTTACATTGTTCTCATGATTTTCAAATGCTAACACTCGACTAAGCTAGCTATATCTAGTTAGTTATCTGCTGCAAAGTCCACAAAAACTACAATATCTTTATAGAAAATTAAGCAAGCATAAATATTACTCATTTTTCGAATGCCACAACATTGTACAAACTATAATCTCTACTTTTTCCTTTTAAAAAAATTGTGATTATTATATTTTATATTTGAGAATAGGATTACATACATTTTGATCCTTGCTACATGCGAGATGGCGTGCGAAGCAAAAACTTACGCAATATATAAAATCTTAAATATGTAGCAAACAAACAAAATGTCCTATCACTTTGAAATAGAAAGAACCATAAACTATCTCAGATAACCATCAACGAAGATTTAACAAACACTAGCTATATAGTGTATGGTGAAAATTTATAAAACTCGACACTGTGACCATTACTTCATATCATTAGACATAACATGGAGGAGCAACAATACTTACAGGTTTATGGTAATTATGGGAAATTTGCATGTTGTTTTTACTAGAATGTATTAAAAGTTTAAAAAAATATTTAAAAAGTATTATAAAACTAAAATTCACATGTTTTAATGTTGGAAAAGTGCGGGGACATCGTGAAGTCCCGGGGCGTCTCGAGGGCGTCATGAAATCCCGGGGCGTCTCGGGGGCGTCACGAAGTCCCAAAGCACCGGGACATCCCGAGTGCATTTCTAGTTTGTGGGGATGTCCTCGGGACATCCTCCTTTTCTGAAATTAGGGGCTGAGGGGAAACATCCCATCCCGTCCCCTAAGTCCCCATGGGCGTCGGTATGTGATGAAAATGGCGGGATGCGTCCCCACGTAACAACTTTGAATAAAACCATGAATTTATACTTACTTCAAGTTGTGGATCTGTTTTGCTTCTTAAACAATGTGTCAAAGGCCTAAAGTAGGATCATCTTGCTTTTCATCTATCTTTCCATCCTTCTAAAATTTATAATTTTCTTTTATATTCTTACATGGTGTTTTATTGTGGACCCTAAATATGGGGGGAAAAGGTGGATTGAAAATCTTTGAAAAATACAATAAATTTTAATGCGACCAACTACGGACATATGGATATAATAACAAGCAAAAATAGAATATATCTTAATTTTTGGGTAAGATATGCATAAAATTTTTATTTCTTTTTCGATTGAATGGAGAAACATTTGCATCCTTGGAGAAAACTTGTATTAGATTGATATCAGAAACTGGAATAATGAAAAGACAAGTGAGATGTAGAATATGTACCCTGAAAGAAAAGAGAACAAATGATTGAACCTAGCTATGGAAAAATCGGGATTCACGGGATGTTTAAATAGATGCAGAAAACGTTGTTTCAATGGAAATGAAAAAATATTCGGAATGGTTTAATAATTTTCCCATTGAGTTCTATTAGTTATATTCTTATCCTCCTAACTATAATTGGGAAATCTACAATTTGAGATCTAGGCTTTATAAATATCAAACAACCTCAATACATAACATTTAATCTCAAAGACTAATTACAAGGAATTAGAGACAATATATAGGGTATTCGTTGTTGCATGCATGTTTTTCTATGTAACTCTGTGAATTTGACTCCAACTACCTTCTCTGCTCGAGACTTCATGATTACAAAATTGAATCAAGTAATTAGACTACGATATATATCTGTTATCTCAACACCCTACAAACTCATCTGCCCAAAATCCTTAAAATGACATCCTACACAAATTTTAGTAAATAAACTTAAAAAATAGTAGAGCTAAAAATATTCTAAATGCCCATAAAGTGACAATAAACCCTCAAAACTCTCTGCCAAAAATCCATAAAGAACCATACTACAAAAATTACAAACAGAGCATTCAAAATCTTACCAGTGCTTGCAAGTAATATGGATGTTCAGACAGAGATTCCACCTTTCTGTGCAACAATGGAAATGAATCTTCTGATGCAGGATAGTGAAACAAATAAGATTTTACACCCTATTTAACCTAGATTTTAACAGGAGTTTAATCCACCCACCGACTAATGTTAACTGCACTTATCTGTCACTTATGATCATGCATGGTTTCCATTCAACAATATCCGTCATAGTGGTTGCATGGTGTAAAAATCATAAGGTTCTGCTGCAATTTTATAGAAGATTAAATTTATAACTTTCAATTTTTAGTTTCAAAAAAAAAAGATGAAATTGAATTTTCCATAAGCTTTGAATTGGTAAAATAACTTCCAATAAAATAGGAGCAGGTGTGGCAGAGCTTTCCTATTTGTCTTCGGCCTGCATGTAGAGAATGAAGAGCATAACAATGCATTATTTTACTATTAATTTTTCTGATATCCTCAAATACCCGTGGCATGCATCAGTCAATTTGCCAGCCAACACTGTGTAGATAGACAAATATCTGAGGCAACTATCCCAACGTCTAAATCCCGTCCAAATGTATCAATGAAAGTGGAATTTTGTGAGATTTTGTAGTTGCAAGTGCCCTGGAAGACATGAACTGTTTGACAAAATGCCTCAAACAGATGTAGTCTCATGGACTACAACAATTGCAGCATATACACAATGATATTGAATCTTTGAAACACCGGTAGGAGAGCGAGCCTGAAGTGGAGGTGAGGAGATGTGGTTGATGTTGTGAAAGAATTTTGGATTTTATTTATCGAAATGATTTTCCTATGCCATCGTTCCTTGAATTATCAATCTTAGTGGAGGTAGAAGGGTTTTGTTTGTTAAATGGTGTAGTATAGTATCAAGAGCTATTTTTGTTACGTATATAAAGGAAGTGTGGAAGATGGTGGTGTGGTATGTATGTTATTGTTAATTGTGTCTTCCTTCTCTCTCTCGATGAATGATGGACCAATTATTTACAAATCATGGGGAATGTCGTGTATGGTCCAATTATTGTGTATGTCAAAATCTCGTTTCCCCAAAATTTCAAGACTATCTAGACCCGTGTTGTTTTCGGGGAAAAGTTGTGTGAAGACCTACCATTCTTGCAATGGTTCTTGTTGAATATTGCATTCGGGCTCAGAGTCAAAACTAACATCTGTAGCAAGTCCTGTGTGTATGCTGTGGTAATGCGTAGAACATGCCACGATGCTGTAGTTGTGCTTGTACATGTCCCAAGTGTTGATGATGTCATGTGGGGTTGAGCCAAATTCAAACGCAATATTTCTAAAAGGATTGTATAATAAGAGTTCTGACCAACAGAAAAGGTCATATGACGTTGATTCTTGAGCAGGGACATCCACAAATCTCAGGTGGACCCGAACAATTGCTTGTGTCGGTCACTTTTTCCATTTATCACCTTTATGATTCTTGTTGTAGCTCGATCTCGAAAGCAACTTGAATAAGTGGTAGGTGTTCCATGGTTGTTGGATGAACTTTATATGCATCCAAGAAAGCGGTTGTTTGTTGTGCGTCAGCGTCACTTTCAACGACATGTCTCAAAATCTTTTTTCCAACATTTAATGATACGAATGGATGGCTGCACATAACAAGTGGAATTTTTTGTAGCATGTGGCATGTTTCTTGTGTGCTTATGTCATGTTCAACAACACTTTCTACGAGCATTTACGGATCTTGATATGTCTTTGGAGAATGCATCATCATGCGTCTCTTAAAAATATAGATAGCATTTGGTGATATGTTTCGAACATTGCTCGGCTTTCAAAGCATATTTTACAATATACTTAAGAATGACATGGTGGGAAAGTACGGGGAAATCGACATTTGCTCTCCATATGTATATCATTGTTCGATTGTGGATGTTCAATTTTTATCGTTTTTTGGAAGGGAGGTACTTTATTTTCCAATCACTTTCAATGTGCAAGGAAGAAGTAGGTTGCGTGGACCAGGGAGCATTGTACCTACATTGTAGTTGTGATTCCTTTCTACACAGACATGTCTACTTTGAACATTTAGTGTGGCACTAAACTCAATTAAGCAGTTCTTGAGGTGCAGTGCGGGGAGGTGGATAGAATTTGTGTTGTATCTAACAAGCAAGGGTCATCTAGGAGTGACCTGTGAACCAAATCCAAGTGGTTGCAAACCAGAGACGGGGGGTTCAGGTAGACACAAACTTATCAAAGTATTGTTTTGTTGCCTCAATAATTGTTGTGTCCTCCCATCTAGTTAATCAACTTTTGGTGCATTCTCGAGCCTGATAAACCGTGGACATGTGCAGAGCCTCTATGTTTCCATTCATACCTACGAGACGAGGGAACATAAATATTAGATATGTAGTTTGGGAAAAACTTTGAAATAAGTAGATTTGATTACCTGTACCAAAAGTCTACTACTCTAAGTTCCATACGCAATATTTTTCTGAAATATTGTGAATATGTGATGCGGTATGTTGATACTCGATGAGGGTTAGAGAAAATGTTAAGTGTTCTCCAACGTTGTGCAGCTCGAGGATCTCATTGGGCATTCACCAGGCATAATATTATGGAGATCGGCCATTTAGTGTCTGTTGCACTTAGAGTGAAGAATAAGGTTGGTGTCCCCAATTGTTCCACCATATATCGAAAGCTCACTTCTACTTTTGCCCGAGAATGAACGTGTCCCTCGAAGGCTCGATCCAAAGCACATTAAGCTATCTAGGAAGTTGTCTTTGGGGCATTCCAGTAGTTGTATTCTCAACTCTCTAATTGTCGGAGGGATTCCATATTCGGTGTTCTGTTTTATAAAAAAACTGCTGCCATGGTGAAGCTTATGTCGCATTATGAGGTTTAGAAGGAAGTAACAAAATCTTGGGTGGGAACCAAAGTGCCCATCATGGTAACACATAAAATGAAGTGCGTATTCATGCATTGGAACTTATTTAATGCGGGGTTATTACCACATTGCTTTTCCTATCAGAAATAAAGTTGGGAAATCCATTGAGAACAGGCCTTCCATATTGTATTCATTTATTGGCGAAATCCCAAGCTCTAGCCATGGCATGGTAAATGGAGTGTTACCATCGTGGTTGAGAAAGAACTATTCGATTTCCTCTTCTTTTGTTCCTGTATTGTGAGGTGTTGGATAAAAGACGATGAGTGTTCATATGTTTCATCAAAGTGGGTGGGAACACCACTACCACGAGTTGTAGAGCAAGTTTACATTTTGGGTAGTTCCATTATGGCTGTGTTGAGAGAGGAGGAAACATTTGACGACCCAGATGGTAGTGAGGAAAGGGCGTCAGCTTCAATTAAGACATCTTTGTAATAGGGATTGTGTTGGATTTTATATTGCAAAGTGCACAAACACGAGATCTACTAATGTAGAAATCATATTTTTTTAATTAGATCCTTCCCTTTGTATGAGAACTATGTCCAAATATCCAAGGCAGCGGGGTAGGGTATTTGCTATTGAAGTAATGTTTTGCGGGAAGCTTATGGTGTGTCCTGAGTATTTGTATTTCCCGCCACGTACTTGGCGACTTGCATGAATGGATTAACTCGTGCGATAAGCATCTCCTTGATTTGGGTTAAAGATGCAAGAACGATAGGCTATTTTTCAGGGTCCATGTTGTTCCATGAAGAGAAGCGGTGGCCTTGTTTTTCACTTTTGCATTTGTTACACGAGGGAAAGCCTTCAAAGGAAATTGTTTTAATTCTTGGGTAATTTTCCAAGCATATTGAGCAAGTTTGAATGGTCACCAATAAATCTATTCTTTTGTGGCGGCATTGGGATTGATAGTCATCATCGAGGGTAGGAATATGGGAAATCTGTGTGTATTGGAATGGGTGGGGCATTATGTTTGAGTAATTTGTGGATTTCAATTCGGAAAGCATTCAGAAGGAGAGGAGAAACTATTTGTATATGTGCGATGAACTGAAGAAAGGTTGGTACTTGAGACAGTTTCATGTGGCATCCCAGACATTTGGGGGAAAGTGACAGTTGTTAGCAAAGATGGGTTCATATGGAAGGAAGTGGTATGCTCTTGAAAGTTTGTTTCCATGGAAGTTACATGCAGAATGTTGGTTGGCAATTCTTTAGTAGTTGTATTTGATGGAAAGATTGGAATGTCGAGGATCGTAGGTTGTTGGTCATTGTAAGTTGAAAGATATTAGAGATTTTCATTGTTACATGCTCTAATTTACGAGCGTCATTGCTTAGCAATTATGTGTACTTTATTTTACGTGGTTCTCTCTTTGTTGGGCTCATTTTGCAGGAGTTGGCATGATTGCGAAGTCATAGGATTATGGAGTACCACTGTTAGATAAAGATCATTTTGGGTTAGCAAGGAATGATACATAGTTTGATGACATACAAATGCATAAATAAGTCAAAATGTAAAACTAAATTCAATTGTAATGCATGTGGAGTTCCAATGGGAAATACGCATAAGAGGTAACAATTTGAGTTTCGAGAAACTAATTTTTTATTAAGGAAAAGAGTATTAGATATATAGAAACATACAATGTGTTCACATACTACAGAAGGATGTAAATACGTACATAACAAAAGTGCATGTATTTTATATTTATTTTCTTAAAAGTACTAACAATCCGCATAATAGAAGGAGACAATAGTATGTCAGTGTATAAGGGAATACAACAGTTTTCTTTTGAAGCAGGGAAAAAAGTGAAACATAGATATGAAATAAGAAACATAGCAATGATAGTTCAAAGTATAGAATGGGATGAGTGAGGGTGTAATGTTTGAAGGGATGGGTGGGTTGGAAATCCTTGCGTAAAGGTTATGGAGGAGTTGCACTATTTTCCACTTTCTTTGGCGAGGATGACACATTTCAATATGTTGTTTCATGATATGTCTCTTTTTCGGTGAAAGTGTGAAGCATTATTCATTACCAATGACATTATTTATAATTTCACTAGTTGCATATTAAATCTATATACAATATATGGAGGTCACTAGTTGCAACACCCATGATTAACTTAGATGTCTCATCAAAAGTGGTAACTGATTGAAGTTCTCCTGTTGGGTCCTTTAGATCGATCCTCAATGCATATCTATAATCATAGTTCTAAACTTGTATGTTGCAGCTCGAGAAAAACCATGAACCATTACCATTCTCTCTCACCTTTTTCCTACAATTATTTTCACATTTTTGAAGAGGACATGCCTTGTAGAAAAATTTGTCCATGTTGATATTTGTGATTTCTACGAAACCATGGCCCATTCATTTTCTCTGTGTTCCTCATATGTAGTACCTCCGAAATCGTTATTCGAGAGGTCAAGCTCTTTGGAGGGCCCATAAATTGGCTTGTGATAGAGGGTGCTGGAAGGGAGTAGTCATCAAAATCTACCCAATTATGAAGTGTATTGGTTTATGAAATTAGAGGGTTGACGTAACATTTGGTACTTGAAATAGTGTTGATTGAGTTCCCATTGAAACTGGAGACGTGAGAAGCTTTCAAGGCAAGGACCGAAAGTGGTGGTATAGAAAGCATGTCTTCAAGTTCGTTGCTTATATCATCTAAGTGTTGTCCCCACAATGTGACACTTACATTGAATCCCGACATGTCCTTTAATTGCAGTGTTCTTCTCTTTGTTTCAAACTTGTCATACCGCGAATTGTTGAGTATGGTGACATCGTAACAACAATGCCAATCAAATCAAGCTGTATAACCTTAGTGCTTACAGGTAAGTCCTTGATTTTGGTGAAGTGAAAGTGATGGGAAGGTATTGTATCCTCATTTGCTATGAGTGAAGATATGGTTGAGGAAGGTTGCAGGAAAATCTCCAAAGCATTGTTCAAATGGTTGTAACATAGCTTTACATCAAGCAATCCTAGCAATCCTCCCATTAGAAATTGTACATAGCTTCCCATTCTCAATCTGCTCATATAATGCTTCCACGGCCTCATTGAAACAAGTGATGTGGATTTCCCCCCTTTTGATCAACAAAATCAAACCCAAAAACAGATCCATTTCCTCTTTGACTTTGTGATATTGGCGAAGGTTTTTTTTTGCTAGGGCACGGCCCCTACGGACCACATGCGCATAGATGTATTCAAAGCACTTATTTTAGTTGGTGTTCTCACAAAATATTTGTTAACCGGTTTGCACTTGCATCATTTTGCAGTAATCGGCGGCTGTGTTCGAGAGCATTTTTTTGTAGTCAGATTGGAGCACCGATTACCAAATGTGTTTCAACAACAACATCCACTTCAATGATAAGAACAGTCCTGCAATGGAAAAGAAAAACATGATAGAATTAGAACTGAGCAACGGATGGAAAAAACAAACAGAATTTTTTTTAATTGATATAGGGAGTTTATGTACATTGGTAATTGAGCAAGAGATGAAGCTTACAGTTCACTTTTGATCATTCTAACGAGGGATTTGTGTAAGCACACGATGGAGCCTTCTTTTATTGATTTTTCGGTTACACGACTTACAAATTTGGAGGGTAGAAGTGATGTCTAAAAATGTATCCCATCTGAAAGGTCAACACGATGTTGGGCTCCAGTGTTGAGAATGGACCTTAGAGAGCTCAAGTGCAGTATCTAAAATGTGGGGTCAACATTGGAACCACCCTCAATCAATTGAGAAATGCCTTCATGTGTCAAAGTTATTCCCATAATGACAACTAAAAGATGCTCGAGATTGTGGGAATTTTGCAAATATATGGTGGAAAATGCAAACTTGTAGAGTAGTCAATCATGAAATGAAGGATTTGTTTAGGAAATCATGCATTTATAAAGAATGAGAACCTTTAAAGTTGGCTTCCTTATTATTTTTATATTTTCTAAAAAAGCGCAAACATGAAGTCTAACCCTTTAACAATTCAATATGCAAAAAAGTGATATAATGTACAAAGCTTTGGTTGAAAACAACTAAAATTTGTATGGTTGTTTGTCGGCATTTTAAAACTATATGTATTTGTGTGCAAATATTATGAAGTACACATTAAAAATGCATTGTTGGTTTACATAAAGAAGCAAGCAATTGTATAAAGGAAAGATATAATGAATAACACATTAAAAATGTGTTGTTGTTGTTGTTGTTGTTTGTTGAAAAGTTAGATTCTGTGCTCCATATGTTCCGCCACAATATATACATGCATTTATTTGAAATGAATTATAGATTATTATGTTAAGCAAAAATAAAAAGGAAAACAATAAGAACAATATGTACACTTGAAGTGAGAAAACTATAGCTATTTGTATGGAGACACAATGATAAAGAAATTAGGAAAGCATAGTTGTTGGATAACAAAAAATGAACATGTGTTTGATAAGTTTGATTCTCTGTCGAATATATACTGCCACAATACATACATGGAATATTTGGAATGAGTTACAATTTATTTCAAAAATACTTATCAACAAACACTTATAAACTAACCACTACAAGCTATTTTTTAAAATCAAATTTCTTGCTTTTTGCTTGTGTAATTTTCTTTGCACGTTTCTTGTAGTTTTGTCCAGTTGCAAATGCCTCGATTGGAATTCCCATTCTCCTCAATTTGTGGGGTGGTTCATATTTCAATGCATCTTTGTTCAAATCATAAATCAAGCAGAAGCCTCGTGAATGATCTCCAATCATTCGGATTTCGGAGAGAAAAATTGGGGATGTTGGCATCAGGTGGAGGAGATCTCTGATCATTTCGGCTATCACTGTTTTAGGTGGTTTCGGTTGCCTACAATGTAAAACATTAACAACACATTGAATACACTTAAAATTTTCCTCCCTCTGCAAGCGAGGCGTAGTTAATGTCAATCCCGTTGTGGGGAGGGGAATTGTGTTTCTAGTTTGCATCATATTAAACTAGAGAGGGAAAATAAGTATGTTAGTCCAACAAGATGTTCTTAGGTATGACGGGTAGCTTTAAAAGCCTTGTCACTGATCAGTCTAACGTCCAACTTGGGACGCTTGAAATGGCCTCATTGGGGAACGAGCCCCTCAGCACATAATGAATCCTGTCATTGATGAAGGCACGTGCCCCCACATGTCACTTCGGAAAAAGGATTGGAGTCTAAATATAAATGTAACAATCAAAAGAAAATAACATGAAAGCACTCTACAATAATTTTTTAAACCATAACATGCAATAAACACAACAAATGAATAAATACTTGAATCAATATTGAAACCCACCTCAAGTTTGTTTATAGACGATGCTCTCTTCTTTATTGTGGGAGAATGAGAATCATAAATACCCTACAAAAAAGTGAAAAAAGAAGTTAATAAAACTAAATATATCTACATTTATTCAATTAGTTACAACAAAACCAAAAAGATTATAAAGAGTTATTAAAAACTATATATTAGTAGAGGCCATATTAGTGCTTTGTAAATGATGAGGGAATTGTAAAAAGAAGGCAATACTTGACATATATTCTTGTTGTACATGTTTTGTATCAAGCACGCATATTTTAAAATGATGTTCACTCTGTAGTGAAAATTTGCACACCATTTAAGCATCACTCGCTTTTAAAGGAAACTCTTGTATAGGAGGTTTGATGTTATCCCTATCCATGTTAGGGAACCTAGTGTTTGGACTCGTGATCTTGAAATATACATTGGACAATAAATAAAGCTCATATGAAGGGAAAAACATATAATTGGTTACTTGAAACCCACTATTAACATTTATTCTAAAGCATTGATAACACAATGAGCTTAGTCACAAGAGTTGTGCAATGGAAATTTCAAACACTTATGTGAGGAAGTAAAGTAAGAACCAAAGTAATGTAGAAGTGAAGGCCATTAATATCTTATATTTGATTAGAATGAAAACACGAGTACAATAACACCATGATGGTAGTTTTTCACCTGAGACATCTGATACGCAATTGCAATGAAGACAAGAGTACAAATACAAAATGATGGCAGTTTTTTGCCTTAAAATTCTAACTTTAAAATCTGATGGAAGATTTTCATCCAAGGTAAGGGCACCTATACTGCTTCACCCAATACAAGAAAATTAGAAATGTTGGAATGGAGAATCTAAACACAAAAGATATAAGATTTACATAGAAGTCCATCAAAAATTGCTTCAAGCAAATATGTTTGTTTGCATTTTAATTTTCATCATTTTCCTACATCAGTTTATGTCAACATTTTGAGAAGAACGCCAAACAAAAAAACATCTCATTGTACCCATTCAAACAATACAAATGTGGACGAAAACTTTGATTTGTGTCATCAAGACTTTGACCTGTAAGTGCCTTGCTGATGAAATTAGAATAAATTCATAATGCTAATATCAATGGATATGCAAGTAGTAGCACAATCAAAGGTATAAGACAATGACAATTCATATGATCAGGATTTAGCAGAAAAGAAAACAGACTTTTAACATTTCCAGTGTGAAAAATAGAATCTCAAATAACATATAACATAGACAGACTTAAGCTTAAATCCCTTCCATGGGACCACAAGCTTACACTTGTGAGCCACTTTCTAATATGAGAAAAAGCAGCTCTGGTTTATCCTTTGTTCCACAAAAGAAAATTAGCCTTATGGCAGGTTTGACAGTGGCATAGGCTACTCCTGCTGGATCCGACCTACCACCACGGAAACAATGATAGTGACAGAAAGAATTTTAATAAAGGAAAATATTTATTCCAAAATGTGGGGCAGCGACATGCAGATATGCATTACCATGAAAGAAGAACATTCCTTTAGTCAAGGCATTCCAATAAAACATTGAATTTACATTAAAAATAAGACACCCAAAAAACATTTTAAACAAAGTAAAATAAAGGTATAAGGCTTTGACAGTCCATAATATGAATAAAAGGATTTTGGAAAAATAGTGATTTAAAATCTTACATGTAGTTTTCCAAAAATAAACTATTTTTTATAGGTTGTAGTTCTTGTACAAAAAACATAATGCAAAGGTTGGACGATTTGGAGAAGAGAATAAGCAGACATTAGCGTGGCCTGCAAGGATTAAGGCACCAAAAAATATTGGGCCAGCATGATGGTGGCATGGATCTGCAACAAATGGTGTAGTAGTTCAAGTGATGGTATAGCCGAAGCAGGTTGTCCTTCTAAAAGGGTCGTGCTATAAGTGTTTTGCTACCCATAAAGGTGTGATACACTTGATGAGTGCACAATGTTAAACAAGACATTTGAGACATTGGATTTTACCCATGATAGAGATGCTAACGAAGAATCAGAGCAAGAGGAGAAATCTGAGATAGATGGTATACAGGGAGTTGAGGAGAATTCCAATCTTTCTCATGTACACAAGGTTATTGTTAGCCAAGACGTGGGAGAGAGTGCTGGAAATTCTGCGTTGGAGGACTTGGAGGAACCCAATGGGGAAATTCATCAAATCCCAGTTGAGGAATGTATACTGCAGAATGTTGATGTCAAGGAGAGGAATAATGTAGGGGGCCTGAGGATGGAAAAATTCTTAGTGAGAAGGAAGTCTTCTTGTTGTGTTATCAAGAGCAAGGAGATAATAAAAAATCTCTTAAAGAAGAAGAGAAGAATGTAAATGACTGCATACATGGAGACAGTGTGGCTGAAGATGTTCAGCAATGAGGAAGTGAAGTCGAGACACTGATGTGCAGAAGAGGCCTAATCATCAAGCTTTGATACTAAGAAGGAATCTGGAATCAGGTTGTCATGTTTGTGTTTATTTTGTTATGAAATAGAAATATACATTTATGGATGAGCATAAGAAACATGAATGCATGTTGATGTCTAAGCATGATATAGAAACTCATAATTCAAGGCAAGACATATGAATAAAATCAAATTAGGACATGTATGATTTGCCAGTGAACAATAACATATCAAGGATGCTATTGATTTTTTTTTCATCTCCATCAAGTGATGACGGCGAGGAAGATAACCCACTGTCCACTCCAAGGGACCATTTCCTAAGAAGGCTAAGGGGAAATCAGAAACCTTTGTTCAGTATGGTGAAAATCTAGAAGCAGAGTTTCTATTTATTTGATGGTTGAAAATGTCTTTCTGGGAGTGAGAATAGACAGGGACATGGAATCCGATATGGTAGCAAAAATGAATGAAATTCTCATAGAATCGGGTAATACCCCACACCCAGCATATTAGAAAGTGCTTGGCTACGATTCTGGTGGTTCGTCACTCGTGTTTTCTGTATCAGAAATTAGACTGATATCAGAGATTATTTCTGTTTTTAATTATTTTTATCCTGTAATGTGCTCGGGTTCCTCCTCTAAACTTGCTAATGACTGTTTCTCCCTTCTGATGGATTTCAGTTCTCTGCACGACGGCATGTAAAAAGGAGAATGGAGGATCTGGAGGCCATCATGAATGACAACCAAAGGCAGACCAACATGAAATCAGAGAACACCATTGAACAAATTGATGGAGAAGCTGGAACAACAGAAGATTTTAAGAAGTATCAGGAGACATGAGGCCAATTTGAACTTTGTGAAACATGCTTTTAAATATGTGCCATATCATTTCATGAATTTTCCAAGCAGTCAATTCTATGGTTGATATTGTATGTGATAAAATATACCTTCTACGTGAATTTTCTGTCCTTGGAAACAGACTTGGACAACTTTAAACATGTGCAGTTGAAAACTGAAGTCATGTAGACTGTCTGCACTTTTTATCTCATGGTATTGTCTACACACTTTTTATCTCATGGATATTAGTCTTGTATTTGAAGATTCTTTCTTTCTTGGATATGCAATTATTATGTATAGTAGTCCAGAAATTGAAGATTTTTTCTTTCTTGGTTATGTAATTATTATTTGGTTTGAGCGGCAACGAAAGGGGATCTCTTCTAAATTAAAGCATGCGACTTTTTGGGGTAGTGATTACAATTTTACATATATGGCATTGTAGTTTTAAACATTTGGATGTACTGACTTTAAAAGTCTAAGTAAAGATTTCTTTCTTCTATAGCAAATACAATCAGATTGAAAATTTCCCCAAAGTGAATTTAATATAGAAAGTGTCAAGAATGTACAGCAGTTACGGTATTTTTCATAAAAAATGATTTTCTATAGAAGGCCAATTGGTTGAAGGCCCCTGCTTTTTTGTAGTATATATCACTTGTCAAGTGGAAAAACTCTGTTTGAAGATGAAATTGTTCTCATACAAGCTTCTTCCCAGTAATACATTCCTTTTGTTGTGAAAAAACATTGGGTAAAAAACTTCTTGTGAGATTGGGTTTGCTGACCAGGAAAAAATTAAGAGGTCTGCCTCTCAAGTTAAAGTAAATCTTCTCTAGTGGTTGAGACTAGGTATCTTCCATGCAAACAACCCATGTTCAAACTCTGTTGGGCGTAGAGCCTCATTTATGTCTAAGAGAGGCAAAATTTTGACCTCCCCTAGTGTCTAACAATCCTGGGTAAATACAGAGACCATCCAACCGAGTTTTGTAATATCTTTGTATATAAAATCCGGTTACCCCCTCAAAAACCAAAAAAACACATAACTAAACCTTCTCTAAACCACAAAAACCACCATCTAATATCTATCAAACAGAATCAGCCTTCTGGAACAATTATACTTCCATAAAATCTTGAAAATCAGGGCACAAACAGGAGATCATTCTTCCTAGAATGTAAAATTGCATGCTAGTTACAAAGCCAAACCAAAAAGAAAATGGTTATGACAAATTCTCGTTCAAATAGGAGTACACACTGCCTCGACTGGATTTAACGATCACGTAATAGTGATATATACGACACTTGACCTAAAAAGCGATCTTCAAACTCAATTTGCTGGGAAAGCTTAAAACATTAAATAGTAAATAAAGTATAGAGCGAAATCAAATATAGGGAATCTCTGAGCAAATTTACATACCAAACAATGCTATGTCTTGAAACAAATCTCCTTCAAGTTCTTAGCAACTACCTCTTCCACGTGGTACTGAAATACATCAAGTTGGTCTCAAGGAACACAAACAATACAATATTATATGCAATAGAGGTAGAGAACAGATTTCACGCAAGATTATCTGGAAGCTTATATGCAGTTAGATAAGAGCCAAAAGTAAACAAAAGAAGGCGTTGTTAGTGAATTTAAAGAAAAATCAGCATGCCTAAAAAAACCATTCGAAAAAACAGCAGTTAAAAATAGGATCTTAAAAATAGAAACGAAAAACCCATTGTCAAAAATTGCATGCAAGGTAAAAACGAGCGCAAACAATCACAAATTTAATCCCGTTTGAAAAACATCTAAAAGGTCACAAATGTAGCATCACAAAGCAGAAACATCCGGAGGTCCTCTACCATAAGGAGAACGCCTTTGGCGTAATAATTAGTAAAACACAACATTAATAAATAATAAATTGCCAATTTCAATAATTTTATTATTTTGACTCTATATTTTTGGTAAACATATAATATTTATTAAAAATCCTTAAAAATTGAAATTTTCTAAATATGTTTATGTGAAAGTAGGATAACGATATATCTTTTATATGAAACATACACATACTCCAATGCATTCTCACACCAAAAGGAAAATGAAGAATACTTATGTCTATAAAATCTCATACGGAATCTTGGAATACTTCTTATATAAAATTTCATACTTATCAAAACAATATTTTTGCACTGAAATGGACTAACACTTTGATACTTGTAACAAACTTATATCAAACTAGCCGAATGAAACCCGGTATCATTTTCCAAACGACTTTAGAACATGATGTTATTGTGGTATCCATTGAATCGGATATATGCATTTGTCTAATATTTAAATTTTTTCCTTAATTAACACCATTGAAAAAATTATTAGCCAAATTTGAAAGATTGATTCTCCTATTTTCATTCACAACATGAGTGTGAAAACATCGTACACATTCATTCGGTGTGACAATGACAACATTTTGTTTTGTTTGGTTGAATGAAAAATTGAGATATATAAGTGGAAGTGTTAAAGCACGAGAGTAATTTGAAGGTCTCCTTTTTCAAAATTTCAATTTAAATTTCAATTTGTTGGTAAGTCTATTTGTTTCTTTCTTTAGTAGCTGAAATATCAATTGCTTATCTTAAAATAATTTTTTGTATATTAAAAAGATACATTATATATACATACATACCCCCACACACACATATAGTTTTGAAATATTAATATTAATTTTATATTTTTTGAAAGTATATTTTTTTAAAAATTTATTAATATAAGAATTAAATTTAAAGTTGTTATTACTTAAATATCCCCTAATTCATTATAAAAGATTAGGAAAATAATTAAATTTTTAAAAAGTTAAAATTTATATAAATTGAAAGTCAGTTTTAAAAATTATTTAAATAAGTATTATTTTGAATAAAAGAACTACATGATAAAATCCCTTCATACAAATATTTTATTGTAGTAAATAATTAATTAAATAAATACCATATAATATAAATATATTATTTTATGTTAAATAACTATTTTACTTTAATTTTCAATGTTTATATTATTTAAATTTTTCTCTTAAATATTATTTAGTATTATGATTTAAGTTGATCATAAAATAAGAAATCTCATTATATCAAGAGTAACATGATGTATATATAATAATCAATTTTAAATTGAACTTTTTAAATTTTTATTAGTTAACCTATTGTCCAACTTGTGTCTTATAATAAAGTTAAATTAAGGTAAATTAATTTAAAATTCATCTTTGAAATAAAATAAATTATTTTTTTGTTGCTATTTCACTTATCAATTATGTTGATTTTTTTATTTTCCTCAATATCAATGTGATAAGATTAATTTTGTGATTATTTATAAATACGATAATATAACATATATATCATTTATATTACTAGTTTGAAGAAAAATATAAAAATTCCATTACAATGCTTTTATCACTTATTATGTTAGATATTCAAAATTTATGAAATTATAAAAGAGTTTTTGAAATAATATATTTAAATAAATAATGAATATTGATAGTATGCTCTTCACATATATGTTATATATCTCAATTATAAATTTATTTTTCCAATAGTTTACAATTTTCGGGAGATGACAATAGTTAAAATTATTTGAAAGAATTTTACAAAATCATTTTTCTAACTTATTACAAAATTAAACTATTTATATTGTGCCATGAAATGTTCGAATACATTTTAATATATATGAATAATTGTTTCATTTTTAATGAAATTATAGCTAACATAATTTAATTTGAAGTCTTAGTTTTCTTACAATTCATTTAGTTAATTTTACGTATCTTTTAGATTATATTTTATGATTACAAATTTTGTATTTGATTTTTTGAAAGATTAAATTTATCATTTAAATTCAAAGATATTTAGATTGGTTAGAATTTATTGATGGCTTGTAAAATAACATATTTGTTTTTAAATTTGTAAAAAAAAATGAATGGGGAAACAATGGTGATGAAATCTACCTCCTACTTCTATGAAATATTCAAGGTTATAAGTCATAGAAAAATAGCAGAAATCTAATATTTTCTTTTGGCAGACTGATGAAAATAATTTATTCGAAGAAGCTTTGCAAAAGTGACGTAAACAAGAGCACATTTATCGTGTCCAAAGTAAGTTTAATTTTTTTTTATTAATTTTGATTTTGAGCATTCTCTTTTCAACAAGAATTATAGTTTTGTTATATTATGTATACAATATATTTAAATAAAACAATTAGTAATTAGAAATATAATATGTTTATAATATATATTTAAATAGTGAAATATATATAGTCGTTTTGTATCATTTTTCCATTAATATAATATAAGATCTTTTTCATAAAAATATATGCAGTTTATGTTTTCTCTCTCCAGTAAATATTCATATATAAATTTTATGGATCAATAAATTGTGTCCAAGTCTCGCTTAAATTGTATGATATTGCAAAGGTTGCATTCGATAGAGAAGTGCAACTAGATGGGTGGATAACAATGCTAGATATTGAGGACAACACAACAACATGGAAATTTATGTACAGGTATTTTTCTCTAACAACCAACTACATTTTGTTGAGATGATTATTAAAATAACATTTTAATTTTATTGGAATATTTGCAGAGCTATTAAACATGGGATCAAGAACGTACACACGTGTATGACATGAGTGAGTATGTGGTTATAGATTGCTTCTCCGAATACTAGTTTTGCTTTCATAAATTAATGGTTTAAACCCCATCATAATTTGTAGGGAATATATCAAGAAACACCACCTTGTCATTGGAGATTCCATAGTGTTCGTTCGCTTTCTAGGAAACATGACGATGACAAAAATTATGTAAGTGTTCCAAAATAAATAATTTTCTTAATTGATTTGAAATAGATTTCTAGTTAATTGTGTTGGAACTTTTAATTTAACGCTTCACTATTCATAAAATGTTATTTGTAATTTTTAATAAATGAAGAAAGTTTCACTAAATAATAATGTAAAGTGTTTTTCATTTAATATTTGTAACCATATTTTGTGATTTATTACCTTTTTTCCATAATATCAAGTAATATAAGAGATTTTATATTTTCACGATTCATAAATTTGGAATAGGCTTTTGGATTATTTGTTGGAATGTTTAATTAAATGTTTTGGGTCACTACTCATGAAATATAATTTGTATTTTTTTGTGACTTGAACCATTGAGTTAAAAATTCAAACACAATCAATCCCCATGTCTATTTTGATTTCATAATAGGCAAAAACACAAAATATTTTATATTATTGATAATATGGACAAATAAAATTAATAACCAATCGTAAAATATGGTTACATGCATTGAGTAAAACACACTTTACATTATTATTTGGAGAAACTATTTTCGATATAAATAATATTCTTTAGTCACTGGTTATTTTAGTTTGATAATTGATTTACTATTATTTTCAACCAGGTCTTTATTTTAAAAGGGAGATGGAGAGGGAGGAGAGGGCTCTGAGGGAGGAACCTAGTAAACCTATTGAGGAAGGAGAGGGCTTTGGTAAACCTATTAAGGAAGGTGATGGAGAGGGAGGAGAGGGCTCTGTTGAGGGAGGAGAGGGATCTGTTAAACCTATTGAGGAAGGAGAGAGTTCTAATAAAGTCGAGTGACAAAGAATTTGTACTATTTTGATATGGATGATCACATGAATTTTATACTTGGCTAGTGAAATACATAGTTACGTTTTTCTATTGTGATTTAAAGGTATAGATGAGAGTATAAGAGTCTCAAATATAAATATATAAAATAATGAAGAAAACTTTTCAAATTGAAATTAAATTAATAAACAAATATTAATCTTTTGACCTCAATTAAAGTAAATTCTTCTAGTTACATAAATTTATGTAGATTTATCTTCTACATTGATACGTATGTATGAATTAAAATATGTACAAATGAATAAAGTGGAATTATATAGATTGTTTGATTTATTTATTTATTTTAAATACCTTGTGTAAATATGTATTTTTTTAAATTAATTTGTTATTTTTTTTTTTTTTAAATAAAAATCTTACACTTAAAAATATTAAGTTCATAGCATTCACATAATCATTTCAAAAATTCAAATTAATAAACAAATATACTTATATACTTTTGTGTGTTATGTGTGTTAATGGAACCTTATGTGGTTAATGTATGACCTTGACTAAAGGTTCTTATTTTAATTTTAAAAAAATTTATTTTTGTATTTCTTGGTTTTGTTAGATGAATTTACATAGATTTTATCTCTTACATCTATATTTTTGACATTAAATTTTACATACATTTGACCATCACATTGACAAATAACTTATGTTTATTTTTCAAATTATTAAAACTCTTTATATATCGATTCATATTTGATATTCAAAATTAAATATATAATTAATGTATTTATAAAAAAATCCACAATATCAAATGAAAATAATAAATACAAATAATAAAAATCTAAAAGAGAAGTGTAGAAAAGAAAATGGGAGTGAAGGATAAAGCGATAAAATATTTACTTTTATTTTAATCAATACCAACTTCCGCCTCTTACCGCACAATTTTATAATTTTTTTATTATCTGCCCAAATTTTGTTTTATGCCTCAACATGACCTCCCAAGTTCTATTTTTATGCCTTTCTCCATATCTTTTTACTATACACTAAAAATGGTGGTCCTAAAATATTAAATAGGTGTTTTGGTTTAGGGATATACTGTCCCAATCCATATCAATGTATTTTGGAGTAAATTCTTCATCACTTCCAAGCAACCATTCTTTTATTTGATACAATTTTTTTATTTTGTGGTGGATAAAAGGATGTGTCAAAATGAATAGAAAATAATTGAGTTTTTAAATAGTGTTGGAGGAAAATATGTAGTGCCCACTCCTCTTCGACATTATTTCATTTTGATATTGATACTATTAGACTGATACTCAGACATTTTGATTATGATACATTGATCAGTAGATGATAGATTATATTGATATTTGGACTATTGACATTATGAGGTTTACGTTTTATTATGATGCACTAGATAGTGATGTTAGACAGTTCGATATATGTTGATTTGCATGATGTGGATTTTATACTGACACATTATACTCTGGATGTTTTGAGTAGAATTATAATCTCATGGATGTTAGGTTTAAAATTTTGATATATTGATGGATAATAGAATTGCTAATGTCGAATGATGATTATTGATCTTATATGTATATTGTCTTGATGTTTTTAATACGATCAAAAGACCAAAGAGGTATTTTGTTGTGTGTAGGACTTTGATCACATACATCGAAGGGGATAGGGGACCAACCACGTAAGGATGTTGGGTGTTGAGCAACGTGGCCAAATTTGACAACTTATGTTATGTTTTAGTGTGATGTTTTGGCATGCCTAGTTAGGAGGTCTCCCATGGGGGGTGACCTCACATATGTGGCCATGGGGTGATATGTTTTCCCTTTTCTTTTAATTTTTGTATGTGCTTTATATTGTGTTTTATGCATTTTAATTTGGAATTTATTGTCACTTTATTAGCATGTTATAATGTGTTTTAATTAAGGTAAAACCTTCTTATTTGAATAACTAAATTTGGGATGTGACAAATAGTTATGATGAGGTTAGGTGGTCCTTGTTATAAGTGAAATTTATGTTGATTTGTGAGTGTTTTACTCCACCCCAACTTCAAAATTCGGATTTTGACTGGGGGGCATTTTGAGGCTTCGGGACAAGCAAGACTTATCCCATGCCTCTTAAATTTACCCAGCAACCTTACCTATGGGTTGGGAAGCTTATTTTTGACTTTTTAATCCTTTTTTAATGTAAAAGAGAAAAAAATTGCACTTTCTTCTACCTCAATTTATTGTGTCCTTTGAAAGCATGGTGTGCAAGTTTGTGAGCCATGTGGGTTTATCATAGTTCTTACAAGTGCATTGATTTTCTTGGACTGGGTGAGTTGAATTGAGTGTGGGAATGGAGGAATGATGAAGTGACATCCTACATGGAGCCACCTCATCATCCTCACATTCCATTTCTATTTATTGATGATTTTTGGTTGGAATGGGGGTTACTTGTTCATTTGGCTTCTTGTGCACTTTTGGATTTGGAGCTTGTTGGAGTGCTTTTGGGATTGCTTGGCTTGGAATTGAAAGAGGATTGTGAAGTTTTCTTGGAGCTTGATGGAGAGGTAGGATCTCCACCTTGGTTATTTTGTATTATGCTTGTTTTTATATGAAATGTTGTGTTTGTTAAAATTGTTTAAGTTTTGTGAATGTGCTTGTGTGTTGGTTGGGTAGTAGACCTTAAGTTGGGTGTGGGAGAAGGGATTATGGGACCATTGGGGAGGGAAAATGAGTTTTTGAGGCATGCATTTGGTGGGAGTGTGGATGGGAGTTTCACCTATGGGGAGTGAAAAGGAAATCATGGTTATTTTGTTGCATATTTGCAAGGGAGAGATAAGGATTTTGTGTTGATTGTTTTGTGCACTTGGAGGCTTAGGGTGAGACTCCCACTCCACTTGGGAGGCATAAGGAGGTGGTTTCCCCACCCTTGCTCTATTTGGTTTGATTTCAAACCTTTGTGTTGTTTTGAGAAGGTTGCAAACTTGTTGGTTATGTCTTCTTTGTTGTGTTGAATGTCTGAATGTATGTTGTTGTGAAGCCACTTTGTTGAAAGTTGTCTTTTGTTGCTCAAGACCCCTCATGGTTCTTTGGTTGGGGCTCGGGGCCATTAAGGGGATGGCTTCTCCTCTTAATGGATTAAAGGTTGGGCGGAGAGCGTTGCCTACTCCCCCTCCTTTGTTTTGTGATCCCATTGTGAAGGTTTGAAGAATGCAATAATTGGAGCTACTTTTGGAAGAAGTCATGCTATTGGAGATTTATACATTTGGCCTTGTTGATATCCCTTTGTTGTAAAATTGCAAGCTTGAAAGAAAGTTGGATCTTCATTTGGAAACCTTCATATATTGTAAACTTTTCTAAGAGTGTGTGTAGGAGAAGTGTGTGTTTAAAATGTGATAATTTCAAAGTGAAAGGAAATTGCCAATTTATCACATTGTTTTGAAAGAGTTGAAAGTTTGAATCAAGTTGGAATGGATATACATTCTCTTTCATTTAAGTAATTTCCTATTTTTCAAATGTGATGTGATTATATTTTCTAAAAATATTGTGAAGCTTGTTAAAACCTATTGTTGTTGGAAATGGTTACTACTTACATCTTTGATAGAAATGGAATGGTTATTCTTGTTTTCATTAAATGAAAGTAAATTGAAGTATCCATACTAGAGATGTATTATTAAACTAGTTGAAGGGAAGTAGTTGTTAAAATCATTAGATTAAATGAAAGCATCCCTTTTTCTATTAACATTTTGTGGAATGAGTTGTGTAATAAATCATTTTATTTTCTCTATTTGGTCTTTAGATGGAACTAAACACAAAAAAAAGATACAAATGACTATACAAGTGAATGAAAATATAAATATATTTTTCCTACTTAAATATAACTATAGTTAAGTAAATTTCATTGGAATATCCTACAAATTACTTATATAAATTTAACTAACTAGTGTTATCTTTTAACACAAAAAAGAAAGGGATTTAAATAAGTTAGATTACTTTAATATTAATAGAATATTAATATTATTATAATTTAATAATGATGATGGATTTGAAATATATATATTATTACTACTATTATTACTATTATTTTTATTATTATTAATATTAGTATTATTATTAACATTAAAAATTTATTAATATAATTTTATTAACAAACCGTAAATAAAAAAAATTAAATAAAATAAAACAAAAAAGGAAAAAGTGTTGATATAAAGTAAACTTTAATGTGTGTGTGTGTGTGTGTGTGTGTGTGTGTGTGTAAAGTTATTTTGGGTAATCTCTAACCCACGTGCATATATTTGGTGGCTTTGTTTTAATAAAAGGGATGGGAGAGGGTCACCGAACACACCCCCACCCCATTGTATTATGGGATGGGGGTGGGGTCGGTGACCTTCCACCCCCCGCCCCCCCGACCCCCAATATTTTAACATTGTTCTTACCAAAAAAAGGGTGGGAAGTTAACACACACACACACACACACACACACACACACACACACACACACACTTATATTTGTGTTTATACATTTTAATAAAAAAATATCATCTACAAAAGGGTAACACACCTATATGTTCAAGAAGGAAAATACATTGAATATATTTATTACAGATAGAAATTTCGATAAAACCTAGGAGAGGGTAGATTAGAAATAAGCAAACAAAGGAAAAATAAATAAAATATAATGGGAGCATCCACTCCAAGCTCCATCTCCTTCCATGTCTTCCTTCTCTTCAACCTCAAAAAAAATGAAGAAATGAGTAAAATAAAAATAATAAAAGAAACTATCCATAGAGATTACGGTTGATTGAAACCTATTAGATTCAATGGCCTTAATTGGATTCATCCAATGGCCAAGATTGTTCCCTACAAAATTTAGGTGGGGGTTAGGTGAGATCATCATTTGATCACATGGGTCATGTTTTAATGGGGCCACTTGTGTGGTGTTGAAATTAATTAAATTTTGTAATTCCTTTTGATTTATTTTAGTAACTTTCAAAGTTAAAGAGGCCATGACCTAGTGGTAATTAAGAAAACCCATACCCTTAATAATTTAGACAACAATTATATTTGAGAATTAAAATTAATAGTTTGTGTAAACGGAAGAGCAATTTAGACCTAGACTTTTATTATCAATTATTGAATGTGTAGTGCCCACTTCCCTTCGACACCTTTTTGTTATTGATTTCGATACTTTCAACTATGCTTATGGATATTATTATAGCTTTTGATTTAGCATGATGTTATATGTTAGAGATAATGGATTGTTGTTGATTTCAATTCATATATGATGCGTGTGGATTATTAGAGACATTTTTATATTGATGTAGATATGTTGTTGACATGGTTAATATATATATATATATATATATATATATATATATATATATATATATATATATATATCGGACATGCGATATTTCGTCATATATATATATATATTTCAGACATGCGATATTTCGTCATATTGAGTAGACCTAGACAATTGAACTAATCTTATGATCATATGGTTATTGATGAAATGTAGGACCGAGATGTTGTTAGAAATTGTAAATGATATCATGTTACTTTCCTAGATAATGTTTTGATTTATATATAGATGATTGTGGAGTTATATTGTATATTTATTTTAGATTTTTTATGCATGCCACAAGGTGAAGGAGGTGTTATGTGTTTTGCAGGTAAACATGTCACAACAAACATCGGGGGGATTGGAGACCAACCACATTAGAATGCTAGATGAATTCAACAAGGGTCACCATAGCAACATGTATTTTCTTATGTGTGTGTGTTTGAATTGTTGTTAGGGGGTCCCCATGGGGGCTTTTCAAATCTCTAAGTTTTCCTCCTCTTTTTGGTGCAAATCTTCATGTAGGAGAGTTACTTTTAAAATAGTCTTCTTTCCTAAAGAGTCAAAGTCCAAATAGAACATTAATTTTCTATTTTTATTATTTCAAATAAAAGTATAAGAGGAGAATTAATATTTAATTTAAAAGTAAAGGAGTTATGACATTTTCCCATTTTGTATCCTTTAATCCATGGAGAAGGTGGATTAAAGGTCTAAAAAAAAAATTGATAAAAAGATCTTATACTAAATTAATTAAATACGATACAAAGATAACTTTCAACAAAAAGTGGGTGGTATGAGAGCACGCCCCAAAACCACAAACAAAGCTAGCCAAGCCTAGGAGAACACGAAACAAACTAAGCCGAACCTAGGATAACACAAAAGTTAGGCAACACCTAAAGGCATACAAAAACCAAGTTAGCAAGTAAAGAACAAACATGTCCAAAGCGAGATCATGATCATCCGGCCAACCCTCCCTTCCCAAGATTAAAGGTCCTTAAAATTTTATTTAATTAATGTCCTAAAAGGGGATTACAGTCCTCCACTCCCAAGAAATTGCTTGCCCTCGAAGCAATTGAAACATGTCTCAAAGCAGGAGATCATGATCATCCACCACCCTCCCTTCCCAAGATTAAATGTCCTTAACATTTTATTTAATTAATGTCCTAAAAGGGGACATTACAATCCTCCCTTCCCAAGATTGCTTGCCCTCAAGCAATTGAATACATGGCTGATCCATTTCTTTCTCAAATCATGTGGCCTTCTAGAAAGAGCATCCGCTACCATATTATTCTTTCCCTTCACATATTCAATGTCAAAGTCAAAGGCTTGTACCTTGCTTACCCATTTTTGTTGCCTGTCATTCAATTCCCTTTGATTAAGAAAGAATCTCAAACTGTTATGATCAGATTTAACAATGAATTTTCCACATACCAAATATTGTCTAAACTTGCTCAAAGCATGCATGATTGCCAACATTTCCTTGTCATACACACTATACCCCTTCTCATGATTTTTCAATTTTCTACTTTCAAAAGCAATGGGGTGTTTATTTTGCATTAGGACAGCCCCTATACCTTCTCCGGAAGCATCACATTCAACCACAAATGGCATAGAAAAATCTGGAACTACAAGTACCGGGCAAGAACACATTACCTCTTTCATCTTTTCAAAAGCTTCTTGGGCTGTTTTGGACCATCATTATCTTGTTGCATTGTACTAGGTAGATCCTAAGAAGGATTGAACCCAAGTGATCAATGTCTCATACCAAATTTATTCATGAACCAAAGGTCGTTTTGAAGGGTATTCATTATCTTGTTCTTGCTTTGAAGAGAAAACAACCATGAAGTACCCTTTTGGCATCATGGATTTCTACTGTACCTATGGGTTCTAGTTTTGCTTGCAATCATATTCTAAGTGTTTTGAGTTCTTGATGGACAACCACAAATCTACATATCAGAGTGTTGTCCTACAAAATCCCAATGCTATGTGAGGACGACCCCTATATTTTGATGACTCTTGAATGTTCTAGTGACTTGGAGGGATGTCCCCAATGTTTTAAAATTATATTTGACATGGTATTAAAAAATTGGTATTTTTACCAAAAACATTGAACCCTAATCTAGAAAGACACTAAAAAAACATTAAATTAACTTGAAACCCCTATATTTCATTCAACAAAGTTGTTATATTTTAATTTTAATTTTTACATTTTATTTTAATAGTCGTCCCCAAAATCTGGGAAATTTGTTGCCATCCTAGCAACTCCATTCCCCATTCCCAATCCCTGAGACTAAGGTAAACTATGATGCAAAATCCATAACTTGTGTCCCATCTCATCAATAGAGAAAAAGACTCTTGAGTAATAAATGTTTTCATATAACACCTTTTTCTTTCAACGTGGAAAATTTGGGCCTTGATATGGATATTGCAGAAGTTTCGTAGTTTTTCACATAATGGATATTAAAGGTTTCTATTTTTATAGAATGGTGATGTTTCGTTAAAGACTATTCTCTTATAGTTTGTAGAGTGGGGCATGGCCCCTATAGAGGTATCCAATATTATGTTCACTCAGGTTTTGGCATTGATATGAATGAGAATTTTTATTGCAGGTGTAGTCAGGAGAGCATGAGACGGGGTAAGAGGAAAAGTTTTTTTGTGTTGTGAAAGAGGACTCAACCTTTATTTTATCGCAACATAGAAATGTTGTAGCTTGTCTTTGATTTTGTTATTTAGGCAACACATATACAAACAACTTCCAATAGCACAAGCATTATATTACTCAAAATTGCTAAGCATCCTAACTAAAAGCAGTCTAGGATTTTAGTGGGTGGTTTCGTATTTAGCTTTAGGGCACATATTTGAAGCTTATCTCTCTTTGCCAAATTTGTTTCACCCTAAAACAGAACAAACATATACATAACCCCGCAATCACATGCCTTAAGAAATAACTTTCCAAACCGATCATGAATTAAAGATGCTTGTTGCTTTGAATAAAATGAAGGAAAATAAGTCACAATTTTCAATGAGCATATAAACCTCGTAAACATTCTCTTAGAATCCAAGCTAACATTACGTTGGACTATCACCAAAAGGAAAATCTTTACTATGACGTGGAGTGGCAAGCCAAGTAAATAAATGGCATGTTTATAACCCATATTCTTCATGCTTGGTACATCCACAAGTGAGAGATGATGAGTCTTGTAGCTTTGGTCTTGAAGTGATGACAAATGGAAAAGGAAGCATGAATCTAGGAATATTTTGGTTTGTCCAAAGCTAGAATCTAATGTACCGACTATTTCCATGTGCACCGAGCATGTCCTTGTACAATAAAGTATATAATGAATGGAACACCCTCCGGTGACTTGCATAGGAGGTACAATTCTGAAAATAACTTTTAGATGAAAATGACATCCTAAATATTTTCCCAAACTTGTAACACATGACTTCCTGTTTAACAACCTTCTAATGCCTTCAATCATGTTGCTCTTGGGTGATATCATTTGTTGATAATAAAGATTGTTTCTAACTCGACATTTTGATATATTTTGGGTCTCATTTAGAGTTGTTATTATCTTATGGTGGCGACTAGGTTTGTATGTATGTGTTAATGATGAATTGAAGTCTAATGGGCAAAATGACATACCCGATTTGAACATTCCTTCTTGTGATTGGTTCCTATGTGCATGGTAACTCTTCTTTGCATGATATAGTAGTAATTTAGAGACCCTGTAACAGCAAACTATATGAGGAGAATAACATGATTTGTATGCAGTCTTTATCACCTATTTTGTAACAATCCATGCATGAACTATATGATCAGAGATTGTATGAGGGCAAATAGATGCAGTGGTTTGTCTTGTATTTGCATTTAGGAGAATATAGTGATCAGATTTTAATTGCAGCAGTATACATTCATGATATTGTGGAATTTAGTTGATGAGTCAAGGCCATTAAACCCTTATCCTCGGGTTTATTGAGTCAACTACTCAACTAGTTTCAAGTGGTTTGCTATTTTCAGTTGATTGGTGTATTGAAGGATTGTTGATTTGCATTTTTCCCATTGATCCCAGAGTTGGGACATTACAGTGGTATCAGAGCATGTTCTTTTGCACCTGTGAGGTTTGACATTGCTTGTGGATCATGGATTTATCTAGTGCAAGTAACATGAAGGCAAGATTCCAGAAACTTGGTAGAGCACTCAAGCACCTACCTCCATCAAAGGATGAGTTGCTCAAAATTCTGGAAGAAGCAGCAAGTTGCTTGGCAACAATAGAGCAAGATGATTATGGATCCATGCTTCTTGCAAGGGATTCCTTGGTGATGCAGTTGGCTAAGCACGAGTTGTTGGATCACAAAGATGGGGAAGTCGAATTATGGTCATCTTCTGCATTAGTGAGGTCATGAGGATTGCAGCCCCAAAATTGCCATATAGTGATGCCATCATGGAGGACATATTTGAGGTCATGGTGGGAAGTTTCCAAGGCCTTTGGGACCTTGCAAGCCCTTGTTTTGGTAAGAGGGTTAGCATTTTGAACACTATGGCAAAAGTAAGATCTTGTGTTATAATGATGGATTTAGAATGTAATGATCTTATTTCTCACATGTTTGAGGTGTTCTTTGATGTTGTACATGATGATCACACTCAAGAGGTATTGGTCCTCATACAAACCATTTGTCTTTGATGTTAAATGAATATGAGAGTCCCCCACCACACTTGCTATCTATGTTTGAGGAAGGATTGAGTCAAGAGGCATCACGTGTTGCTCATACACTTGCCAAAGGTGTTCTAGAGCAATGTTCAAGCAAAGTGAAGACTATGATTCTCCAAGGTATGAACTCTTTTTGTTTTTATGATACATTTTTAGCATCTAATGATTGCATGGGTTTGAATGGGTGCAAGAAGAAATCAGATTTGGATGATGAGCATGAAGAGGGCATTAGTGTCAAGCATGTGCATGATGGAGAAGAAATGATGGCTAAAGAACTTATGGGAGACAAATCAGATTTGACGGATATCATTCACCTTCATCGTGAGCCATGTGAAGGACAAGAAGGGAGCATGAGTCTCATAGTTGCTCCAAGTCATTTCCCACATAGCATGAGCATTGGTAAAGGAGAAAAAGGGGTTTGGATGAAGAAAATGATGAGGGAAAGAGTGTTGTCCTAAACTCAGAAATTCTGAGTTTTGTAGATGTTGGGGGCAGCCCAAGGTATGATTTTTCATGTTTATTTCCTCCTTATATGTTGAGCTTTGATGAATATGGGTATGAGCATGTTAGATGGATGGATAAGAGGTATTTTGGTCATACTATTGTTGATGTTTTGCTCCTAACACTTGGGTGCATAAGGGTCAACATGGCAAAAGGAAAGGGATGACTAAGACTCTTTCCACAAACAAAAATCATGACAGTAAGCTCATTGGCCTGTGTATAACAGCGGGTATTAGGGAGCAAATAAAGGTGCCTTCTCCTCTAGAATCAAGCTCCAAGGAAGCTCCATGTACATGTCAAATAAAGGTGCATGATTACAAGGTAAGAAGTGGTGTTTTATGGTACAAAAATGTGGTGAGCAGCCCTAATCATGATGTTTCAGATTTATTTTCTTTATCCATAAAGGAGGTACATGGGCACAATCAAAGGTATGAAGTTCCTTGGGTTTACTATGATGAGGTTTATGGATGCATGAGTTGTGGTTCCTCTTTTTCTTATATGCATGGTGCAATAAAAATAGTGAGATGTCATCACTCTTCATGGTATGGAAGAAGTAAAGTAACAAGTTGTTTGTATTTACTAGTGCTCATGAGATGATTAAGATGGACATTCTATTGTTCTCATATCTTGATAAAATTCAGTTTTGATTGTTGAGATCATAAGAGGAAGGTATGAGCATCATCTATTCATGTTTGAGTTTGCATCCAAGAGGAATATGTGTATACTTAACATTCACACTATTGTAATGCACATTTTCGGATTGTTTGAAGACATGTTAGCATGCTTACAAAGGGACGTAGTCACATGGTATGTTGATTTTCAGTTTGGAGCATCATTGGTGCATGCTACAAGTTCATTTTTAGGTCATTTGGCACTTCTTTCACATTGGGAACAACAAAGGGAAAGGTATGATGTTGAGTTTTCATACTATGTTTTGGGAAGTAAAGGTACATATGATGCATATTCAGCCATGAAAGAAAGAGGTGCAAATTTTGTCATGGAATTCACTTGGGAACAACTCTACATCATATATGTGAATGTGTTTTAGTCTTTGTTTTCATGGGAACAAACTTGGAGTTGTCAAGCTGCTGATTTATTATATTATTATGTTGGGACAACAGTGGGTTTCTTGGAATTCAAAGAAGCATGGGGCATCAGTGTGACATTTGGGGCACCCATACACAAGGGAGACTCATGGGACATTCATAGCATGGAGACACATTGGAAAAGTGTTCTTCAACACTTATTTTTCTAATTTGTTTGTTTCATGCGCAGGTTTGAGGAATAAATTGCAGCAGACTACACTCCTAACTTTTAGGAGAAAGAAGCAACCCAAGATATTGCAAATGCTACTTCACTTGAGTGGCATGGGAGCATGGTTTTTGGAGTACCACACTTTTGGACCGCACACATAAATTTGCTATTTTCGAGGGCAAGCAATATTTGGGAATGGAGGACTGTGATGTCCCCATTTTGAAGACCCTTAACCTATCATTCCCGTGGGCTTTTAGAAAGTTGCAAGAGAGAAAATTATATTAAATAATTAGATAATATTGCCTGGAGAGTGATTTTAATCATTTAACATTATAAAACAATATTTATTTAATTATTTAATATTTATGGACAAAAGTAATGTATTTAATTATTTAATTAAATTCTCAAATGCAAATTAAAAAAGAATTAATTAAATAATATTTAGGTGGCTTTTAATATTAAAATCACCCTTTGAAAAGGGGATGCCACACCTAGGAAAAATAAACTACTTTTATTTAATGATTTCTCTCTCCTAGGATTTAATTTTGTGTCTCATTGCTTATAAAATAAGTGTTAAGATAATTGTGAGACTTATGTTATGATGAGATTAATTTGATACTCCATGCTTGGAGTTGGGATGCATGCCCATTGATGTTTTCTTTCTCTCTCTCATGCTTGGGAGATCTTTGTAGTTGGTTATTGAGAATCAATTTGAAGAAGTTATTTGTGCAATCTCAAGTGAGATCCATGTCTTTGGCTTTAGTGAATTTTTAGATGAAGTTTACCATTGAAATCTGCATGTTTTTACTGTAGCGATTCACTGTAGCAGTTGGGTTTTCTTGCTCCTTGCAAATCGATTTGGTGTTCTTTTCTCTCTCTTCCATTTGAATCAATTTGCAGCTGGTTTGTGATAAAAAATAATAGTTTTGGAGTACTTTTGGCAAGTCGACCTTGGTGTGTTGGTTTTCAATTTCAGTGATTCCTTTCATGATATTTTGTGAGCTGTTTGCATACATTTCTGAGTGTGGAGCGACCAGCCTCTTGCACTTTTTCATGTCATATATTGCAGCGACTACTTCTATGGTGATTGGGGACGGTTTTGCTTACTCCATTTAGTGTGGATTGATCAAGTTTAAATGCATGATATTATTTCCTTTGGCAGCGATTTATTTTGGGCAATAATTGGCAAGGTAAATCTCATTCATATGGTCTGGTTTTGATTAAATGAGATCTGCCATTGTTTCCATCAAACAGCGACTTCATTATAGGTGAATGTTAGATATTTGACACATGTTTTGACCCTCCTATAAGCAGCACGAACTGTTAGTGCCTTTTATCAAGCCCTAGCGACTTGTAATTGCATGATTTGTTGATGGTTTTAGGACCTCTCAAGGCAGCGATCTGGGTTTATTCGTTGAATATAATATTGCATGTCTTTAATGCTCATATGGTGTGGAAGTGTTCATCTAGTTGCAGCGACTTCCATATATCTATTGCTCAGTTGATTTCCGTGCTTAGTAATTGGTATTTTTGCATGTTTTGGCTCTGGAAAAATAGCGACCTAGGTGATATCATTTGTTGATAATAAAGATTGCTTCTAACTGACATTTTGATATATTTTGGGTCTCATTTAGAGCTGTTTATTATCAGATGGTGGCGACTAGGTTTGTATGTATGTGTTAATGATGAATTGAAGCCTAATGGGCAGCGACATATCCTGTTTGAACATTCCTTCTTGTGATTGGTTCCTACCGTGCATGGTAACTCTTCTTTGCATGATATAGAGGTAATTTGGAGATCCTGTAACAGCAAACTATATGAGGAGAATCTGATATGTATGCAGTCTTTATCACCTATTTTGTAACAATCCATGCATGAAATATATGATCAGATTGTATGAGGGCAAATAGATGCAGTGGTTTGTCATTTGTTTGCATTTAGGAGAATATAGCGATCAGATTTTAATTACAGCAGTATACATTCATGACATTGTGGAATTTAGTTGATGAGTCAAGGCCATTAAACCCTTATCTTCGGGTTTATTGAGTCAACTACTCAACTGGTTTTAAGTGGTTTGCTATTTTCAATTGATTGATGTATTGAAGGATTGTTGATTTGCATTTTTCCCATTGATCCCGGAGTTAGGACATTAAAGATCACCACATGATCTATCTTGTTCCGAAGAACTCATGCAAATGGGTAGAGATCACTGATGTTATTTTGTGCGTTTGATGAAAAAATAGCGTCGGATGTCGAATCGTTGGATCATTGAAATCCTCGATCTGAATCAAACCATTAAAACTACCATTACAACTGGTGTCACTCAGATTTCACCACCAAATCTATGACTACACAATCCAAGAAAAATTTCGTACTTTTAAAATAGTGGGTCGTTTGTTGTTTTTATTGCCTCGAAAGTTCTGTATTGCGTCAAAATAATCCTAAAGTGCCATATTAGCTTTTGTGCCAAAACCTAGATGCCCAAAATTGTTTTATTCTCATTATCTGGATTTGTCTCGGGAAATTTGTATTTAATTATTTTGAGCCCCGTATGAAGCTATTTGTGCTCTGTTTTAACTCCATTATGAGCGAATATGTTATTATTCCTATGTACTGTAACGATTTTAACTTATTTTAAGTTTTGGGCATTATTTGTAACTTTTGGCAATTTTTCGTGTTTTGTGGTGTCCCTTTTCTCAGTAAAATTTCTGGAACAACTCCTTTCACGGTAAGCCCGATTTTGGCCCGGAATTTGCTAGAAAATATATACGCACATGTGCCTGAGAGGAAGTCGCCATCGGAGGTCCTGATCACGGATCGGGAAAAAGCGGAAGTTTGCACATAAAAGCCCCCATGGGATGAACGCATTTTTGGAAAACAAAGGATTTAAGTGCGATGGGAAAATATAAGCCACAAAGCAGGTGGGAATTTTATCTTGCTCAATGTACTACTTTTTTGTTATAAAAATCACTTAAGTGGATCACGGATTGTGGTAAAGCATCTCGTTATCAAAAATTCTTAAAAATAAAATTACATGTGCAAAAAAGTGCGCCCCTTTTGGTGAGAGATTAAAAGAATTAAAATTGATTATTTTTATTAATCTTTCTTCTCAAAAAAGTGCGCCCAAGCTGGAGGAGGGTCAACAAGTCAAAGGTGGAATAAAAAAGGAATTAAATTAATTAAATTTAATTTATTTAGTGGCTGCCCCCTTCCTCTCAAAAAGTGCGCCCCTATTTGGGCATTATTTAATGTTTTTTGAAGCATTAAAACATTAAATTAATTTTTATTTTGTGGCTATAGTCAAAGCACACTTTGTGGGGCTTGAGTGAAATGTTGTGTGAGAGATTAAATTGGATTAATTTAATTTATTGGATGGTCATGTCCTTAAACATGCTAATTTTAAAAGAGAAAACATGATTTTTAATTAATTAATTGTCTTTAATTGTTAAGGCAATTATTAATTATAGAATTGTGAAGGTTATATAAGCATGGGCACCATATGGGTGAATAATTTAATTCACAGTAAATAATTGCAGCTAAGAGGAAAAGTGCCCCATTAGAGGAAGGATTCTGCCATTCGCACAAAGTGCTAACAAGGCTAAAAGCTTCCGATTTGGTGCATGTTTTGGAGAAGGTTGATCTTCATCTGCATAGTTGTTTTCACAAAGTGTTACAGAGCTCAAGTGTTGATTAAAATGATTCATGCTCTCCTTATGTGCAAATTAAACACCAATTTTTAAGAGCGAGCTTGAAAAGTGATTTTTATAATTTAATTCACTATTCATGCTCCGGTGACCATTTTTATCTGAATAAATTGCAGGAATTCATTACATGGTGCTTTACTGAAAAGAAAAGGAGTTTTTATCAATGTCCAATACATCGCAAATATCCTCCTAATCTGAAGAATTGTCCAGATATGCTTATTGAAGAAATCCGGCCAAGTTAGAAGAAAAAGAATTATTAGACAAAGATTGATAAAGCCATGGCGAAAGGAGATGAAAAAAGAACACGATGGATTCATGCATTGCTTCCAAACTTTAGACATAGGAGACACGAGATCTAGGCCCTTAACCTATTTCGATTTGATTGATAGATCCAGAGCGGGAAAGACTTCACTCATGCATGCGGTCAAAAGTAGCGGAATTATCCGAGTTGCAGCTTTTCCATATCACCCAATTGTCGAGTTCGTGATGGAGTGTGTTAGATCTTATCATCCTTCATCCGGATCGGAGTGCGTGATGTTGCGGGAAAGACAATAATTCGTTTGGATCGAAATTCATCAATTATTGTTTGAAGATTCAGCAAAGGTGGTGACTTCTATTAGCATTCGGGATGTTAGATGGGAGAAAAAGCCGATTGCGTGAGCATAATGAATGCCTGATTACAATGAAGAAGCCTAGATCCCCTTCAAAGTTCCCAGAACTCTTCCACGGTCCAATTTGTGCGGGAGCGTAGATGATGTCGTCAAATTTGAATGGCGAGGCGTTTAATGCTACACTTTCCGTACATGAATGTATGCTTTCATCGAGGACCATTAAAATCAACAAGGTTGATTCTATAATCAATTGGTCGGAAATTATTAGAAGAACATCGGTGAGCAACTTCTAACGTGAAGCGTACTTTTAGCTTCAAGATGACTTCGTACTTGGTATATGTCATACCTTCAAGGTGTCTTTTCCAAGTTGGATAGATGTGGTGTTCTTTCCAAGGACCCCATTTTTGAGTTGAATATAGAAGGACTTCAAAGTGATCAACGATGACTTCTTCTACGATTTCATCTCGTTGTGCTAGACAAAGACTTGAAGACTCACGGGGGGTAAGCAAGGAAGCGGAAGTGTCCAAGATTGGCAGTTTATTCATCCATACATGATTTCATATACCTCGGGGTTACGGGCTTTTTCGGAGAACCTATAAAGATGTCCTGTATCCAAGTGATAGAGTGATCGCCATGGAGCTAAGCAGTAACTCGTGAGAGAGTTACACGACCTTCAATCAAACGGCACAAGTCTACGGGCTTCTTCCCAATCATGTGGGATATTTTTGCATCTCGGAAAGCATTCACGAGCTCGAGGATGGAAGCGCAAATGTTATCCGAGTATGAGCAAGAGTTTTTCCTCGCACGGCTTAACTTCGATCCATTTGGAGTAGCCAGAAGACAATCTCCAGAGTACGCACATGTGCCTTCGTTAGAAGATTTCGGATGAATAGTGAGTACGAGGTTAGAAAGAAAGATTTTGAAATCTAAGCAAAGCAAGTGTTCGACTTTGGACTAGCGCGGATACCTGCGGATCTTAAAGATGATGGGAACGTGGTACTTGACACTTATCATCAGATGGGAGGAGATAAAGCTATACTGCAGGATAACATTGGAGGCTGCCATTCAATTGAAGAGAGATCTGGAGCTGTGTTGGTGAATACTTCGAGCTGGCTGCTAACGAAGGGATACTGCCTTGATGAAGTATTGATGAATCAAATCACGGGCAACTTCGGCGCAGGAGATTCCCTCAAACGAAAGCATGAAGGAGAAAGCAGCAGAAGGTCCGAGAAGTTGAAAGTACACAGAAGATCTCAAGAGAAAGAAAAGACCACTTCTACGACCATAGCTTTGACTCCGACTTCTCCAGTACCCAGAAGATCACCAACTATTGCACCGCAGCAGCAGGATGCTTCCATGCCTTCATTGAAACCGGCGACATTCGTTTTCTCTCCGCAGCCACTTCGTTCAGCACCCGTTCCAGAGGAGATGTTGAAGCTGCAGATGACGGAGTTCGAAAGAGCTTTGTCCTTGGATGTTTCAGAAGATGGCAGCCATGACACTGTGGCACTTTCTGACGGAGAGGATGCAGAGCGGGAGATGGTAGTGCACTCAGTGACTTCTTACTCCCCGAGAAATAACTTCTCGGGATGGTTAGCTTTGCAGTTGGTTCCGGAAGCAAGAGTAGAGATGAACTTAGAGGAGCATGACTTGCAGCTACTTCAGGATCTGAGCAGAAGAGACAGAAGGCCTAAAGTTGCTAAAACAACTTCTAGGTTGATCATCGAGATTTAAGAAAAGTTTGTTGAGATATCAATTCCGGCGGAAGGAAAGATAGAAGAGGAGCTCATGGCAGAAGATGTGACGGTGACCAAAATACCACTCGGTCAAGCTACCACTGAAGGATTGAAGCAGGACACGCAAACGTTGCTGGATGCTTTGTTCCTTAGGCTTGACAAAGAAAAGAAAGAAGAGTGCAGAAGCAAATATCTCAATTATGTGAGATCATAGCCAAGGTTGCTTAAACCTTCCATTCAGCCCATTTCAGAGCAAGGTGAGTGATCATCTTATGCGAGAAAATGGAAGATGCAAGTAATCAAGTAAAGACTATTAACGAATGGAATGATCGATTATTCATCAAGCTTCGCAATTGGGGAAGTGCCTGACCGCACTAAAGGTTATGAAAGATGCAAAGTTCGATGGAAAGCATAGAAGACATGAATACAAATTGCTGAGAGAGTAACCCGAGTATTTTGGCCGAGATCAACAATCCAGAGATGTATTGGTTGCGAGAACAAATTGACTTGGATGGGTTCGAGAAGGGAAGTAGCTAGAGTTTGCAGTATCTTTCGTTTGGAGATCTGGAGTTTTCTTGAAAATGCGATGCAGTTTGAGAGTAGTAACATCGATTTATCAGACAGATCATTTCTTTCCTGAGGAAAGAGTGGATGGAGGTGTTACTTTACGTGCGGATTGTTCTAACGTAAGTGCATGATTTCTCAAAGGTTTCTTCTCATGGTGCAAAAGAGAATTGATAAAGAAGCCTTTTTACGATGAATTCTATCAAGATGGCGCCGCAATGGCAGACATTCAAGTTCGGCCGAAGTTTGGAAGAGGTGGAAGCACGCAAGAAAGTGTTGAATGAAGGGTTACATGTTGAGTTCGGGCAGGAGAAAGAGAGCAAAGCTACAAAAACAGATGGAAGAATCTTTGAATTATATGTTCGACAAGTATATCGATATCGTAATGAAGAAGATGTAAACATTATGGTTGCATGACTTCTTCTATTCTTTCTTCTTCTATTTTCTATGTTCCCTGATGAAATTGTAAAACTTCTAAGTTATTGGTTTTCAACATTACTGAAGTCGTGTGGAACTATTCTATTAGTTAAGTGATACATGTGTCACTTAAGAAGAAGTTAGTTGAGGATGATTCCAAATGTCACCTTTACTTGTTCATACTTTAGTTCGGTTTGAATCTTCTATTTGTATTTTCCTCCTACATTCTATAAGTAGAGAAGAACCTTCGGGTTAATGATCGATCGAATTTTAAAGATTTTGTCTTGAACCCTCGAAAGCCTTGTTCAAAGAGGAATACAAAGCAAAGTTTCCTAGAACTTTGTTGGCGTACTGTGTTTTCGCTTTTAAATCTTTAGATCTTTAATAAACTTTGTGTTATAGTAGATCCGGATCTAAATTTCGCTTTGCTTTATAAGTGTGTTCAAATCTATTAAGTTTCTTCATGTGATGCAATTAATATCTACTAATTGGGATGCACATCTTCCTTATTTCTTCTCGTAATTTTTTACTTTCTTCTTCTATAATTTTCCTTTCTTAAACAAATGCTACTTGCTGCAGTAACTTAGTTATCGCTCATGAACTAAGTAGTTAAAGTAAAACCCTCGATAGATAAAAACACATTTATATTGACAAATCGACACTGGGAGCCTCACCGGTTAAATGAGGAGATTTATCTCATGACCCTAGTTTGTGCTATGCGTAAAATCTAGCCAACACAATCAAATCCATAAAATAGAAAGCGCTGAATAATTAAACATAATGTCCATAAAGAACAATAAAAAGCGGCATCTCGGCAATTATGGTTGACCAATAATACTATTTTGAGAAATAATGTTACTTTCTTCAAGACATCAAATATCCTAGGGCTTTGTCAATTTCATTTTATTAGTACAATCTAATAGAAAGTTCCAGCAGATCTAGGAGAAAACTATCTATCTTTTCCTATCGGCTAATTTAACTTGTCCATCAATGCGGCATATTCCATGGCCCATCTCACTCAAGCAATATTCCAGCAGATCTAGCAGTCTAGTCCATTGAGAAAATACAAGAACCTCGTAGTCAGAGTCATATTAAAAATCATGAAATGAACAACAATAGCCAAATAAAGCCCAATGAGATCCCAACCTCACCTTATGTCATTGACCTTTCAAATGTTTTAGAAGTCTGTCCAGAAGCTGAAATTTGCCACATTGCTCCATCAAATCATCTACTGGCAGATAGCTGACTGAAGAGGGTCAAGCACAACCAGGTTTTATCTCATAAAGCTTTGGGACACAGTTCATGAAATTAGAAAAAGAGTCAAAACTAAGTTTTTTGATTAGGAATGATAGAAGCATAAAGATATCGCAAACTGTGATTGCAGTAGATCAGGATGGTTGAAATTCTTGCGCAACCAAACCATCAAATTGTCCAGATTGATTTTTGTAGATGAGAAAATCCAGCTCATTAAATTTTCTACTCAAGGCAAGAGTAGAAAACTTTAATCTACTGAATTGTGCCAGAGAAGTCTAAATGCAAAGAAACAAATGGTTATAAACTTAAAATTTCCAAGATAATAGAAAGCTTGTTAACATTATCAACAAATGTTTTATCCATGCGTATGAGCATAATAACTATAAAAATGAAATCCAAATTGCAAGTTTCCATAAGTTGTAATTACCATGTATTGACTTATCATGCAGGGACAGAATAAGAGTTTTAATTATTAGATACTCTGGAATTTTTTTCTGATGTTTGTTCATTTGAGCATATAATATTTTTCCCTTTTTCAGAGGAAGATGCTTCTCCACGTCTTCTTTCAACCTTTTTAGAAGAAACGGCCCGAGGATTGCATGAAGCTTTGAGATTACCTATAAATAAAATGCAGTTTTGAATATGAGATCGTCAAATTAATACAAAGGAAAAACAAAAACAAACCAGCTACATTATAGTTTCAGGCTTTCAGCAAACAACGGAGAAAGAATACACACTCGAACCCTTTTTTTCATTAATTTCTTCATGCAGTGTTCCATTCATGTCCCTTCCGGATAGGTTAAACCTGAAAACAAATAAAAAGGTATTAACACACAATCCATCAATGCAAGCAAGAGCAATAAGAACTTGTATCCAAAGCGTAGTTTCATATCTTCATTTTCCAAAGCTAATGAACCATTTAATAAAGTTTAGGAAAATAAACTGTTCAAAGAACTAAAGTAAACGAAAAGACGGTAAAACTTCAAGGCCATCAAACAAAATTGACTATGAAAAGGATACTTGATAGTGATAGCATGATTCAATCTTGTGAATAGTTTTGAAAATTTGATGCAAGATGAAATTTAACAAGTACCAAAGCTCTGCCAAGTTATTATGCAAAGGAGTACCAGTCAAGAGCAATGTATTTTTAAAAGATAACAATTTCAGTTCCCTCAACAAATTGCAGACATAATTCTTCAATCGATGTCCCTGACATACAAATGAACTTCTGATCAGCAAACCAGGCCAGAATACCAAAACCAGCAAATAAAAAATAATTGTAAAGGTCTAAGCTAGTATACGAAGTACCTCATCAACAACAAGGTGCATCCACCCATATCGATGAAAAAATCTGCGATCAAGGCTGGCAACATCATAAGATGTAACAATAACAGGAAATGCTGGATCTAAATATAAATGTAGTACAAACGCATAGTACAAATATCTAAATAATGACATCACTCCCAAAGAAAAGCATCAACAGATTGGCAACCGTAAATGATGAGCAATATGTTTTGTGAAGCAAGATGCATGCTACCCACCAATAGCATTTGCATCCACCGCAACAAGAATGGGTTGCAGATCAAATAAAGAGGACAGAAGAGATAAAGATCAGGTTTGTAATGAAATGACGAAGCGCAATCAAGAAAAATATGTCAAGTAATTTGGAAAACCATTCTATACTCACCACATCACTCAAAAGTAAACATATTATAGACAGGGAAGTAAACATAACCAATATATACAGTAAGAAATCCAACAGCAGAGCGGGCCAGATATGCAGCCAATCCAGATCACTCGTGCGTACAGGACAACGCAGTGCTGCGAGAACACTACAAACCATGGCAGCACGTATTAGTATGCAAACTTGAAACCACCTGTTACAACATCAAAAACGCTGAAAGATATAAGAAATTTATTCAGAGAACGCTCAGCAATGATGGCCAAGAATGTTTTGAAATATAAAATATCTGCAAAGATTCAGCGCATGGCATTTAAATTTCTTTTACAAGGGATGTTCGGTGAAGTTGACACAAACCCAAAACATCGGCGAGAAGTCTGCAGTGGAAAACAAATAACAGAAGGAAAAGTAGGCAAGTCATACTTAAATAAAAAATATATGTTTTTTTAATGCCATTTGCACCAAATAAATGCAGAGCACGGGAATATTGACCTCAGCAAGTCCAACCCGATGAGGTTTTTTTCTGAACAACACTAATGCCAGTTCGAATTGCAGTCTCCGGAGCAAACCCAGCGACCTGTTCAGCTATTCCTGGCAGGACAAAACCAAGGTTGCAATACAGAAACACAAACAAATACAAAGTTGGAATGGACTTATGTCTTGTTTCTTTGTTTTAAAGGAAACTCGCCAACATTCAGAATTTAACCACCACGAAGGGCCTAGCTGCAATGGACGATGTTCTAAAAAAACTGGAACCAACAATAGTTACCAAGATTAAATCACCAATTCCATGGCCAATTCATGACTATGTGCCATATTGAAGGCGCAAAGGAATGCATGCCCACTAAAGAATGTTTATTTCTAACAGCAACATGATAGCAAACAGCTAAAGGAAAAGAAATAGTTACAGTGTATTACAACCCCGAAAATAACACTAGTGGAATTAAACATGTTATACAAGCAGAAAAATACTTATGTTCTATATTGAATCCTTCGGAAACATCTATATGCATTTAAGAAGTGTGCAAAAACATGTGTTTTTACACTCTGGACCGAGGTAGAGGAAGTTGTAAAAAATCTGTAAGGCCTGTGCATTCCATCCACTCCACCCTTATGTACAGGCCATGTAAAGACCGTGCATGGATTTGTTTTTTCCTATTTTTTTTTGGCTATGATCTCAAATCAAAGAAGCCTATATAAAGCTCTAAGGGTTGTTCATCCCATCAACTCCACAAATCTGTAGAGGCCATGTAATATTTTAATTCCTTTCTCATACCTGTGGCCTGTACATATTGGCGGAATGGATGGAATGCACAGACCTCAAGCTTATTCTGAATGCAATACATGATCTGCACAGATCTGTGTAGCAAAACAATTTTTTTCTAACCCAGCAAAAGCCCATTTTGTCAAACACTTTCCATGCATCCATAAACCCTCTCCCGATTCAACCAAAATAGCTAGAAATTCATTTATTTCAAGCAAAATATAACACGGCTATATTTCATTACAGGGAACTGCCGAAATTCTTTTGAGTATTCAATTTTCTTCTTTGAAACCAAGGGAATGCAACTCTGTTTTTTTAGTTCTTTTTGCTATGGACACAAATCAAAAAGTCTATATAAAGATTCAAGGGCTGTTCACAACATCAACTGCACAAAACCGAAGAGGACATGCAATATTTTAATTACTTTCTAGGACCCATGGCCTATGCATATTGGTGGACTGGATGGAATGCACAGTTGTTAAACTTTTTCAAAAAACAAGTCTCAACTGTGTATTGTCTTACTTGATATTGTGAATTTGAAGCTATACAACATAAGCAAAATACATGATCTGAAGAGAGCTGCAAAGGGGATAAAATATTTTATAACTCAGCAAAAGCCCATTTCATCAAACACTTTCCATGCATCCATAAACCCTGCCCCTCCAGCCCCCGATTCAACCAACTATTTTACCTCGGGCAGTGAACCCATGAATAAACACAGCCACTGTGCGGATCACTGAACCCGTCCCCAGGTTGCCCTGTCCCAATCGCAAACCAGGCCCAAAATTTGCAAATTTTAGGCTTTGAACCCCACTATTATCGAACCCCACTATTATCGAACCCCAGTAAATCTCAAACCCTACATACTTCAGGCAACAGGATTACCAGAAATCACAGGTCGGTGTTTTTTTAGAACAACTTAAAATTTACAAGCTTAACAAACCCCACTTTTTCGTGAAAGCAACACGAATTAGAAAATACTTTTGTTTTTATAAAATTAATGAGTGAAATTCATTAATTTCAAGTAGAACATTACACAGAACCTGTTTCCAGTTTAACAATGAAGTCAATGCATTCACAAATACTCACCTCTTCCCTGCAACCACTGCTGTCAAACTCACCCTCCACTGAACCAAAAGCTATGATGCCAATGCAAAGAACACTTGATTAAATTGCTCCTCCCGCGATACCCATCTTTAAACAGGTATGGACCCCCTGACGTCGACCATGCGGAGGGAAACCGGCCCCAAAATATCGAAAATCCATGCGTCCCCAATGAAACGCAGCAACAGTGAAACCAACAAAAGCCAGACCTACCACAGCCCCTCATAGCCATAGTTTTTTTCATTCCCATCGAGCATACATTTCAAGGCTTCTACAGTGCCTTCAACAATAACAAAAACCCAAAGGAAGCCGCCAACAGAACCAACCCATGCACAAGAAGACAAACTAAGCACATTGTGAGAAGGATCGACGGCTAAAACCATTTCCATTGTCTTGCATCCATACGGAAGCCCTTCATGCCGTCGATCCGAACAATTGCAGCTCAACACCGGCTGTAAAGAACGCATATCGGCGTGAACTAATCATACTTGCAACAGACTAGTAAACTAAATGCAGTTACCATATTATCTGTTTGTTCCTTCCAAACACATTTGACAAAGAGGCAATGACTAAATATACTTGGTAATGAGTGATAAACTACAAGGATATTCATTTTGAAATAAGAATATTCAACACCTTACACATGGAATTCAGTAGAGTGGAATCAACTTAATACATAATGTGCATTACACTACAGGGATTAATTACTGCCCTAATGGGTCCTAACAGCTATTTGATGTCTTGTGCTGAATGTTATCTGGTTTTGCATTCAAAATTCAGAAATCCATTACATGTATATATTATACATAGTTACCTAAGACTTCGGGATGGCGGGACGTCAGGATGTAGGGACGGGGTTTTAGGGACGCTAAAAAAATTTAAAAATTTGGGGACGGCAAGTTGATGGCTAACAAAAAATATATAAATATATATATAATTTATTAATTTTACAAATATAACATGAATAATTCAATAAACTAAGACTTAAAATTGAAAGTTTGAAGATTGAAACCATTAATGATTAATCCAATTATTCATCACATAAGCCAAGGCCCAAAATGCTATATATATATATATATATATATTCAATGTTCAAAACTTCAACATGACAATGAAAGACTAAAGTTGAAAATTAAAAACAAGTCTTACTCTTCAATAATCAACATGAGAAGAGTACACCTACATATGCTATGAAATATTATGTCATAAACTCATAGTCATATAACTCAAAAGTACATATATCATTATATGACATTACATAACCAAAATGACAAGTGACAACTCAATAATCACTATCAAAGCCCTCTGAAGGAACACTTGCAAACTGCTCTTCACTAGAAGTATCTATATCAGCATCATCTGCATCTGCAAAGGAGATATCAACCAATCCTCGTTGCTCTTGATCTTCATCAATTTGCCTTGAATCCTCAAGATCCACATCCCACCGCAATGTTGGGGTCTCCTTGTACGTAGGTGTCTTGCGATCCATGAGACGCAAGGCACTATGTACAACAACAAGTTTCTCTGCTCTCTTAGAGGTAAGTTTGTTCCTCTTAAGAGAGTGGATCCACCCATATGTTGACCAATTCCTCTCTCAAAAGAAGGAACTAGAAACCTGAGAAAGAAGACGAATAGCAAGTGTACGTAGCAATCCTACAGGTCCATACAATCACCACCAACTAACTGGACTCTCTTGTGCCAATGTGGTCCTGTCTATCTTTGCTAATTTTTTGTAGCCATCCAAATAAGCAAACTTGAGCCAATCAATTCTGACTCGTGAACCATCCTCTACATTATAATTTTTTTGGGCTTTCAAGAAACCCTTCCTCACCTCCTCATCTACTGGGAGAATTCTGTTAGGGCTCTCAACATACCACTTCGGATTTAGTGCATATGCAGCCATGTGTAAAGGAGTGTTCAACTTCTCCCATCTCTCGCTCAATGATAGGTTGAATATGGTGATGGTAGAACTCCAAGGTGGGGTCCCTTGCCCGAACAAAGAGCCTTCATTTGGCCAAGCATACTATCAATACATTCATATATCTCACCAAGGTTAGGGCTCTCAGAATCCCCATATTTTATCACACTAAAAACCGGAGATACTATGGATGTGATATATCTCACATCTATCCAAAATGTTTCTTTCACCACAATTGCTTTCACCTTCTTCCCCTTCTCTGTCTTGGACCCATCCCACCTAGACCACTCTGATGTCATGACCATACACTGTAATGATTCTTGCAACTCAGCCATCCTATCCAGCAAAATAAAGTATGATGCAAAACATGTGTCCACTGGCTTGAGGAATTCCTTCCTCGAAAAGCTATGGAAGAGTGCCAATGATGTATGGTGGTTGCAAATGAACATTTGCACATCTCTAGCATCAGCCACTACATTTTTGACCCAATCAATTTTTCCAATATCTTTTAGTGCATTGTTCATGGCATGCACACAACATGGGGTCCAAAATATATGTCGGTAATGAGCCTCAACAAGTTTACCTGTTGCCCTACACACATAAGTTGCATCTATGACAACCTGCACAACGTTGGCGGGCCAACCTCCTCAATGGCATCTTGCAAAATGGTGAATTGGAACTCGCATCCTTCTTCTTTCTGAACAATCAACTACCCTCAAAAAGTAAGGACCCTCTCTGCATGAAACAATGATATTTATGAGTGGGTGGTGTCTGATATCCGTCCACCCATCCATGATGATGCTACAACCGTGAGAGACCCATGTGCACCTCATTTCCTCCATCAATAAGTTAACCTTGGAATAGTTCCTATCCAAGATTGTGGTTCTCAACTTCGTGTCTCCTAAGGGCACATAACTCACACTGCTTTGGCTACCTTAGCCATAGCCTCCTTGAAATAAGGAGAGTGAGCAAAGCATGAAATGGAATGCCAGTAGCAAAAAAGAATTTTCCAATGGCATCATCAACCTCTTCTCTAGCCTTTGTATCATACATGTCAACAACTAGATTTGAGGCCACAACCTTCCTCTTTCCCCTACTACTATCAAAAGCATCCACTTCAAACACCTCATAAGATGCACCTGCAATACTACCAATATTAATTCTCACAGAACTAGAAGGGGTGTCAGTGCCACTAACATGACGGCCACGAACTTCTAGAACTTTTTCCACCATATCTCCATTATACAGCCTCACCATTTCTGACCTCTCTTCAAGTGATAGTTGTCCACACATGCCTACACCTTTCCCGGGATGTGCAATAAATGTGCATTCAACCTAGTAATGTTTCCTGACCAAGATAATGAGCATATGTTGCATTTCCATGTTTTAGTGCCCCTTGAAATGTTTGATCTAGGACCCTGAATAATTTGACCAAATTGTTTCAAAGGTTTTTCTTATCAAAAGGTCCCCTAGCATACTTTTTCAACATTGTGGAGGGGCAATTGAACTTGTCCACACTCCCATGTGAACTATTAATATTAGGTGTTTATGTTCCTTCTCCTTGCACACCCATTTCAACCTCACATTCAGCTTCATAATCACTATCGAACTCATTTTGCAGCTGCAATAATTAAAAAATAAAACAATATAACTATACAATATAATAAAACAATGAATACACTTTTTAAAAAAACAGCAATGAATACATTTAAAAATTAAAAAACAAGCAATAAAAATGCCCTCCCTTTATGCTTTATCTCATTCCCTCACTTGCTAATCCAAATAGGAAAAATAACAAGCAATGCCTTCACTTTCAACTTTGCATTTGGAAAAAAAAATTAAAAAAGCAAATGGTTGTAATGTATGTACATACCTCTTGCTCTTGCTCTTGTTCTTGCTCTTGCTCCTTGCTCTTTCCTTCTCTTTTTTTTTACTCTTGCTCTTGAGTCTTTGCTTTGTGTGATTACAATGAGTGTGAGATGTTCTTTTTATAAGTTTTTGTTGCTTTTAGGGTTAGGGCATGTTCTTTTTTATTATAATGTATTAAAAGTAAGAAAAAATATTTTAAAAAAAACGTATTTTGCTTGTGTTTTAAGTTTAAAAACGGTTGGGTCATAGGGGACATCGTGACGTCTAGGGTGCATTCGGTGTTTTTGGGGACGCCCCCTTTTTCTAGAAAAGCAAGACATCGGGAAACATCCATCCCCGTCCCCAAGTCCCCGGGATGTCCTAGACGTTCGGGACATTGGGAAAAGAGGAGGTGCGCGTCCCACGTAACACCGATATTATATCATACATCAAACCAAAAATGGCCGCTGCTACAAGCAAGAGTGTATCAAGAGATTCGGGACATCCAGATCTGTCAATTGAAGATCCCTATATTCTACTTCACAAATAAAATACTCGCATAGAAATTGGGTTACCCCCATGATTAAAATCAACATATCTATTATTAAAATAAATAAAACAATCAAAGTTAATATAAAGGGGCTTACATCTTACTCTCTATAATCACCTTTCTAAATACAAACTCTCCGAATAATAAAACTCTTAATACTCTATAGAATTGCCCCCAAAGAGTCACTGAAAAAACTCCTATCATGCAATGCAGATTTACTCCACAAGGATTCTCCTTTTAAGTTGCATATAATTATTCTCCTCCTATGTGAAAAATTATTTAAGATTGAAAATGACCAAACAACGTCCACAACTTGTCTTAATGCACCTGTATCATTCTTGAAGTTTGAATGCGGGGAAAAGAATCATCTCTTTCACACCAATTTTAATGTCCATGCATCATTCTTGAGATTTCATTGCACGGGAAAAGAATAACCTCCTTAATATTTTGGGAGTCCGTTAAAATCATGGCAAGACAATCCATGCCCATTCCCCATCCGCCGATTGGTGGCAAACCACACTCTAATGCAGACAAAATGCCTCATTGAAGGCCATTGCTTCATCATCACCAAATTGTTTGTGATTCTTGAAGTAGAGGTCACTAATCTGTTTTATAGGGTTCTACAAGTGGAATACGAGCATTGTAGCTTGTGAGCTTGGCGTATCCACTTTGTCGGTTGACTACAAAGAAAATTTTAAGATCTCCGTGTTAAAATAAGACATTATTTGTGTGTGTTACTTTTGCGATTATTAGGGTTTAGTAAGGTTGTCATTTCTCCAATTTATACATTAAATTTGTCTACTCGTTTAATTGAAGACGAAATAAGGCATTGTTTATGTTGTACTTGTAGTGAGTCTGTGGCTATTAGGTCAAATTTCCGTAGCATTAAGGATTAATGTGTTGAGTTTCACCGGTCGTGCAATAATTTTTTTCGTAGTTAATTGATTCAAAGAAGAAAGGGCTAAAATAGAGGTGTGCAACAAGGAGAAAATTTAAACCAAATCAGTATATGGAAAATTCCCAATGAAAATTGTTCAACAAGGAGAAAATTTAAATAAGGAGATCACAATGAGGAAATAAGCCATTAATTTGAAATACCTGGAGATTAACTAAAACTTTATTTTGAAAATCTTCAATGAAAATTGTTCAATGTTCCAAAAATTTAACGATTTGGGAGATCGCAGCAATGAAAAAAGCCATTATTTTGGTCTAGTGAGTTTTATGGTCGTGGGATTATCACTATTAGCCTATTAGGTTTTCATTTTCTGGATGCATGTATATGTACAATAAGTTTCGTACATAATTTTTCCAATACCAATGGTTCAGGAAGAGTAATTGAATGTAAAGAAAATTTCAACAAGTTAGAGATCACTAGGCGAAGTAAAGTTGTAATTTCGGTTATACCAGGAGTTTTGTGGCGTCTAATCATTTTAATTATGTGTATTATTAGGTTTTCGCATTCTCTCTTTCTGTACTCATTTTCCTAATCGATAGTTATGGTGAGGAGTTAACTACTAAGTTTCTTCATTTCCAATACTTATTATTAAGGCCAAGCAGTTGAATGTAAGAAAATTTTCTGATTGGGAGATCATTGTGGTTAGATAAGCTATTATCTTATGTTATAGCAAGTTCGTGGTCCATATTAATTACACTTTTAAGTATAAAGTGTAGTGCCCACCTTTTTCTAGCCTCATGATCTGCTTTGAATTCTTAAACCACGGTTATGGAGTTTGGATATGTTGGTTCGTTTTCTTGAACACGTATGGTGATTTGGAGTGCGTAGCGCTAATTTAACTAGATTAGTAGATTGACACCTTTTATTTGATATTGTGGACACTAACACTTTTCTATGTGATTTAGGTCAAATTGATACATGTTGGATAATTAGTTAGTCACATACCTTGTTTTTTGTAACGTATTTGTTTTGCTGATGAGGATACATGATGCCATGGTGATATGACATGACGTGTATTGTAATACTTAACATACGACGAATTGTGTGAGATTGTGCATTCCACATTGATGATGGTGATATCATTAATTTACATGTTTGAATTTATTCGCTTAGTGAACAGCTAGTTTACTCTTGTATTGGACAGATGCGGTTAATGGGTGCAATGAGTGTGCAGGTGACAGGTCATAGGAGAACGTGGGATTCAGACTAGCTACACAACCTTGCACAAGCAGCCTACGGGCTGAGTCCTAGCCATGTTCTTTGTGTGAAGCCTTAGGGTAGACGATTATTATTTTGGGCACTATGAGTGACCCCAATGTATGTAATGTATTGTGCTTTCAATTATTAATTTGGATTAGGGTAGTTGGTTATGATGTAAACTTGTTTTGGGAGTTAATAACTCCTCTTTCTTTTAATTGTTGATTATGTTTAATGTGTCTCTTAATAACAAGGGTTTAGGGTCACATGTGAGACCCTTGGGTGGTCCCCACACCCTCTACCCTTGTGCCAAAAATGCAAAACCCGAAATTAGGGTATTTTGGGCATTTTTGGGGGTCCCTTTATAGCTTGGGAGTTCCCCCAACACAAAAATGAGCCCTTGGACCCTACCTAATGGGTAGGGGGGCTTATTTTCAAGGCTTGAGGGAGTTTTCCCTCCCTTTCTACCCTTGTTTTGTCACATCCATGTAAGGGATGTGGATTTGTGTATTTATCAAAAGTTGCTCTTATTTTGTCTTGCTAACATTTTAGGGAATTTGGGAGAAAAGGGCAAAAAGATAATTTTACCCTTTCTCTCTTTTGTTTTAGCATCTTTGACCTTGTTGAGGAAGAGGGGTGACACATGTCACCCCCTCATTTGTGAGGATGCTTGCTTTCTCCTCTTCAAATTCCCATCCATGGGAATGGTGAGGGTCTTCTTCTTTGGTTGGTTCTTCTTTTCTTGGAGTTTTTGGCTTGGTGCTTGAGAAATTTGGAGCTTGAGGATTGCTTGAGGAAGAAAGTTGCAAAATCTTGTTTTGGAGAGCTATTAGAGGTAACCTCTTGAGCTCATTTATGTGGTATGTTCCTTTATTAAATCTTAGCTTGCTCATAGTTGATTTATTTGTTTAGTTGCTTGTATGGTTTGTTGCTTGATTATATTTGTGCATTGTTTTACTCCATCCATCATATGGTTTGATGGATGTTTGAGTTATTTGGGGGAAGAGAGAGGGATTTTCCCTCTCAAACCCCATGGCTTGATGGGCAAGCCATGTCGGTTTCTTTACTCCCCTCATATGGTTTGAGGTGGGTAAAGGGGATTCATTTGGTTTGAACCCCTTTCCCATTCTTGGAGAGGAAACCCAAGGGGTTTGAAAATCCTCCCAAGAAGGATTTTGGAGAATGGATGGAGTAATAAGGAGGATCTTGTTGACTTCGGAGAAATAAGGTGGAGAAGGAAGTTTGTTGTGTGCACTCTTTTGTAGATCACACCTTATGTCATTTTCGGGTATCTCATCTACTCTTCCCCAAATTTAGAGGATGAATATGGTCTCCTCTTTTCTTTAATTGCTCAATGTTGTATTTTTCCTTCGTGCATGGTTTGGTCTTGTTTGTGAGTGTATTGTGGTGTTTGTCTCCCTTAAGACCTTGTGCTCAAAGTTGTGGAAGCTAGCTCTCTCTCCCATGGGCTTGGGGGAGGCTAGCATGTCTTCCAACCCTTGGAAAGGCATGTAATGATGCCTAAAGGTTGGGTGGTAAAACAAGCCTTGTTCTCTTTGTGTTTGGAGACTATGTGGAGGAAAAGTTAGAGCCTAAAGTTTGGAGATGGTGGGAGCATTCTTGGTTATCTTGGTATTTTGATTTCCCCAAATATTGGGAGATTCCTAATTCTAAATCTCACGTGGATATTGTTATATCAAGTGGTTTCATTTCTTTTTAAGTTTACCATGTTGAGGTTATGGTTTGTGGCTTTGGAAACCATAAGTGTTGTAATGGTATTGTGTGTTCTCCTCCAATCTTGAAATGGAGCCTTGCAAAGTCCTATCTTGTGTATTTTGGACATATTGTAATTTGTTTATACGTTGTAATAAATTCCAGCTTTAATCTTTCTTTTGCTATAAACCTTCCTTGCATGGTAAATGTTGAAATAACTTTGTATTTTAAAAGCCAATGAAATGATTAATATAAGTGGTTTCTTCTCTTGAGAGATGGTTTTGTATGTTGATATTTGACCTTCAAAGTGAAGTGAAATTTTCACTCTTGTTATAGGAGTTATATGTATAGATCTGGTTTTGAGTTTTGCAGATATATATATATATATATATATATATATATATATATATATATATATATATATATATATATATAGATATATATATATACCTTTCATGTTAAATATCTCTTGTTTAAAATTTGAAAAAGTTTAGTTATATATTGCGGTTGAAAAGAAATATTAAAACTTGGAAGGTGGCCTCGTTTGTGTAAAATCGATAAGAAACCTCTTGTTAAAAAAAAAAAGAATACATATTTGAAAATAAGAAGATATATAAAGTGTTTGATGTTGTTATTGTTTTTCTATTCCTTATTTAGCTAGAATAAAAAGATTTATATATACATATACATTAAATAAACCATTTTATTAATATTTTATATCTCGTTGTATTAAATCTGGAATTAAATATATAATATAAGTTTTATATATTTGATGTTGTATAGACTTACGTATGTTTTGTTTATAAAAAAAAAAAAAAAAAAAAAAAGAATTTGGTGGGGGGTTCGTTTCCCCCAACCCCCCGCGCCGTTGGTTTTAAAGAAAAAAAAAGCAATGTAATGGGAGGGTCGGCCCTCCCCCACCGGTTCACGGCGCGCCGCGCCCCGCCCCGACGGGCAGCCCTACTCCTCTGTCCCCGCCGCCGCCCGCGGCTCATCACGTTGCCCCTTCCCTACGCGCGGCCTCGCTCCCGCACCGCGCCCCCTGCCCCCCTGTTCCGCGGTTTGGGCATCTCTCCGCTGCCTCCATGCGCGCCACGCCTTCCCAACCCCTCGCGGCTAAACCCTAACCCCGCCGCCTCCATCCGCCGCGGCCACTTTCCCACTCCAACCCCCCTGCAAATCCGCCCACATGATTAAAATAAAAATAAAAATAAATATAAACATATGTGTGTGTGTATATATATATATATATATATATATATATATATATATATATTATATAATATAAAATATATATATAGAATTTCATAACAAGAAAAATGTAATAAGAATTTTAAAGAAAAAGGAGCTAACTCCATAGTTTCTTTTCATTCAAGTGAATCAATAGAAGAAGAAGAATGAGAAGAAAGAGAAACTCCCTAGCTCCTCCAAACCGTAAATAAGAGAACAAGATAAAACTAAAAAGAGAGAATAGGGTAAATAAAAAAAGAAGGAAAAGAACATAAAGAAATTCTAGGGTAATTTTAGGGATTGTTAGATCAAGGGCTGAGAGTGATTCTATCCTAGGGTCCATGAGTTACCCTACATACCTTTTGGATATGGGAAATTTAAATTTATTTAAGAATGAGGAGTTATCTTTCTTGTGGCAGATTTTAGTCAAAAGAACTAGGTATTAAATGTGTGTAAACTTAATATAAGCTAAATCTAATATTAATTAAATAAATGAAAATTGTTTCCGGCTAATGGTTGAGTAATGAGTTTAATCAATTTAGTTAAATTAATTAATATCGGGAAATATAATTGTATCATTAGACATTCACTTTCAAAAAAAAAAAAATTACCCTAAATTTTTGTTACACTTCGCCTGTTTTTCCGTGTCCCTGGACTGGGCACTACATCCGGTATCGAGCGAGGTTTCGCACACGCGGACGCTCTGGGTAGAACTTTTAACTGGTTATAAATGTTTTCATAATATTAAAAGTAAAACAATTAAAATCGTTTCCGCTAAATTGTTCCATGGGTAAAGTTACCTCTCGAGTAACCGCTTGGAATAAAATGATTGCTAAGACAACAGATGGTAGGCACATTTTGATCACTTAATTTGTTTTAAAACATCAGTAAAACTTAAGAAAATGTCTTGCTTAATAACGTGTAAAATGGCTTCTTGGTCCACCGTAGAGGCGATCGAATTCGGATAATCTGGTCCCCTAGTGACATGGAAAGTCGCATCAAAATTTTAAACCTGATGTATAAGATCGTTTGATCATATAGTTAAAAAAAAAAAAATTGAGCTCTTTTAATCACTTTCTTGTTTGGGTCGACAATTTATAATTCTAGAAAAATCGTTCGATTGAAACCTGTAGAGGAGAGAGCATTAATTGGAAATTAAAACTTATGGCTTCTAACTTGTAGTATTTCTCCTTGTCCACTGTTTACAATGATTAGATTTGAGAAAAAGGAATAGATAATTAGTTTGCCAGTTGTGTTTAGAAGGCCTCTAGATGATTTGTTCAAAATACAAACTTGTAAATAACATTATTTAGCCCCGAAAGTATACCATATCTAGAGTTTTGATCATCAGTTTTTCATTTTGTGAGTTGCGTCGGGTTCTCTATTTATAGGAGAATAGAGTCAAGCTGTTAAAACTCATTTTTGAATTGGGATTACTTATTTTCAAGACCTTCTTTGTAGCCTTTTGTCACTATAAATATGCTGGTATACAATAGTAAAACTGTAATAGTTGGCCTCGAGATAGTGCTTCCAATTTGAAACCTATTCACCAGTAATTAGAAATGTACATCTTGTCTGACTCTCTGTATAATAGAAAATTGAATGAAAACTTTGTTTCACCATGTGAGTGTTGGGTACATGTCTTGGCAGGATCCCTTTGTAGCCTTTTCCCTAGTTGTGGAATAAGAAATTTAGGTCTTAATAAACAAATAGGTTTCTTAGAACACCTTTGGGAGTGAAACATGTTACAATATAGTTTTTGTTTTAAACTACGTGTTCTAGGTTGAATGCTAAGACCCAAAATAAATTGTGTGCAACCAGTCATCTTGATTTGCTAGCGACCTGGGTTAGGTATGTCTTTCTGGTCATCAAAGGTCTAGTTGTTGGTGTCGAAAATAATAAGTAGGTCGAGATAAGAATGTGGAATTGTTACCTTGATATAGAAAATTTGTTATGACATTTGATTGGTTGTTTCTTGTCTAAGAGATCCTTTGTTTCTTGGGAATATCACTGTCGTGTTAGAGGAGCCTCTTTAGATCTAATGAAACCTTTTGGTATGGGTGTAAAATAAATGACTGTATCTTGTATAGAACCACCCAATGTGATAAAATAGTCTTTCTCGTCTTGATATTTCATTACTAGGAAATTTGAAATGATTTCGACTCTTCTTGTTTCTATTGTTAATCTTAATTTCATAACCCTTTTATAAGGAAATTTACCAAATGTTCATATGTTCTTGTTGTTGCTTTTTTAAAATTGTGAATTAAAGTTAAGGATAATTGAATGAAAATAATTGCTATCTCTTCTCTAAACAATAAATGATAAGGGAAAGGAAATTTAGTGTCTCTCTTTATACGGTGGTGTTGCTTGAAGTGGTATTTCTTGGCTAAGTTTATCCTCTTTGTGCGACGTAAGAACTCATTGTGCGATTATAAATCAAACCTAGTTTCACAATTTAAAATTGTTATCGAAGCTCTTGGTGTAAATTTTAGAGTTAACTTCGGAAATGATCTAGCTAATTTTCTTAATCCCTTTGGAGCTCGATAAACCTATTTTCATACCTTAACCTCTTATTAAGTTTTGTTGCATGGTAACTTAGTTAAAACCTTCTTACTTTAGTAATTACACATGTGAATTCAACTCTCCTCAAGTTTATTTAAAATGTTATGAGTGATCATGTTTTTACTCCCTGTACTTACGTATAGAAATAAGGGAATCATCCTCTTCTAACCTCAAATTAGTGGACTTATAAGATCAATGGTCATGCAAAATTTTTATATCTATTATAAATATAAACAACGATATTGTATCCCTCTTGGAAAGAAAATAAAATGAAATGAATTAAGTGTTGAACACTTTCTTGGTTAGGCACTATGTTGTATCGATGATGGTGTTGATTGTGAAAGAGCAAGTAATGTTTCAAAATCCACAAAAGTATATAATTATATATAAGTCTAAAAGCACAATTGTGAGCGCTTACCTTATAAACAGTAATGGAATATTGTAATTATTTGTATCTTGTAAAACTCGTTATATATATAATTAATCAATGTTGGTTGGATAAACAATGTTAATCATTGTTACCCCTCAAAAAGCTAAAATTTGTGGCGATTCTAAAATTATTGCTTCAGTTGTGATAGGCGTTGGTTACTAATCTTTGTCTTGGAATGTTCATATGGTTTACTCAATTAATGTTGGGAATCCTGTAAGAAACTAGGGTGTTGTTTTGTCTTCCTAAATTTTTAGGTGAGAGAGTTAACACGAATGATAGAATGGATGCGATGATCTCGCAAATCCGTTATGCTCTGACCAATTAGATTCTTAGGAAACTCCTTTATAAGATTCATCCACATAGAAGAACTCTTAGTATGTTATTATAATGTAAATGATGAGAGACCTTATTACAAGGACTAAAAATAATGACGAACTAGCCTTCCATCTACCGTGGGTAAAGACGTCCTTTGTAATCAGCATAAACACTACTTTTAAAATATATGTATACAGATAAATTGAACTTATGTTGGGGTCCTCTTGAAAACATGGTTCTATTTTTCTAATTTTATCACCACTCAAATAGGGTGGCGTAATTCAAATTTCTTTGTGTAATACGAATTCCACCCTTGTTAATAAGTGTAATTATTTTGTGACCTTATTGGGCTAAAATTTCGACCAAATAATTGTTAAGTAAAAGTTAACGTAAGTCAGAAATCTTGCAAAGAATTAGACCTTACCTTTCATTAAAGGAAAACGAGTGTTTAACTTTTGCATGCTTGAGGAAAGTATGGACGGAAAAGTTTTATTTTTGCATCCCATCATGTTGGTATTTTGTAAATTTTGATAAAGTATGTTGATATGATTTAGTAAACACTCTCTTTAAATGGATTTTGTTTTTGCGCAACTCATTCATGATTTCTTGTGATTATAGTAATTAAGAAATGATAAAATTTAAGTAAAACTTTTCTTATATCGTATTGAACTGGAAAATTTTGGTTTGTTGTTTCATTAAGAAGTTATGTCTTGTTTGGGGCGTAGAAAGTTCTAAAATTGCTTTGTCATAATGAGGACTCATATAAACCAAGTTACAAACCATAATAAATTTATTTTTGTTTATGAGACTTCTAAAGCAATCTTGGCTCGGAATAGGAATGTTTTATAAACGGTACATGCTATGAAACCTTGGAAAACAAATTAGAAAGCTAATTCTAACCTAGTAATGGACTATATATATTCCACCCACAAATTTTATTTTATTTTTCTTACAATCATTTAGCGAACAAAAATAAATAAATTAAGAAATTAATAAATAAAGACCAAATTAAGACAACTCCTTTAACTATGTTTGATAGTATGTGAATATTCTTCCTTGATCTTAGTGAATAATGTCGATTATTGAACCATTTTAAAAGGACTCGTGAACCTTCCTTTTTCAATAGTTAGAGTAATGATGAGTTAGGAGATGAAAACACACGGAGCTTGGAAACTATTTCCCTCTCATTGCGTGGTATTTGTGACGCCTTGGATAATTCCCTTAAGTGTTCTAGTATGCAATAAATATTCAAAACTTGCAAGTTCATCTTAAAACAACATTTATGCTCCCTTCGCTCATCCATCATGTTGGACCTTATGTTGTATATCCTCTTATTTGGACCCTAATAGGAAACATAGATGATGAGGAAAATAAATTCGGTTTATACACTCCCCTTTGGTTAATACTACCCTATTTGAAATATACTTGTTCTTGGACCTAGTTACGCTTCAAAAGACATGTTGTTAAGACAAAAATAAAAATAAAAATAAATAATGTGTTAATTCCTTTAAAAATGACCTTAATGTAGTACTCGCACTACGATGTGATATCCAATAAAATCTTATCCCTAGCTCTTCCAGTGACTTCCCGGAGGAAGTCTAATTTTAGGAGAGGGGGATGTAGTGCCCACCTTTTTCTAGCCTCTATGATCTGCTGAATTCTTAAACCACAGTTATGGAGTTTGGATATGTTGGTTTGTTTTCTTGAACACGTATGGTGATTTGGAGTGCGTAGCGCTAATTTAACTAGATTAGTAGGTTGACACCTTTTATTTGATATTGTGGACACTAACACTTTTCTATGTGATTTAGGTCAAATTGATACATGTTGGATAATTAGTTAGTCACATACCTTGTTTTTGTAACGTATTTGTTTTGCTGATGAGGATACATGATGCCATGGTGATATGACATGACGTGTATTGTAATACTTAACATACGACGAATTGTGTGAGATTGTGCATTCCACATTGATGATGGTGATATCATTAATTTACATGTTTGAATTTATTCGCTTAGTGAACAGCTAGTTTACTCTTGTATTGGATGATGCGGTTAATGGGTGCAATGAGTGTGCGGTGACAGTCATAGGAGAACGTGGGATTCGGACTAGCTACACAACCTTGCAAGCGAGCCTACGGGTGAGTCCTAGCCATGTTCTTTGTGTGAAGCCTTAGGGTAGACGATTATTATTTTGGGCACTATGAGTGACCCCAATGTATGTAATGTATTGTGCTTTCAATTATTAATTTGGATTAGGGTAGTTGGTTATGATGTAAACTTGTTTTGGGAGTTAATAACTCCTCTTTCTTTTAATTGTTGATTATGTTTAATGTGTCTCTTAATAACAAGGGTTTAGGGTCACATGTGAGACCTTTGGGTGGTCCCCACACCCTCTACCCTTGTGCCAAAAATGCAAAACCCGAAATTAGGGTATTTTGGGCATTTTTGGGGGTCCCTTTTTAGCTTGGGAGTTCCCCCAACACAAAAATGAGCCCTTGGACCCTACCTAATGGGTAGGGGGGCTTATTTTCAAGGCTTGAGGGAGTTTTCCCTCCCTTTCTACCCTTGTTTTGTCACATCCATGTAAGGGATGTGGATTTGTGTATTTATCAAAAGTTGCTCTTATTTTGTCTTGCTAACATTTTAGGGAATTTGGGAGAAAAGGGCAAAAAGATAATTTTACCCTTTCTCTCTTTTGTTTTAGCATCTTTGACCTTGTTGAGGGAGAGGGGTGACACATGTCACCCCCTCATTTGTGAGGATGCTTGCTTTCTCCTCTTCAAATTCCCATCCATGGGAATGGTGAGGGTCTTCTTCTTTGGTTGGTTCTTCTTTTCTTGGAGTTTTTGGCTTGGTGCTTGAGAGATTTGGAGCTTGAGGATTGCTTGAGGAAGAAAGTTACAAAATCTTATTTTGGAGAGCTATTAGAGGTAACCTCTTGAGCTCATTTATGTGGTATGTTCCTTTGCTAAATCTTAGCTTGCTCATAGTTGGTTTAATTGTTTAGTTGCTTGTATAGTTTTGTTGCTTGAGTATATTTGTGTATTGTTTTACTCCATCCATCATATGGTTTGATGGATGTTTGAGTTATTTGGGGGAAGAGAGAGGGATTTTCCCTCTCAAACCCCATGGCTTGATGGGCAAGCCATGTCGGTTTCTTTACTCCCCTCATATGGTTTGAGGTGGGTAAAGGGGATTCATTTGGTTTGAACCCCTTTCCCATTCTTGGAGAGGAAACCCAAGGGGTTTGAAAATCCTCCCAAGAAGGATTTTGGAGAATGGATGGAGTAATAAGGAGGATCTTGTTGACTTCGGAGAAATAAGGTGGAGAAGGAAGTTTGTTGTGTGCATTCTTTTGTAGATCACACCTTATGTCATTTTCGGGTATCTCATCTACTCTTCCCCAAATTTAGAGGATGAATATGGTTTCTCCTCTTTTCTTTTATTGCTCAATGTTGTATTTTTCCTTCGTGCATGGTTTGGTCTTGTTTGTGAGTGTATTGTGGTGTTTGTCTCCCTAAAGATCTTGTGCTCAAAGTTGTGGAAGCTAGCTCTCTCTCCCATGGGCTTGGGGGAGGCTAGCATGTCTTCCAACCCTTGGAAAGGCATGTAATGATGCCTAAAGGTTGGGTGGTAAAACAAGCCTTGTTCTCTTTGTGTTTGGAGACTATGTGGAGGAAAAGTTAGAGCCTAAAGCTTGAAGATGGTGGGAGCATTCTTGGTTATCTTGGTATTTTGTTTTCCCCAATTTTGGGAGATTCCTAATTCTAAATCTCACGTGGATATTGTTATATCAAGTGGTTTCATTTCTTTTTAAGTTTACCATGTTGAGGTTATGGTTTGTAGCTTTGAAACCATAAGTGTTGTAATAGTATTGTGTATCCCCTTCAATCATGAAATGGAGCCTTGCAAAGTCCTATCTTGTGTATTTTGGGCATATTGTAATTTGTTTATATGTTGTAATAAATTCAAGCTTTAATCTCTCTTTTGCTATAAACCTTTCTTGCATGGTAAATGTTGAAATAACTTTGTATTTTAAAAGCCAATGAAATGATTAATATAAGTGGTAGTCTCCTCTTGAGAGATGGTTTTGTATGTTGATATTTTGACCTTCAAAGTGAAGTGAAATTTTCACTCTTGTTATAGGAGTTATATGTATTGATCTGGTTTTGATTTTTGCATATATATATATATATATATATATATATATATATATATATATATATATATATATATATATATATATATATATATTCCTTTCATGTTAAATATCTCTTGTTTAAAATTTGAAAAAGTTTAGTTATATATTGCAGTTGAAAAGAAATATTAAAACTTGGAAGGTGGCCTCGTTTGTGTAAAATCTGATAAGAAACCTCTTGTTAAAAAAAAAAAAGAATACATATTTGAAAATAAGAAGATATATAAAGTGTTTGATCTTTGTTATTGTTTTTCTATTCCTTATTTAGCTAGAATAAAAAGATTTATATATACATATACATTAAATAAACCATTTTATTAATATTTTATATCTCGTTGTATTAAACTGGAATTAAATATATAATATAAGTTTTATATATTTGATGTTGTATAGACTTACGTATGTTTTGTTTATAAAAAAAAAAAAAAAAAAAAAAGAATTTGGTGGGGGTTCGTTTCCCCCAACCCCGCGCGCGTTGGTTTTAAAGAAAAAAAAGCAGTGTAATGGGGAGGGTCGGCCCTCCCCCACCGGTTCACGGCCGCACCCGCGGCCCCCCGCAGCCCACTACTCCCTCGTCCCGCCGCCGCCCCCGCGGCTCGTCACGCCCCCTTCCCTACGCGCGCATGCTGCTCCCGCACCGCGCCCCCACCACCCCTGCCTCGCGGTTTGGGCATCTCTCCCGCCTGCCCCTCCATGCGCGCCACGCCTTCCCAACCCCGCGGCTAAACCCTAACCCCGCGCCTCCATCCGCCGCGGCCACTTTCCCACTCCAACCCCCCGCAAATCCGCCCACATGATTAAAATAAAAATAAAAATAAATATAAACATATGTGTGTGTGTATATATATATATATATATATATATATATATATATATATATATATATATATATATATTTCATAACAAGAAAAATGTAATAAGAATTTTACAAGAAAAAGGAGCTAACTCCATAGTTTCTTTTCATTCAAGTGAATCAATAGAAGAAGAAGAATGAGAAGAAAGAGAAACTCCCTAGCTCCTCCAAACTGTAAATAAGAGAACAAGATAAAACTAAAAAGAGAGAATAGGGTAAATAAAAGAAGGGAAAAGAACATAAAGAAATTCTAGGGTAATTTTAGGGATTGTTAGATCAAGGGCTGAGAGTGATTCTATCCTAGGGTCCATGAGTTACCCTACATACCTTTTGGATATGGGAAATTTAAATTTATTTAAGAATGAGGAGTTATCTTTCTTGTGGCAAATTTTAGTCAAAAGAACTAGGTATTAAATGTGTGTAAACTTAATATAAGCTAAATCTAATATTAATTAACTAAATGAAAATTGTTTCGGCTAATGGTTGAGTAATGAGTTTAATCAATTTAGTTAAATTAATTAATATCGGGAAATATAATTGTATCATTAGACATTCACTTTCAAAAAAAAATTTACCCTAAATTTTTGTTACACTTTGGTTCTGGTTTTTCGTGTGTCCGGACGGGGCACTACATAAAGTTTCATTATCCCTTTTATTACAGCTTCTTAATATCAATAGTTAAGACCAAGCAGTTCACAATTTTGTGTACTTATTTGTTTTCCTATACCGATTGTTAAGGCCAAGCAATTGAAAGGAAATTCAAGATTGCAAGATCACTATGATGAAATAGGCCATTATTTATGTTATAGCGAGTGTTGTATCCATTATCATTACAAACTATACGTATTAGGTATTATAATCTATTTACTTTCCTTCCATACTCATTTTCATAATACTGATGGTCAAGGCCGAGCAGCTGAAAATTTCTAAGATTGTGAGATCATGATGGTGAAATAAGCCATCATTTTAGTTTGTTGTATCCGTTATCATTATAAACTATACATATTAGGTATTATAATCTATTTACTCTCCTTCCATACTCATTTTCATAATACTGATGCTCAAGGCCGAGCAGCTGAAAATTTCTATGATTGTGAGATCATGGTGATGAAATAAGCCATCATTTTAGTTCTGGAGAGTTTGTTATTGTAATGATTGTCTTTTAAAGTTTTATGTAATAGGTATACATTTCTCTGGTTTGTACTTATTTCTTGCTTTACTCATTTTTCCAGTGTCCGAGCAGTTAATAAAATGTGTATTATTTTTTTCCAATACTGTGAAGGTCAAGCTTCAATGAACGAAAATTTCAAAGATCAGGAGATTGCTGGGTGAAATAAGCTTATTGTTTATGTCAGCTAGTTTTTTGGCCCGTAGTCATTAAAAATTATATATACCAGTTTTTTAGTTTTCTTTCTGTACTTATGCCTTGCTTTACTCATTTTCCCAATACTGATACTGATTGTTAACAGCCAAGCCGTTAATAAGTTTTCTGTACTATTTTTTTGAATATCAATTGTTAAGGCCTCGTTTTTCAATGACCTTTTAGACCCAGACAAATGCCTAGACACTTGAAATGACAATACAATACCTTTAAGGAGATTGAATACTCAGAGACTCAAGATGACCTTTTACCACTTCAGTGACACCTTCATAGCTTCAAGCACACTAAGAACTCATAAACATGCTCAATACTTGACACGACATCCCATGATTGATCCTATGACACCATCAAGACTCAGACTTTGTCTTCAAGCTTCTCACAGGCCGCATACACCTTCAAAACTGCTAAGCATAATCTCAGAGGCTTTGCATACATCAGACCAAAAATGGCCGCTGCTACAATCAAGGGTGTATCAGGAGATTCAGGACATCCAGACTGTCCAAATGAAGATCACTATATTCTACTTCAGAAATAAAATACTTTGCAAAGAAATTGGGTTTCCCCACTTGTCAACATATCTATGATTAAAATAAATAAAACAATCAAAGTTTCTACACACTTTCTAGAAGCGTGGAGTAAATAAAACAATCAAAGTTAATATAGAGGGGCTTACATCTTACTCTCTATAATCACCTTTCTAAATCCAAACTCTCCAAATAATAAAACTCTTAGTACCCTATAGAATTGCCCCCCAAAGAGTCACTGAAAAACTAGTATCCTGCAATACAGATTTACTCCACAAGGATTCTCCTTTTAAGTAGCATATAGTTATTCTCCTCCAATGCCGAAAAATGACCAAATGACGCCCACTCCACTGTCTGTCTTAATGCACCTGTATCATTCTTGAAGTTTGAATGCGGGAAAAAGAATCACCTCTTTTAATGTTCCTGCATCATTCTTGAGGTTTCATTGCAGGGAAAAGAATAACCTCCTTAATATTCTGGGAATCCGTTAAAATCATGGCAAGACGATCCATGCCCATTCCCCATCCGCTGGTTGGTGGCAAACCATACTCTAATGCAGTACAAAATGCCTCATCGAAGGCCATTGCTTCATCATCACCTGATTGTTTGTCCTTAAGCTGATCTGCAAAGCACTGGCGCTGGACAATGGGATCATTAAGCTCAGTGTATGCATTGCACAACTCATGCTTATTAACAAATAGTTCAAAACGCTCGGACAATCCTGGTCTCGTTCTGTGCCACTTTGCCAGAGGGCTCATGATCTGGGGATGATTTATGATAAAGGTTGGGTTCACACACATCTCCTCCAAGAAATGTCCCACAAGCTTGTCCAGCAAACGAGCTATTGTTTGCGGGGGAGGGCATTTTACATCAAACTTCTTACAAGCTTCTATAAGATACTTATTCGTCTCATCAGATGACAGGTCTTTAGGGATGTCAAGACCTGCAGCCTCTTCTAACCCCTGGATTACATCTATCCTTCTGAAAGGAGGAGTGAAATCAATTTCTATGGGATCCTTATCCGCTCCATCAGCATGGTATTTAATTTTATAGCCACCAGTTAGCTTCTTAACCATTCCAGACAGCATTTGCTCTGTCAGTTCCATCAAGTCATTGTAATCAGCATAAGCCATATAAAATTCACAAGTAGTAAACTCTGGGTTATGAGTCAAATCTATGCCCTCATTTCGAAATTGTGTTCCAATTTCATATACCCGATCAAATCCACCCACTATTAATTCTTTCAGGCGAAGCTCTGGAGCAATGCGCATGTATAACCTCATATCAAGGTCATTGTGATGAGTAACAAATGGCCTGGCAGCAGCTCCGCCTGCTATCATATTCATCATTGGTGTCCCAACCTCAAGAAAATCAAGGTCTTCCAGGAACTGCCGCACATAAGATTTTATCTTTGATATTGTTTTGAAGATATTTCTAACCTCTGAGTTAACCATCAAATCCAGATAGCGTTGTCGATATCTTGTTTCCTGGTCTTTCAGAGCATATCTTTCAGGGTGTCTAGGCCGACCAGGAGCCCATATGTCATCTCCCTCACTTTCCTTTACCCGAATACGGTGATCATCCTTAACTGGGAGCATGCGTAAACAAGGTGAAAGAACCGTCAGGGATTTTGGAAATATACTAAGCTCTCCCCTTTTACTTTTTCCTGGAAAACCATGAATACCAACAATATCACCACGCTTTATACCAGTATGATGCTTAACAAACTCAGCTCCCTCCATTCCCGAGTTCCTTGCATCTGCCATAACCTGAATTTTTTGTCCATCGGCATGCAAATCATAGAAATTCAGCTTTGCTCCTGAGCTCCTCTTACTCATTATCCTGCCAGCCATACAAACTTCTACATCATTAAGATGTTCTCCACTGCTTAAATCCCCATACTTATCTATGAAAGCAGGGATGGAAAGAGATACATGAAACTCGTGGGGATAAGGGTTTACTCCAGTACTCTTGAGTGCCTCCAAAACTTTCAACCTGCTCTCTCGGTATTGCCTGGGATCCATGTCTTCCTCTTGATCAACCATATTCACACTCTGTCTGATTGAAACTTTCTTCTTCTTCTCCTCTTTTTTCTCACTTGTTCCTGCATAACAAAGAAAAATTAAGATATACACACCAGAGACAAGAATAAAAAAACATAAGCTAGTGCAGAGAGAGCAAAAAAACTCTTTTGACAAAGAACAACTACTAACAATGCTTTCCCTACAAGCTATAAGTGTGTTTTGCAGAACAAGACAGTTCTGTAATTAACAAAAGCAGGCTAAACTTAAAAGCGTGCTTTAAAGCAAAAAAATAGAATTCCTAAGTTTTGATATAAAATTTGCATTAACATCTTAAACTCTCCAAAATATAAATGCAATAGCAATAAATCTATTTTTCCTCAATGCTAGCATAATATTTATTGGTCAACAAAGATTCACCAACCATTTTTTTTTAAATCATCAACCTTCTATACTTGCAAAATGTTTTCCATTTCTAAAAAAATCCTGCAACATTCAAGAATTTTATTTTATGAATTTACTTGTGTGATTCCCTTGTACACAAAATTAGTAATGAAACACTGTATTCATTTATCTTTGATGCTGAAACTAAAGAAATATGCTTAAAATCAGCTTAAAATAGAACTTGAAATTTTGAATTCTCGCTTAAGTGTCGATCAGCTTGAATGAAATGAACAATTGAGAAAGTGAAGAACACAAAATAACATCACACGACAAGAGGGATACAGGATATACCCTAGAGAAACCCAATGTGGGTGAAAAACTCAGCAAAGCAAGATTGTGCCTCCTTATGTCAACTGAATCAGCAAGATCACAAACCCATACCCTTCTTTAAAGCCATTTAAAGCACTATGGGACAATTTGTACAATGCCTCTTTTTGCTTACTCTGCTCTATAACTCACTTGAAATTTCCGTATCATCTCTTACATTCACCTGGAATGCATAGAACATTACCAGATCCAACTCAATTTCAATTATAGACGAAAATAGATGCAATTGAGTCCCCTTGAAGTTTTTGTCTCTTTTGTGACAGTTCTGCTTCCTTTCCTGTCACAGTGGCATGTTCAGCCAGAGGCATACAAGTCACAAAAAAATTAACAAATACAGCCAGGGTTACATACTCATCTCAGGGTAAACACGTCACAAACAAATTAGTGATAGATCCAGCCTGGTACAAACTAATTAAATACGTTTAAGTGACAGATCCAGCCAGGGATAAACTGATTAGATATGTTAAAATGAAAGATCGACAAGGCTTTCCAATTTCTTCTAGGCATCTTCCAAAGGCCATAACTTCATCATGCAAGCTCCATATTCCATCTCATTTTGAGCATTGGAAATGTATTGAACTGCCCCTAACCTTTGGTGGAGGTTGCATCAGGTGTTGATCAGGATTTCTCATTGACCAAGAGCATTAAAAACAATGGCCATGAATTTTGGGCCCTTTTTGAGTTGATTTTAAGCATATTTGATGGTGAAACTTAATAAATATGCTTAAAATTAGCTTAAAATGGAATTTGAAAATTTGAAATCTCACTAAGTGGCTTGCATGAAATGAACAACTGAGAAACTGAAGAACACAATGACATCACACGACAAGAGGGGTACAGGATATACCCTAAAGAAACCCAATGTGGGTGAAAAACTCCACAAAGCAAGGTTGTGCCTCCTTATGTCAACTGAATCAGCAAGATCACAAACCCATACCCTTCTTTAAAGCCATTTAAAGCACTGTGGGACAATTTGTACAATGCCTCTTTTTGCTTACTCTGCTCTATAACTCACTTGAAATTTCCATATCATCTCTTACATTCACCTGAAATGCATAGAACATTACCAAATCCAATTCAATTTCAATTCTAGACGAAAATAGATGCAATTGAGTCCCCTTGAAGTTTTTGTCTCTTTTGTGACAGTTCTGCTTCCTTTCCTGTCACAGTGGCATGTTCGGCCAGAGGCATACAAGTCACAAAAAAAATTAAGTAACAAATTCGGCCAAGGTTACATACTCATCTCAGGGTAAACGCGTCACAAACAAATTAGTGACAGATCCAGCCCAAGACAAACTAATTAAATACGTTTAAGTGACAGATCCAGCCAGGGATAAACCGATTAGATATGTTAAAATGAAAGATCGACAAGGCTTTCCAATTTCTTCTAGGCATCTTCCAAAGGCCATAACTTCATCATGCAAGCTCCATCTTCCATCCTATCTTGAGAATTGGAAATGTATTGAAGTGCCCCTAACCTTTGGTGGAGGTTGCATCAGGTGTTGATCAAGATTTCTCATTGACCAAGAGCATTAAAAACAATGGCCATGAATTTTGGGCACTTTGAGTTGATTTTAAGCATATTTGATGGTGAAGCTTTTGACTCGCCTCGCATGGCCCTCTTCCAGCGGCTCCGAGACATTGGTATCTCTAAGATTCTTATTATCGCCATCATGCGCCTCTATGAGTCCATCCTTGGTCGTCTTCGTACTGCTCACGAACTGTCTGATTTTATCAGGAGCACCATTGGGGTTAAACAGGTGCCCCTGTCTCCTACCCTATTTGGCATTTATATTGATGAGTTGGAATCTTTTCTTCGGGATCACATTCAGGAAGGGGATGGTTGCCTTCTTCACCACGTCTTGATTTCTATTCTCCTTTTTGCCGACGATATTGTTTTACTCGCCTCTTCTCTTGAGGGGCTTCAGAGACAACTTGATGCACTTGCTTTATTTTGTGATCTTCGGCATTTGACGGTCAATCTGGGTAAGACCAAGGTCATGGTTTTCAACGGGTTGAGGACATCACACCTCCATTTCTTCTTCAAGGGGCAGGAGGTTGAAATTACTAATACATACACCTACCTAGGAGTCCAGTTCTCAGGGCCTAGATTCAGTATGAGGCATGCTCTTCAGCCGAGGGTGAATAAAGGGTATGGGTCTCTTGCCATTCTCGAGAGACAGTGTTTTCGACACCACTTCCAGGACATCTCTTCCAAGATGTTTCTTATGAACTCCCTCATCCGCCCCACTGTTCTCTATGGGTCTATTGTCTGGGGGCCCTCCCTTTTGGACACAGATTGGGCTTCTGCTGAGAGGATTCAGACTCTCCTCCTTCGCCGCTTCATCAAATGCAAATGATTAAATCCCCCAGCATATTATTTTGGCAGAGTTCAGAGCTCGACCTTTCAGTTTGAGACTATATTTGACATATCAACCTTTCTTCACCATATCAGGAGGTTTGGTGATCTCTCCGATGAGCAGGACAGGTATCCGTATCTCGCTTATTGTTCCTCTGTGAGTATTGCCAGTGGCAGGGTCATTGTTGGTTTCCGAGACTTGCCTTCTGGATTTAATTGGTATCCGGATCGATCATCTCCCCCTTTCAAGATTCCTTAATGCTTGGTAGTCTTCATCTTGCCCACCAAGCAAGTGTTGAACAGGTCCATCCGGGAGGATATCTACAGGCACTTCATTTAGACTACTTGGGTGAACCCTCCTGGGGGTTTGCGCCCTAAGATGTCCCTTTATGCAGAGCACTTTCTTGAGATCAGAGATGGACTCATCATCCACCCTCAGTACACCTCTCGTCACTGGGTGCATGCCCTCCGTATACCTCTGGGTCAGTTTCAAGTCGGCTCCCACAGACTTCGATGCGAGACTGATCACCACATTGATCGAGAGGACAGACTTTGTAGGCTCTGTAGCCTTCAAGAGGTGGAGACCGAGACTCATTTCATCTTCCGCTGCCCCATATATTATGAGATCAGAGGACGATTTCACTGTCTCTTCAGAGGGATTCAGACTCTCCGGTCTTCTTCAGATATATTGACCAGCGGTGTCTTGCCCTCTACATCCGCGAGTCTTTGTTGTTCCGCGACCAGATTCTTCATCCCCCTCCGAGAGTCATCCCCACGAGACAAATTACAACCTTCTTTCCGGTTCTACCCACTGGTGGAGGAACTAAACGACAAAGCCTTTCTAACTCAGATACAATGCATAGATCAGTTCGTCCCCGGTTGGACCTTCACACTTCCCTCGATCACCGCCAACAAAATCGGATGCACACACGTACCAGAGGGCAGCCTAGCTCCATTCGTCCCCCTCGTCGTCACGTCGAGGTTCTCGTGATCTCCCGCAGGGGAGGAGGTTTTCGCCCCCTTTATCTCGGCTCTTCTGTGAGTGCGCTGCCCACCCAAGAGAGCTTCTTTTGTCGGCCTCTAATGAGGGTGTGGCTACCATTCTTGAGTAGACCATTGGTCCTCGTCTCCCCCTTCATTCCCTTCTTTGCTTCTCTCGTCTTTCTCCCCGCTTGCTCCATTGCCCCCGCCTATGGGGGTATTTTGGCTTCGGGTTTCCTTTCTGCTTTGTCTTTTCTCATTTTTTCTTTTTTGGGAACTCGTTTTGAGTTGTCCCTACTCGCACTTTGTATATTGTTTGGGTTGCAGTCCCATTGACCTACTTTTGTGGTCATTCGTTGGACATTAATATATTTATCTTATCTTTAAATCAGCTTAAAATAGAATTTGAAAATTTGAATTCTCACTTAAGTGGCTTGCATGAAATGAACAATTGAGAAAGAGAAGAACACAAAATGACATCAAACGACAAGAGGGGTACAGATATACCCAAGAGAAACCCAATGTGGGTGAAAAACTCCACAAAGCAAGGTTGGCCTCCTTATGTCAACTGAATCAGCAAGATCACAAACTCGTACCCTTCTTTAAAGCCATTTAAAGCCAGCGTGGGACAATGTCCACCTTTGTACAATGCCTCTTCTTGCTTACTCTGAGAGTCTATAACTCACGAGACCATTTCCATATCATCTCTTACGTTCATCACGGAATGCATAGAACATTACAGATCCAACTCAATTTCAATTCTAGATGAAAATAGATGCCATTAAGACCCCCTTGAAGTTTTTGACTCTTTTGTGACAGTTTTGCTTCCTTTCCTATCAAAATTGGATGGCATATTGGGCCAAAGGCATACAAGTCGCAAAAAAAAAATTATAAGTAACAAATTCGTCGCGTTACATACTCATCTCAGGGAGTAAGCCCGTCACAAACAAATTAGTTAGTGAGATCCAACCGGGACAAACTAAGTAAATACGGCCTTAAGTAAAAGATCCGGCCAGGATAAGCCAATTAAATATGTTAAAAATGAGATCGATTTCTTTGCATTCTGATTTCTTCTAAATATCTAGGGATTGATTTTCACCACAAATTGAGCTGGGAAACAGCAGAGCAAAAAGAATTCAAGGAGGTTGGAAAGCATCATACTCGCTCCAAAATAGATGTAGGAATTTTTTGAGCTTTTTTTGGAATACTAAGAAAACCCTCTTTGAGTTGTCACCCGGTGGCCCTTTATGGGTGTGAAGTCTGCAGGGAAGTAATATGTCAAAGCATGGGTGGAGACAAGTAGAAAGAATTAAAACATTTAATCACAAGCACTCTCAAGGTTAAATCAACGGTCCCTTATGAGATCTTATTTGAAAATTTGTATGTTACCAATGGAAGCTTTGCAATGAAATGGCTAATAAGCTATTTGAAGAAAAAGTGGAAAGCATGGACAATCATCGTTGGCCCAAAATGGTTATAGAGGATAACCTAGAGAGTAAAGAAAACTTGGATGAAAAACACCAATTGGATGGAGAAGTGGGGCATCCACTTCCAGGAGTGCCCTAACAGCAATAGGGAAATAAAAAATTATGTGGCGGAGAAGTTTAGGAACATCATGTGGACAGAAAATATTGGACGTAAGAAAGCGCACTATATCAAATATTTCAACCCCACTTGGGCTCATGATAACAAAGCTTATTTAAGGGCGGATATCAAAGGTAAGGCTAGGATTATTTTGGAATGAGGACCGGGTCACATCATCTTCAATTCTAGATGAAAATAGGCATTGATGGACTATTCCCAAAGTTGAGTGGGAAAGGAGAACTTGTCTTTTTGACTTTTGCAGAGGGTTCCTTGAGTGAATGGCACTTCATCATGGAATGCTGGGCCATACGATGACATACAAAGTCGCAAAAAAAATGACTTACAAGTGGACAACCTAGATGAGTTATTTGAGGAAGCAAAGCTTCAAAGGATTGCTAGTTTTGTGCTCAAGATTCACAGTAAGACAGAGGATTTGGAAAAGAACTTGGTTTCAGCTTAATGTTTTCTTCTTTTCTTGGTCCCTTTGACTCTTCGGTCACGTGGACGTCATTAAAATCTTTCATTTCATTTCTAGGCATCTTCCAAAGGCCATAACTTCATCATACAAGCTCTATCTTCCATCCTATTTTGAGCATTGGAAATGTATTAAAGTGCCCCTAACCTTTGGTGAAACTTGCATCAGGTTTTGATCAGGATTTCTCATTGACCAAGAGCATTAAAACAATGACCATGAATTTCAGGCACATAGGGTTGAATTTTGCCATACAAAGAACCAATTAAATGTGTTCACACATTAAATGTTTTTGGGTGTCTTAAGGGTCATACAAACCACTAAAACGATGAATTACATGAATTCAATATTTTAGCATATCAATATCTAATGAAAAACATTAAAAGAACACTTTAGAAAGCACTTTAAAAAGAATTAAAAAAATCTTTAAATTTGAAATTAGTTTTATTTCATTCTAAGAGGGTGCTTGCTTTCTCTAATCCATCACTGGTCAATGGAAAACACCAGCCAGTAATTTTTTCATCCATTGAGGATTTTGCTCCAGTATTTTGAGAGGATTAGCATGAATTGTATATCATTGATGTTACTTTGCTTTGAAAGCTATAAAAAATATAATATTTACTTTTTGAAACAAAAATAAAATTTGCAGTTTTCTTATCGGCCTAGTCTTTCCAGGGCTTTTATCTAGTTTTACTTTTACAGTCAGAGCGCAAAACAAACCTGACGGGTCCAAACCTAGTCCAGGTCTCAAAACTTACAAGTCATCTTATTTTTTTTTTATCTTTTATCAGGCTTTATGGGATAATATTGCAGATGTAATACAGTTTCAAGCAAGATATATTTTCTAGCAACATATGAAACAAATGGAAAATAATCAGACCACTTCAAAAACTATGGTTGCTAAAACCACTTAAAAACTATCTTTGAAGTTTATATCGGAATTTTTTTTAAATGGTATCTCTGTAACCCAACAAAAACCTATCGTTACAGATTATTTTGGAGAAAATTTAGGAAAGAAATTGATTACTGAAAAGCAGATAAATATAAATAGCCTTAAATCAGTAAGCCAAAATATGTAAAGCCAATTAGTCTAAGTACAGAATTAGAAATATTGAGAGGCTCCTAAATATAAATAGCCCTAAATCTGCAAACCAAAAAAATCAAAGCCCAATAATTTCCGAGTATATGATTCTTTTTATTTTTTTCGTGTGGGTATTGAACAGCATTCTTACTAGGTTTTGAGGAGGATTGATCAGAGGTGGAAGTTGTTTGAGCTGAAGATGACTGAGTGCTGTAGCGCAGACATTTTCGTTTTCCATTGATATTGTTGTTCGGTCGGTGCAAGGTTCGAAACCCCGCAGATGCTGATTTACGTGTGTTGGGAATTGAATAAGTATGTGCGGGTGCAGACAAAATTAGAGATAGGGCTCGAACCATCGTTCTCTGCATTGTTGAATTAATTCAGTATAGAGGGAGGGAAAATTATGTCATGAAATCATCCCTTCACTGGATATGAGCCAGACAAGTGCGTCTCTATTTAAATTTGCTTCCACCGTTGCTCCTTTGAGTCGAGGTTGGTCATACCTGTATTAGTATATTTATCTTATTGAAATTTATGTAAAATATGGGCGGGGTATAATTAATTATATTAAAAAATTATAATAATATTAATTATTATAATAAATATATTATATTTTTAATAGTTTTGTATATATTTTTTCTTATGTAGTTATTTAAAGGCATCAAGTAATTTCAAGTAAAATTATAGTTGTGTTTTTTTAATGTAATTTGTTAAGTGCGGTAAGTAAAATTACATTTGTATTTTTTTCCGTATATAATTATTTAAGTGCAAAGTAAAATTACATTTGAAGCAAAGTAAGTAAAATTGTAATTATTGTGAATCGAAAGATCACAAACTCATACCCTTCTTTAAATCCATTTAGAGCATTGTGGGACAATTTGTACCATGTCTTTTTTTGCTTAATTTGCTTGTGGCTTCTAGCTCAAACTTTTCCCTCTACTGGCTTGTTAATCGTGACCTTTGGCTCATGATTCATAACTTGATATTTGTGGCTCTGCAAAACACGTGGCTCGTGTGATTGCTGTGAAGGCCTCGAGGTGGGCACGTTTTTGAATTCCCAAGCTCGTGCGTGACGTGAAAGGTTCGTGAGGGCAGATGGGACTCACGAAAACCTTTGTTGCTCGCAACTGACCACCTCTGATTGCTCGAACCCAACTCGGGTCCTCTAGTTCGTGGTGCCTTTGGGTTAATTATTACGCACACACGTTTACGGTTTAGATTACCCCTACATCGACCTTTATGCATAAGCATTCTCTTGACCATACTAGTCAACTGGGGCTTCTGGGGATTCTCCCAAGGCGATCCTCTCTCCTTCGACACCATTACAAAGCAGTCTTTCTAAGCACACCTTTTCCACATTGTCTCCCTCCACAACTCCCTCCACCTATGCAAAGAGATATTTCCTATCGTCGATAAAAGGGAACAAAGACAACAGGATGATGGTTTGCCCAAACTTATCACTGAGTGATCAAGAGATTGGAAACTTTGGAGTCTTCTAACATAACTCTCTAGATCGAAGTCTTTGAGCTTACATCACGGATGGAGAAGGTTGAGGCAGAGAACATTTCTTTGCGGAGACAACTTGGAGACACCAACACACTTACCAAACCTATCGCAACCAATGATCTACTACATGATGGAATCTCAAACCTCAAACACAAACAAGAGGAAATCTCGAATCAGCATGAAAATCTCAAAAAACAAGTGGATACATGGGTCCAAGTTGTGAAGGGTAAAGACAAGAATACCCCTGGTAGCGGTGGAAGAAGTTGTGCACGCTAAAGCTGGTTGAGGAGAGAACTAGATGGGTCGTGGAGCTTAAACTCAAGGTGTTTGGGTTTGCCACACCCCCTCCTTTCTCTCGATCCTCGGCCATTACATCATATTTCATCACATGGAGCTTGAGACCGCCCTGATGTGCGCGGCTTGATAGAGCTTAGCTCAGATAGAATTCCACCCCTTTTCTCTCGCTTCAAATCAACAAATGATAGGCTCAATGCACTCTCGAGCCAAGATCAAACTATTCTCTCTCCCCAATAAGGTCTTCCTTTCGATGAAGACCTCACCAGAGAACAAGTGGCCAAACTCAAGAAATCCCATGAAATTGTTATAGCAGCCGGGAAAGTGGGGAAATGGGCGAGTAATTCGAAACCTCGGGCTGTCATTTGTGATTCTCCTCCTCTAGGTTGGGTCCCCGGGTCCAATCCCAAATGACGGTCCCATTGGGAGAGGCATTGGAACAAGGGCATCTCTATTACATGTTGGAATGGGAATGGGTCCTATTGGTCTTCTCCGGGTATTCTATATGATGCTCTAGGTCTTTTAGACCTCCTATTTGTCATTGAGACTCGTATGAGCCTTATTTGCCCTCTCCCGGACATTAGAGGGTACTATTGGCTCTCGGTTTGCAGACAGGAGACTCGAGTTCTGGAGGGTTAGATATTTGAGCGGGGTTGCTTGCCTAGTCAGGGATACACTTCAAGTAGGATTTCCATGGTGTTGAGGATGAGTTTTGCCTATTTTCTTTGGATTCGGATTAGCAGACCTTGTCTCACCTTAGAGATATCTTCATTATTATCTATTATTTTCCCCTACCTCCTCTTCTTTTTCCATTCATAATGGCCCATACAAGGAGCCTTTCTTTGACCTCTATACATGCACCTCTCAATATTCAAAGCAAGTGGGGAAGTCATCATTTCGGGTGACTTTAATGCATGTACCAAAAACCTCTAGGTTCCCCTACATGACAAGACTGATGACGTGTTTTATATGTCCGAGGTTCACACACACCCTCCCTTATAAGTGGACCTACCCCATGAATCAGTGGTACGATGAAGACTACAAAAACCTTCACCGTCGGCTTTATTTTGATTTCACTCACGCTATCCCATTCTTCCCATCTCTCAATTCCGATTACCGGTGTCTCCCGCCACAAAAACACACCTTTATCTCTCATCATCACTTTGAGCTCCATGCATCCCTTATTCACTCACCTAAGTGTTTTTGGTGTACCATTCTTCCCGTCATTCCCCTTTACCCCACAACTTACATCCGACTCCATGTTTACTCATACTTCCACCCTTTACGACATCCCTAGCCAACCCCAAATCTAAGTTATGTCCCTCCTCTACATGTCATATTTTTACTTACACGAATGTGAAGAAAGCCATTTCAGTCATGAATAGTAGCACGACTTAGAGATGATGAGGGCTTTAGGATAATTCTTCAAGCACGGTTTGGACACTCTAAACATCTATCTTTTTGGCCTCTTTAATCGGGTGGTTTGTCTTGGTTTTGAACTCATGGTCCCACCATATCATTCACCCCATCCACAAATCGGGTCCCACTTCCAATCGAGCAGCTATAAGACGATCATGGTGGGCCATGCATTCTCCAAAATATATGTCTGGTCCTTCACGCAACTTTTTGATTTTTCGGAGCAGTACCATTACTGAGCAAGGGGTAGGCGGGGTTCCACCGCTTACCATATAGTCGACCATATCCTCACCCTTCGAGCCATTATTGAGGAGGCACGTCATTTCTCCTTTAGGGTTTTATGTTACTTCATGGATTTTTGGAAAGCCTTTGACTCGGTTTCATAGGAAGCTCTCTTTTACGTAGACTTAGATACATTGGTATTTCTAAAACTCTTCTTGTCGTCATTATGCACTCGTATGAGGAGGACTTGGGATGCCTTCACACTACTACCGGTTTTATGGATTTCATCAAGGGCGCCATCGGGGTTAAACAAGGTTGCCCCCTCTCACCTACCTTGTTTGGTATTTATATTGATGAATTGGAGAATTTCTCAAGGACCATTTCCAAGAGGGGATGTTTGCCTTCTTCACCAGGTACTAATCTACAATCTCCTTTTTGCAGATGAAAGAGACATCCTTGCCTCTTCGCGAGAATGACTCCAGAGACAATTGGGCACCTTAGCCCTCTTTTGTGACCACAGACAGTTGATAGTTAACCTTGGTAAAACCAAGGTCATGATCTTAAATGGGTTGAAGACTTTTGACTTCCATTTCTTCTATAGAGGGGAAGAGATTGAGATCACTAGCTCCTACACTTACCTAGGATTTTTATTTATTGCACCTCGTTTTTGATCTTGGCTCTTCACCCCGCATCAACAAGGGGTGTGGCTCTTTGGCAATCTTGGAGAGATAGTGCTTCCTCCACCACTTCAAGACATCTTGTCAAAGATGTCTCTCTCAAATTCTCTTGTGAGGCCCACAATTCTCTATGGATTTGAGGTTTAGGGACCATCCCTACTTGATTTTGATTGGGCTATTATTGAGTGAATCCGGATCCTCATGAACAACGCATTATCAAGTGCAAAGATACAGGTCCTACATAATATCCTATCTTAGCTAAGTTTGGGGCCCACCCCTTTAGACTAGAGACTATTTTTGGCCTTGTTTTGCTTTTGCATCGCATCCGGGATTTTCATATTCTTGTTGGTAGGGATAGGTATCTTTATCTCGCCTACCATTCCTTGATGTTATTGCTCTTTCGACCACATTGTTCATTCTCGTTGTTGAGTACGACGGTGTCTCACTTCTTCTTGGCTTTATCGGGATTCGGATAGATCACCTCCCACCATACAAATACTCCCAATATGCTCCTACCCATCTCATACCAAGTAAGCGCAGGATCTCAGCAAAAAAATATCGGAGATGACATTTATAGGCAATTCATCAAGGAAAGCACACTTGAATCAAAGCCCCTTCAGTGGATTACGCCCTAAGATGGATTTCTTTTCAAATATCCCTTTTCTGAGATTTAATTTATATTCAAGATTTCCAACCAAATTTTCACAAATAACAATTTGATTTTTATGACAACAATATATAGAAAAATATGACAACAAAGTACAGTTATGGCAACAAGGTATAAAATCAGAAAATAACCAATATCTTCACTTTTATTGCAATTAAACTAACATGCAACAACATGCAAGTAACATGCATCAACATGCAATGACATGCATCAACATGCAATGACATGCAATAACAAGAAGTTTCCACTGATAAAATAGATGATCTCTCTTACTGAATATGGTTGTCTTCTCTTTCTGGACTTGAAACTGGATCAACAAGCCTCTTGAAACTCTGAATCTGACAACCCGATCTGAATAGACTCCACAATAGCAAACTAGGGTTGGATCTTTCACCACCGAAGAGTGCTCTACTAGCTAGGGGTAGATCTTTCACTACTAAAGCTAGGGTTCCTGTGGAATTTCATTGAATATGGTTGGGACTTGAAGATCAGCAAGCCTTTCACTACCGATAGCTAGGAATGATTTGGATCTTTCACCACCGAAGAGTGCTCTACTAGCTAGGGGTAGATCTTTCACTACCGAAGCTAGGGTTCCTACGGAATTTCACCTCCACAAGCAAGGAAAGCACAAACAACAGTTGCTTCAATATCAAAATAGGTGAGTATGAATGAATGCCTATTCTCCCCCAAGCGCTTCCTTTTATAACTTCTCATTGCAACAAAAGGCCCAAAAGAACCCTAATCACCCCCTTGGGTATTTTCTTTAATTAATTAAAATAACTTAAGTCACTTTATTCCCCACATGCCAAAAAGTGCACTTAAGTCACCCCAACGAAGAATTAGAACATAAAGTACCATATATTCACCCATTACTTAAGTCATCGACTAAATATAACATAAAGTACCTTAGGGGAGCATCTCACAACCTTATTTCACTTAAGTCACCTCAAAGTATGTGTCCAACATCGAAACATAACCTATAAGTGAAATGAAGGTGCAAACCATACCCAATAACCATCAACGTCACTAGCCCCTTGGGCATGACCAAGGCTAAGACGGATGAAAGGCCTCCTAGGCCACCTGCTCGGAAATGGGGACATTACAATCCTCCCCTCCCGAGAAATGCTTGACCCCAAGCATTATCTTGTCATTTTGCAGAAGTTGAATACCACAAAGTAAGTTTCTCCACCTCACCTTGCAGTCAACCAAAGATCGGTGTGATCCGAAGTAACTAAGACACCTCATGTAGTCATCATGCTCTCCATGTCGTGTAGAGAACAATGTTGCCCTTGAAGTGGTATGATGCCCACACCAACTCTCCACTGATACCCACACTGAAACTGCAAATTTGTCTAGTCCCTGCCAATGTGAAGTTGTCATCATGTGATCACTCACTCATTGCCTCTCCAATCAAACCATGGGTACAAAAGTCCTCTCGAATCCTATGGCATCCTCTGGATCAACCTGTGAAACAACCCGTATAAGCACAAAGCGTGCCAACTCTCCCACATGACCCATACTCGTGTGAGAGCAAGGCTCCTCATAATGTGTCTCAATGTGTCCCGTTGGGGAAAAGTCCCAAGCCTCCAGTAAACGGTCAACCGGCAATATCAACTCTACATAGTCCACCTCTGTATGTGAATGTGAACCTACTGAATAACCAAGTAATTGAGTCAACTCCATCCCTCTACTGACTAGCACATGGGTGAAGTGCTCACCGGGCATAGAAGTAGTAAAATACATAGGAGTGTTATCCCATGTCGACTCAGAAAATGATGAACCGTAAGCTTTGATTTGTCATAAGGACAAACCGTACATCCTTGTATAAAGTTGAGGATATCCTCCCTCAACCCATGCCATCTGAACATCTCCCATATGAACTTGTAGGTCTCATCGAAGCTCAAGTGTCCAATCATGTAAGAACAATGCACATGTCGCACAGTATCTCCATCCTCAACCATGAATCAAACACAAGGTACAATCTGCCCTGATAGAAGATCATCTCATCCTCCAATCTGTAGTTATCATCCTGTATATGACCATCAGAATCTCACAAGTGTGTCGGTTCTTGGAGTACTCAACAAGCAAATGAGATCTCCAGTCTACCGAAACCTCTCGATAACCAACATAATGATAGACTCGGTGATCTGAACCTGTAACCCCAATCTCTGTAATTGTCTCATGTGCAACACTACTGGTCACACCCACATCCATGACTCCACTCACCCCATCTGGAGTCAAAGTCTCCATCATACCTAACTCACTCCCCAACTCAACATCATCCGACTCACTCTCCACATAAGTCATCATGGTGTGCTCTGTGTCTGCAACAAACAATCCATCGAAATAGGAGTCATCAAATATCCCACTTGTCTCATACCTTGTGATGTCTCCATGATCAACAATGGGCTGAATTATTTCATGAGACAATTGTTGTGATAACATGCTCCTCTCTTCGCCATCCTTATCCTGTGCAATCTGCTCTTCTTGGATTGATCCTTCCCTGCTCTTGGGTGTCAATATTGAGGAACACCATTCCTCATACCGGCACAACTTCTTCGAGATCAACATTCTTTTCTTCTTCTTCTTCATTATCTAAAACTACCTCAATGTAGTGGTTAGATCCCTTACCTTGCAACCCACTAATTGCTTTGCCCCTATGCTTATCATGTTGAACTTTTATTGGTTCTTCAAATGAGTTCTTTTGCTGCCCCAAACTCCTTTGTAATTTAGGTATCGACATATGATGGCCTCTCTTGGGCTTACTACCAATCTTCATCATGCAATAATCTGGAAATGACATATTATCTCTGAATCCCTTGCTCAAAGATTGGTATTTCCTCCAACAAGAATCCTCATCCATCACCTTTGTTGGCTGCCCTACATGTGACGTTTCAGAATCTTTCAAGAAAGAGGGCTCATGAAGACTAAAAGACTTGTTAGATGAATGGGGAGATCATTTGCCCTGAATTACTATTCTCACATTTTCCCCTCTATCCGCCTGAGGCCCAGATCTGCCCTGTGATAGTCTCTTTGTGAGTTGGCTCAAATAGAGGTTTGTAGTCTCCTGTTGCTTAACTATATTGGTGAATAATTTTTCATTAAATCCACATTGAGATCTTCGATGTCACCCATTTTTAACCCACACAGGATGGAGGAACAACAACTCTGATACCACTGAAATATCCTTTTTCCGGATTTAATTTATATTCAAGATTTCCAACCAAATTTTCACAAATAACAATCTGATTTTTATGACAAATATATAGAAAAATATGACAGCAAAGTACAGTTATGGCAGCAAGGTATAAAATCAGAAAATAACCAATATCTTCACTTTTATTGCAATTAAACTAACATGCAACAACATGCAAGTAACAACAACATGCAATCATAACATGCAATGACATGCAATAACAAGAAGTTTCCACTGATAAAATAGATGATCTCTCTTATCAATATGGTTGTCTTTCTTTCTCTGATGAAACTAGATCAACAAGCCTCGAAACTCTAAATCGACAGAATCTGAATAGACTCCTGACAATAGCAAACTAGGGCTAGATCTTTCACCACAAAGAGTGCTCTACTAGCTATGGGTAGATCTTTCCTAGAAAAGCTAGTTGTTCCAACAAAATTTCATTGAATATGGTTGTCTTCTCTTTCTGGACTTGAAACTGGATCAACAAGCCTCTGAAACTTTGAATCTGACAACCCGATCTGAATAGACTCCACAATAGCAAACTAGGGCTGGATCTTTCACCACCGAAGAGTGCTCTACTAGCTAGGGGTAGATCTTTCACTACCAAAGCTAGGGTTCTGTGAATTTCACCTCCACAAGCAAGAAAGCACAAACAACAGTTGCTTCAATATCAAAATAGGTGAGTATGAATGAATGCCTATTCTCCCCCAAGCGCTTCCTTTTATAACTTCTCATTGCAACAAAAGGCCCAAAAGAACCCTAATCACCCCTTGGGTCTTTTCTTTAATTAATTAAAATAACTTAAGTCACTTTATTCCCCACATGCCAAAAAGTGCACTTAAGTCACCCCAATGAAGAATTAGAACATAAAGTACCATATATTCACCCATTACTTAAGTCATCGACTAAATATAACATAAAGTACCTTAGGGAAGCATCTCACAACCTTATTTCACTTAAGTCACCTCAAAGTACATGTCAAACATACCTAATCCAAACATAACCTATAAGTGAAATGAAGGCCTCGAGGCATTAATTATTTATCCTAACAAGATGATTAGAAGAGCTCATTGGATGTGTCGTAGAGATGACTGGAGAAACTAAAAGCATGAACTATTTTGCAAAGGTCGAAAAGGATGGATCCGAGCTATCTAGTTAGGTGGAGCACTGGAGAGGGATTGGGGCTCTTACGGGTGTCCAATATGGGTGCCTTGGTCTGCAAGTATGGGTGCCTTGTTATGTGTAAAAGGTTTGGAACTAAGTTTCATAGGTTCAACAGGTGGTTCGAACCCTCGTTGTGTGTCGATCGATTCATTTCACTTCTTCAAGTGTTACTAATAATCCAAGATAATAGAAAGACCTGCAAGAAACCATAAGAAATATCAAAACCCTAAAAAAGAAGAATGCAAATGAATGGGTTAGATTGACCTCAACTGCCACAACATTGGGCTTACTAACTAAGTGTTGCACTACATTTTGGACCCAAATGTAGTTATGGTGTGTGTGTGTGTGTGTGTGTGTGCATCATATGCCCTAGGCATTTTTGTGTCAGCCACACTTTATGAAGTAGCGAGCAATAACTAGATGTAAAAATGTAGTAGAATGGTGGATGGAATAGAATAGAATCCTCCTATGTTTGTGTGATGCAGATGAACCAACCTTGTCCTTTGTGATGGAGCTAAATGTATGTAAATGATCTCCAAATTCTTTAGATGAATGCAACCCTAGGTGGATGATAGTAGTGACTAGTGCTTGGTCCCTCATTATGGTCTCATAACTTTATATTTATAGGGTTATCTTGATCTAATTTCGTAATTAACCCCAAAATGGCTGACCACCAAAAAGATAAGAAGTTGAAACAGCTAGAAAGTGCCCAAAAAGTGGTGGGAAAGTTCAAAAGGATCGGGGCACCCTTGGTGGGACCATGACGCCCATATGCGCCTCAAGACTAGCCTAGGCGCCTAGTCAAAGCTAAAATAATGCAAAATGATAAAAGCTGATTAGGCATGTGGGTGCAAGAGGTTGGGAATGACAAAATAAAACAAAATAAGATGGCAAAAAGATGGGGGTTAATTATTACTTTCTTCCCTAAAAATCCTCTAAATGGTAGTATGAGATGGACTAAATAATGTCTAAAGTGCATGATTTTGTAACTACAGTTCCGTGCACTTCGCATATCCCTAGGACAGTTCAAAGTGGGATTTTATAGACTTCATGTGGAGGACCACTAGCTAGACCGCTTAGAGAGGATTTATCAGCTTTGTTCTCTCCAAGAGATCGAAATGGAGGAACATTTCATTTTCAGTGCCCCATCTACTACGAGATCAGAAGGAAATTCTATTACCTATTCTAGGATCATTTGTCATTTGTGGCTTTCTTCATATATTGTGATCAATATGTCTTGTTCTCTACCTAAAGGAGGCTCTCAAGCTTCAAAATGAGACCCTTTGGTCCCCTCCTGGATAGGATTTTACTCGACAGATCACATCTTTCTTTACGGTGCTCCCCCCGGTGAGGGGCACCAAACAACACCTTGACACTAGTATAGATTCCCATACCATATATGTCAGACTAGGTATGTCACCTCCTAGTTAGGAGGCTTCCATGATTGAACCTTGATTAACCCTCCCATCGATCACGGTCAATCACGAGGATACATAGGGCTCATCTTGTTTGTCCTTCTCCCAGACACCAACATTCTAGACTCTCCATAGTTTTATCTACAAGATACGGGCATATCAGCCAACTACTTCTAGTCGGCCTCGGTTGTTAGGTGACAATATCGAGAGATGGGGCTTTTCTACCCCTCTTATTAGGCTCCATCCATTGGCACTTTAGGTTGTTGTGCCAGAGGCATACAAGTCGCAAAAAAATTATAAGTAACAAATTCAAATGTGGTTACATACCCATCTCATGGTAAGCCCGTCACAAACAAATTAGTGATAGATCTAGCCAGGGACAAACTAAGTAAATACGGTTAAGTAAAAGATCCGGCCGTGGATAAACCGATTACATATGTTGAAAATGACATATCGACGAGGCTTTCCAATATCTTCTAGGCATCTTCCAAAGGCCACAACTTCATCATCTTTCATCCCATTTTGAGGATTAGAAATTTATGAAGTGCCCCTAACCTTTAGTAGAAGGTTACATTACGTTTTGACCAGGATTTCTTCTTGACCAAGAGCATTACAAAGAATGGCCATGAATTTTGGGCACTTCAAGTTGAATTTTTTTCATACAAAGAACCAATTAAGTGTGCTCACACATTAAATGTAATTTTTGGATGTCTTAAGGATCATACAAACCACTAAAATGATGAATTACATGAATTTAATATTTTAGCATATCAATAGCTAATGAAAAACATTAAAAGAACGCTTTAGAAAGCACTTTAAAAGAGAATTAAAAAATATTTAATTTGAAATTGGTTTTATTTCCTTCTAAGAGGGTACTTGTTTTCTCTAATCCATCACTAGTTAATGGAAAACACTAAGCCAAGAATTTTTTCATCCATTGAGAATTTTTCTCTAGTATTTTGAGAGGATTAGCATGAATTGTATATCATCGATGTTACTTTGCTTTAAAAGCTATAAAAATATAATATTTACTTTTTGAAACAAAATAAAATTTATGGTTTTCTTATTGGCCTAGTCTTTCCGTGGCTTTTATATACTTTTACTTTTACGGCCTAAGCACAAAACAAAACCGATTTGGTCCGAACCTAGTCCAAGCCTCAAAACTTACAAGTCATCTTAAGTTATTTTATCTTTTATCAAGTTTTATGGGATAATATTGTAGATGTAGTACAATTTCAAGCAAGGTATATTTTGAGCAACATATGAAACAAATGGAAAATAATTAGACCCACATTCACCAAATTGGTGGCTAAGACCATTAAAAACTATCTTTGAAGTTTATTTCAGATTTTTTTTAAAATGGTATCTCTATAACCCATCTGTAAACCTATTTTGAAGAAAAAATTAGAAAAATTTTGATTATTCAAAAGAAGATAAATATAAATAGCCTTAAATCAAGAAGCCAAAAACTTAAAGCCAGCTTATTTTAAGTACAAAATTACTATTGTAGGTTCCTAAATGTAAATAGCCCTAATCTGCATATCAAAAAAATTAAAGCCCAATAATTTCCGAGCATATGATTCTTTTTATTTTTTCTTGTGGGTATTGAACAACATTCTTACTAGATTTTGAGGAGGATTGATAAGAGGTGGAAGTTGTCCGAGTTGAAGACGATTGAGTGCTTTAGACAAACATTTTCTTTTTCCATTGATATTGTTGTTCGGCGGTGTAGGGTTCGAAATCCTGCAGATCCCGATTTACGTGTGGTGGGAATTGAATAAGTATGTGCGGGTGTAAACAAAATTAGACCATCGTCTTCTTGCGTTGTTGAATTAATTTAATATAGAGGGAGGGAAAAATTATGTCATGAAATCATCCCTAAACATCGGATACGATCCATACGATACGAAATGTGTCTCTCTTTAAACTTGCTTCAACCTTAGCTCCTTTGAGTCGAGGTTGGTCATACAATATAAGAGAGCTTATTTAATTGAAAGCATAAAAATTTAATCGTAGACAACAATTTTTTACAAAAACATTTTTACATCATGTTTTTATTACATTTGCATATGCATAAGTTCTCACACATAGCTCATTTTCTTCCATTCTCTCTTGTTTGGTTTGATTAGTTATGTGTCGATGTTCTCCTCTTCTATCATGATTTGTGTGTGTTGGTTGGATATTTTGTCAAGGAAAAATATGAGGTTCAACAAAGGCATGTGGTACAAAGTCCCTCCTCAAATAAAGGGGAGGCGCCCTACTTATTACTATTCTAAAAAACCAAAGAATATTTACAATATTTACACTAATCTAACCATTGGGGTTGGGATCTCATCCCTAGATTTATTTCTTGTAGAATGAAAGGTAGATGGGAATGGAAGAACATTTTGTGAGGTGAGAATAGATGGTAGAAGTAGAACAAAAGAATAAGTGAAAACGTGTTTTTTCCTTGGCAAACACAAATATGAAGATAATAACATGAGATAAAATAGTAATAAATTGTTGAAGATATAATGAACAAGATATTGGAATTTAAAGAACATTATAATGCATTGAACTTAAAAACAATACCTTAAATAAATAATTTGCACCACAATATAGTTTGTAACGTATCTCTTATATTCCTTAAAGCACAAAAAGATTGAAAACATAAAGTTTTTCTTCTCTTTACAACTCTAGCTTAAAAGCTCTTGTTCCAAAAAAATTCTCCTTGATAATGCCTCAACATTTTACATTTATAGAGAAGGAGAAGAGAGAAAGGGGAAGTTGTTTGGATTGCATTCTAAAAATAACAAATACACATTAAGATCTTCCTTGATTGGTTCTTACAAAATGACCAAGTCAACTTGCAAATCCAAACGATGTCTCGACATCTCAAAAATTCACATGTTTGATGCAAGAAAGGAAATATTGCAAATCCTTCAATCAAAATTTTCTTTCTCAATTTCTTGCTTAGCCTTCTTATGACGATATTCTTGGAATTTTCGGATCATCTATTGTGTTTCTTTCTCATCAGATCCACATGGATACCAATTCAAAATTCTACATGTGTTGAATACTTAATCATCCTTATGATGAGTTTCTAGAGTCTTCGAGCTCTTGGCCAAATTATTTAAAATATTTTGGCATAGAATCAACTTGTTAATTGCTTTGCCAAATCAAAACCATTCTTAGCCGAGGATTATTTCTCAACTAAATCTTTGAAATATTTGAATAGGTCATCAATGAAAACATGTTTAAATCATCATCCAAGGCATGACAAAGGATCTTGGCCAATTCATCATCAATGTCATTGGTAGCATCAATCACTTCCTCTCTCACATTTTCAAGATTTTCACATGCTTCTTGTAAAATATTGACTCGAAATTCAATGGCTTTGCAAAACTCAAAGTGCTTATCTCTATCATCAAACATCCGTTCTTCAACCAGGATATTTGAGTCAACCTTCTTAAGCTCGCCCAAAGCTTCTAAGGTCAACTCCCAATTGCCACATTCTTCTTGAAGCTCCTCGTTCATCTTTTTGACAACTAGTCTTTCCTTCCCAAAACCATTATAGAAATCGACAGAGTCTTTGATTAGCCTTTTTCCTTGAGTTAGGAGATGTTGAATCCATCTATCCACTGCTTGCCCCTTCTATCCAATTTCTTCCATTTTTGGCACGGATGTTGTGCCAAATCCGATTGAAGCCAGAGAGGGAACTTGAGTTCGTTCAGAGAGCTTGAGAAGAATAATAGTCAGTTGTTATACTTTTTCCTTCAACTCATCTTTGGTAGCCTTGGTTTCCTTGAGATTTTTATATAAATTATTCATGGCTACTTGCACATCCTATTGTGTACCTTTAGTCGTGAATTTCCCAATTCTACCTTGATTATTTCGATAGTCAAAAGTAGTGATGTCTTCCTTAGTCTTGCCACCAATGGGCACAACAATCTAAATGAACCTTTGACCTGATGCATCAATGGTGATGTGGGAAATGGTCTTGGGTTTCTTAGATATGCAAGACAGGGTAGGGGTTAACATGCTAAAATCAAAGGCCTTATGAGGAATGACCTTCTTCCTCTTCTTTAGAGTTTGGTTGGTTAGCCAAGATGGAATGGAAGAGGAAGTTGCTTGTTGAGGAGGAGTAATGATCATCAAAGTGGTGCTAGGATGAGTAAGCAATGTGTCTTCAGTACGATGGAAAAGTGACATGCGAGGATGATAATCTGCAAGTGACCTTCCCATTACCCGACCTCCGGAGGTCGTGTGAGACAATTGGTTTTATTTCCAGGGTGGTTTGAAATGCGGGTGACTTAGATGAAGTCACAGCCCGAGATTATGGTCAGCTTTTCTACGATAGAAAAGGCAAGCGAGGATGAGAATCTTTGAAAGCTATAAAAAATATAACTTTCTTATGGCTAACCATGGAGGATTTATGAGTAAGATTTGGTAGTGTGATCTCCAAGTGGAATTTGGAAATGACAAATGGGAGATTTAGAGGCTGTGAGTGGGTAGCGTAAATTCCTAGTGGTTTATTCTCCTAATGAGGATCTCACCAAAGTGTTAATCTAGTTATGAAGTCTCCAAATTAACTTAAACTATCGAAAATAACAATTTATACTATTATCAAAGGGAAACTAATCTAAACAAAATATACAAGAAAAGCCAAAAAACAAACATTATAATTACAAGCAACAATTAAAATAATTTTATACTAAAACTAAACAAGCGAGATAACCCCGAGTGTGGTTATTCACTTGTGCGTATTGAATGTGTGAATCTAAATAAAAGAGATTAAATTTTCTAATTAACTTAATTGAAAACCTTCAATCCTACTCGAAGTGAGGAACAAATCATAGTTTCGTCAATTGAAACTATCATTCCTCAGCCTTCCTGGCAATATTGAAAGTAATCTTAATCTGAAATAAAATGATTCGCTACTCTATTTGATAATAACTTTGACAATTTAAACCTAGAGTTTAAAAGGAAAAGTTTAATCAGCAGGCAAAATTTTGTTGCATTTTTACATCAGAAGCATTTTGTCCCCTCGAATGATCTCTTCATTCTTGCGTGTTCACGTGAATCCGAGAGTAGGAGTATAGCAACATCGGGCAAGGGAAGGCACTGGGACAACAATTACTTTGAAGTAAAAATGGCACGAAGCACAAGTAGGAGAGGGATGGTGCAAGAGAATGTTAACTTGGCCTATATGATTCCTAGCAGGTTAAAAACAAAGATAAATGATGAAACAAAATGATAAACAATTGTGTACTCAAACAATGAATAATAAGCAGCTTCAAAGAAATACAACGAAGTACAAGTAGGAGAGGGATGGCGAAAAGAGAATAGAGCTTGGCATTCTATACGATTCCTAGCAGATCGCTTGTTCGGTGTACTAAGTGTGAGGCATCACTAAATATTCGTAATTTTAATCCATGCTAAAGATAAAATGATTCATAAAATAAATCTAGGATCGAGTATGAAGACATTCTTGGAAGCTCAAGAATGAAGACTCCAGCACTCAAAAGAACTAAGACCATTTACTTGTAAACAAGCTACATATTTATAGCATTTACAATCACCGTAAGGCAAGTTCAAATTGTATCAAATTTTTATTCTTGGTCCCTTGGAATCATATGATAGGAGGATTAGATAAATCTTGAAATCTCTCACCATTAAACAAAGATAAATCATTGCTCGTGGCTAAAACATAAATACAAGCTTTAGTGGTTGAGAAACGCGGGTGAAAATTGAATTTTCACGCTTGACGCGATCGTCCCGGAACATTCTCGGAAAGCGCATCAGACAGACTTTCCGCCAAACCATTCGCAGGCGAAACGATTACAGATGTTGGTGACCGCCGCCCGGCAATTGGTGGCGATAATCATGTGATCGCTGCCTGGCTTGAGTTAATAGGGAAAGAATGTTACAAGACCGCCACCCTGATGCATAGGAGGTGGTCTTGTAAATTAACAACTAAAAAAACAAGGAAAAAGAGAGAAAAGGCTAGGACAAAACATGTAGAGGCTGGGACAAGGCTTTTTTTGGGATGCAAATGTATACTCAACGAGCTAGGGATTCGAACAATCTTGCTAAGAGATCTTAATCATAATTGGGGCTTCCGTAACCAATTTCCGATCATACGAGTACATACAATTTTGGGTACGATAAATGTGGTCACCAAGGATGGAGGAGTGGAGAAGATAGTTGAGGCAACAACCTAAAGATGAGGGAGGGGAAGAAGGCATGGAAGAGAAAACAATAGATGGAGAGGAGAATTGGGTTATGTGAGGAGAACCCAAGGTCATACTCATTCTAGAGGAGAGAGGAGAAAGAAATGAAAATACATGTGCCATAAGTGACACCTGAGGAGATGAAAGTGGAGGGGAAGAAATGGGAGCAATGGAAGTGGTAACCGATGAGATCGAGAAAGGATGAAGAAAATGGAAAAGATGAGGAAGGATGAGAATACGGGTGTGGAAAGGAAACTAGTAGAATGGATGTGATGGGAAGGGTCACATGTGGAAACAAGGTCACAATAGGGACCACATGGGTGATAAGAGGGGGAAAAGGAGGAGGCTAAGTGACCATGGTGCCAACTAATGTCTCATGCCTATCTTTGAGGAGAAGGGAAATCAACCTCAATGATAGTTACAAATAGAGTAAAGGAGGAGGAGGAGGAGTCTTGGCTCCACTGCTATAGAACTTGAACTTGAAATTCTTCTCAGGCACTTCACTTTTATATTTATCTTCCTTAGAGGGTTCACCTATGATGCGAAATGACTATTAGTTTTGGGAAATTGGGATCATTGGGATGAATATTCATTGAATACAACCAAGAGTTGGTTCAGAGCATAACCTGAGTGGATCTCTCCTTGATGGATTTTTTTTTTGACTAACCAATCAATTGGGGGAAAGTCCAAGATCTCAACATTCATTTGATTGTAAAATGGATCCAAGACATCCCCACCATCAATAACATCCCGAGGAATGGTAGAAAAATTGTAAAATGTTACCTCATCCAAAGTCAAGTGTTGTTGTCTCTTCCCCGATTTCTACCTCATCCCTACAAATCAACCCAAATATATTCAATGCCAGGGACATGAAACTAAAGTGCTCCATAAGATTTCAATACCCTCAATAATCAAATCCAAGCCTTAAATGGAGAGACTTCTTGATCACCTCCTGCATTTCAGCCGCAATATTCTTGTCCTTGATCATCGATGTGCAAGTATAATAGTTGATAGATATGGGGAAGTGAATACCCGCCTTGTGTTTAATCTATTGGAATTTGTGAAGGTCCAACAACCGCCTAACCAATTCTATTGGAATCAACTTGTCACTTGGAAATCTTGGCAAAAGATATGGTGACCCTTGGAATGCTCCTACCCAAAGATACATGAATGTTGAAAATTGAATAAAAATGTATCCCCATGGAGATACAATATTTAGGATGCATCAATGCACATAGTAGCTTTGAAAGATATTTATCTAGTTTATAGATGATGTTATAGAAAAAGACATCATTCACCCTCCTTAAGTGGCTTTTTCTTTAATGTCAACTGAGTGGTATATGTTGTACACATAATCTTTAGACTTGGTTCCTTGGGTAGTTAATCCATGATAAATTCTCATACACATTGTGACATAGGTAACATATGATGTCATATAGAATTTTTCTTTCATCGATACTTCCTTCAACTGAATATCAATTGTATCTCTAATGAATTCACCTATCAAAGAATTGGTCATATTTTTGTATGATTGTGATAAACTGGTACATCCATCCTTGAAACTCTCTAGCTTCAAGGAGGCCAAAACTCTCGCTCAACAATGTGATGATATCATTGATTTCAAGGATGAAATCATTTGAAGGTGAGGTCTTTGGGAACTTGGTTTATGAAGACTTGGTATTTACCAGATATTTCTTATTGACATGTTTAATACAACCAACTTTGTTTATGTCCTAAGCCTTTTGGGTCTTCTTAATGTCGGTGTTGACATAAGTGGTAAAGTTAGGTAACTTAAGGATATCATTGAAGTAATTAGTATCTAAATGAATCACCACTTCACCATCTTGATTCTTGATAGACCTAGATTCAATATCATAATGATTTAGTAGTGAAGATGAATTTTGAGCATTGAACATATATGTTGAAGACAACAAGGGGTAATCCATGTGGCATATACACTACATCCATGCATTTGAGAGGAGCCCTTGACCCTATTCCATAAGTCCTCTGTATCGATGTGCCCTAGCTTAGTGTCTTTAATATCAATATTAGGATCGTGTTGTCATGCTAAATTTCTAGCATGAAAAATTGAAAAAAATTCCATGACAACTAAGCTACACTAAAAATTCTTGAACTGGGTAATGTAAACCTACCCTTCAACCAATTGTTGACTATGTGAACCCCATCATGGCTGCGAGATGGATGTGCTAACTATATTTTTGAAGTGTGTTTCATGTGTAGGTAAGTTGGTGGGAAGAAATTCATGGATTCATTTTGATCCACTTTGAAGGAACTGCTCCCGGAGGCCTAAAAGGCCTATTTTCAGAATTTGGCACCTAATGAACACTTGATGGAGATGATCCAAGAAGAGATAATGATTCCAAGTAGTGTGTGATTGAGCTATGATATCATCAGAGGTAGTTTAGGAAGTTCTTCAAGGAGAAACAATGATTTGTGTAGCACCGAGCTACTTTAAGCACGATGCACGGAAATAAAAGAAGTAAAAAAGCTAGTGAGCTTGTTTTGGATGTTGTGGGAGCCTCAAGATATTTTGTGAAGTGAACCTGATACTCACCATAAATATAAGAAGATCTATTTCACATTGTAATAGGTTTCGGAATATTTTATCGTCGAACTTGAGATATTGTCCCAAGGTGCAAGTGAAGATCCCTGTCTGTTTGAGATTTAAATGAGCCTTATGAGAGTTCCAAAGGGATTTGGGACCTAATTCAAAGGATAAAGTAAATATAATTCAACCCTATACATTCCCCATGTGATAAGTTAGACAAAAATGCAAGTTTCTCTCCTGATGTGGTTATACCTTCCGGGAACCGCTCTTGAGTAGAATAAAAGGGGGTAAAATTAAAATTTCAGGAAGAATTGTCTTTTGAAAATGGTTGCGTTGGTTTATTTTAGTATTTTAAATTGAAAATCATATAAGTTTCTCACATCAAACTCTCAAGGAATCTCGGGGCAAAGACTCACTCTCCTATGTCTATTTTTGGTAGATGTTGGTGAAGGCAAGGCTTTCTAAATGCATCCAGTCACATTTTTGCACCTTGGATGCAATTTTTCACCTTTAAACTTGGTTCAAAGGTGCAATGGGTGTAAAAATTGTGACCCCAAGGTGAGGAGAGCTTGGTTTGAGTGTTTCGTCACTTAAAGTGTAACTTTGGTGGTTAGGTGAGTGTTAACAACTCACAACTTAAAATGCCCCCTCCCCATGATAAAGCACCCCCATGGCACACTTAGAAAGCCTTGTTTCACATTTTAACTTGGTGAAAATTTGAAATGGGTGCAAAAAGTTTGACCCCAAGGGACAAGCCCTCTTTCGTCACTTAAACACCAACTTCATGTGTTAGGGATAAGTTATGCACTCACTCTTTCAAGTGGCCCCCTCTCCATGTTGAACTATACCCTTGGCACAATTTTCCATGAATGATGCACCTTTACACATTTTCACCTCATGATAAATGTGGTAAGGTGCATTGGAGGCTCTCGGACCCATTTAGTAAGTGTTAACTCATCCTTAACCCGGGTTAAGAAGGTGTGAAAGTGAACCCAAAGGTGAGTTTGCTCAACCATGGTTATGTTTCAAATATTTAAATCATACTTGTAAATTTTGGAGCCATTTTTAAAATCTCACCTCTGTCCATTTTGCTTCTATAAATTTTTCATGCTTGATTTTTCTAAGAAACCCCATACCCGAAATGGAAATTTTTCTCATATCTCACCCATTTTCACTTTGTTTCTCCTAAACTTTTTCCGAGCACTCTAATGGTGAATGCCTTTAAGGTGATCCAAGCATCATCACCATCAATTCCCTATTTTTTTCATATAACCCACTGAATATTTCTTCCTAAGAAAGTTTCCTTTTAGATTTGGAGAGATCTCGGAAGATAAAATCACCTAAAAAATTGGAGCACGCGATCACAATAAAATTCCTAATCTAACAAGACAATTTTCATCCCGATCAGAAAACCCAAAGGAATACTTATATTTTTAGTAATTTTTATCCGAATCCTTACTAAAAATATCAAATATAATAATGAATAAGCAACCATCTGAACCCTATGTCCAATTTTGAAGTTCGGGACTCCAAACTCTGAAATTGTGAAATGGGAAAAATTACCTAAATTTAGAAAGTAAGGGTGAGGACTGACTTACTAAAAATATTAAGTGCTCGATCACATTCAAATTTTTCATACACCCTCATATAATCATTCCATCATTATTATAGAAACCATGAAAATCAAGTATTCGGGTACGAGCCAATATCAACTTTGACTACGGAATATCCACTTGTGGGAGATAGTGATGTAGCCCACCTAGATCTAGAAGAAATGAGGAACCGGATGAAAAATAAGGTAAGGGAACCAATGGAAGAAAACATAGTTTCTAGTGGGATTTTCGAGTAGGATGTCACCCACTTTCAATAAAAATTACTGAATTGGTCCTAGCTTGTGCCAAACACTATGATCCTACCTCCGAATAATCATTGGCAGATGACAACTCATTGTTGGTGGTCATGAAAACAAAAGGAATTTCAAGTTTTCTATAAATCCTGACTCATAGAAATATGGTGATGATAAAAAAGAGTTTACAACCCAGCAGTTGTCTCAGATAAAATCCTATTTTCAAGGGATTGCAATTGTCTCCTGGTCGAAACCTTGGAGAAAACCATCAAGGCTACCAAAATCACTGTCGAGGAGTGAGTTTCATGAAGCCTACTTAGATGCCATTGTCTTACCGACTAGGGAAATGGATGAAGAACGCGCCAAGAATTTTCAAGACTAGATGGACCAGTTCATGTTGAAAATCACACAAAGAAAAATAAAATGATAGATTGGGGCTAGATCATCAGTGAAAATCTCCACCAACATCTGATGTAACTGTTCACCACTAAGAGATTCACAATGACCTCCTATTTGGTGTATGCCCTCGCATACACTAGACCATACAGAGGATTTTCCATTTCTCATAATGTTCCTTAGAGAGCTCCTGCCTTCGAGAAGTACAAAAAAATCACCTTCAAGGAAAGTAATGTTCATTTCACATGGGTGAATGATGCATTCACCATGTTCATCATCCGGATCCTCGAAGGAAATCCTGAAAGAAGAATCTCTCCTCATGTAATAGAGTTGATTGAGAAGTATGGGTGTCACTTCACACAGTTTCATACCTTCACCTACATCAAGGTGAGTGGTTTTGATCTTGATTTGCTCAAGTTACCCAAGTATCCTAGTGACAAGATCATCTCGGTATAGCTTTGAGGAAACATCTCTCGTACATCTCAAATGTAAGTGTTATCCCAAATACTCCCAAGGTTATTTTGGCTTTAAGAGGGTTTAAAATAGACTTAGCCATTTTTTAAAAGGATAGAATATGTTCAACAACCATCAAATTCCATCTCTCTCAAGTACTATTCGCTCGCATTTGAAAACACATGAGAGACTAAGGCTAATACATTGGTGGCTTTTATATTAAAAGTTTTAGAACAAAGGAAAGTTCTTGAAATTTGCGTAATAAAAGAAAATCAGCAATACATAACATGCCGAACAGCACATTCAAAATGCCCGTCAAATTTAATCAAAACATCCGAGGGTAGTAGGCCGCATGGTAGGATCTTGGCTCCTCATTGTTTTTTAACTCCGATGGACACGAGACCACGGAATGAGATGCAATTCATTAATTTTTGAGTCTCGGCATAGGTCAACGAGGTCAATAGGACACATGGCAAGATCCTCATGGAGCAAACAATCAAAATCAGCCTAACATCACTTGGTGTAGACATAAATTCATGCACTTTAGACATTATTTACCCATGGTCTCATACTACTATTTAGAGGGTTTTGAGAGAAGAAAGTACTAATTAACCCCCATCTTTTGGCCATCTTATTTTATTTTATTTCTTCATTCCCGACCTTTTACACCCACATGCCCAACCAAATTTTGGCATTTCATCATCATCTCAACCTTAATCGGGCACCTCAGGTAGTACCAGGCGCCCGTGGGCACCCTGGTCCCACCAGGGGTGCCCCGGTCCTTTCTCTCTTTCCCGCCACTTTTGGGCACTTTGTGACCATTTCAACATTTGAATTTTCTTGTGGTCGGCCTTTTCAGGGTTAATTACGAAATTAGATCAAGAGAACCCTATAAATATAAAGTTATGAGACCATAATGAGGGACCAAGCACTATCACTACTATCACTCCACCTAGAGTTGCATCCATCTATTGCATTGGAGATCATTCCATCCACATAGCTCCATCACTGGGACAAAGCTTGGGTCATCTGCATCGCACACAACATATGGGGAGGATTTATTCTATTCCATGCACCATTTTATTACATTTTTCTACACATAGTTAGCTCGGTATCTCATAAAGTGTGACCTGTACAAGAGTAACATAGGACATGCACACACACACACATAGAACTACATTTGGTTGGAATGTAGTGCAACGCTTAGTTAGTAGTTCCAATTGTAGGTAGCTTAAGGTCATCGACCTATTCATATGCATTTTTATTTTTGTAGGGATTGATGCTTGTTTAGGGTTTTTCGATCTTCTCATTCATCTTGGAATGTCAACGACATCCAAGAAGTCAAGCAAATGTGATGCAACACATAATGGGGTTTCAGCCATCTATCGAGCATGTGAAACGCAGCCTGGAGCTTTTGCACATATTAGGGCATCCAGTTTGTAGACTGTGAGCAACCTGTGCGCCCAAGTCTTTCTCCAAGCTCTCCACCCAGAGGAACGGTCTAGATCCAAACTTTTTGAGGCTCCAACAGAGTCATTTCGCTTCCCGATTTTCCAGTCATGCCCGTGATACAATCCCATTACTTTGTCAAATCAGCTGAGTCACTTCCTCACTCTCTCTTGCATATTAGGCTTCTATTTTCATTAGTTAATTAATTATTCCATTTATATTACTGTTTTAATACATTTACTTTTTTGCATTTATATGTCCTCCTAGATTATATTAACTAGCATCCATATTTCCATTTTTTTAGTTAATCATTTTGGTGAACCCCACATTTCAACACTTCCTTCATTCACGCTTTTATTCATTCATCGTTGTTAATTTTATGGTTTATTCTCTTTTCACCATGGCTCATCCTCATATGTGTTTTATCGAAGAACATCTTTAGGCAATTAATGATCCTAGATTTGATTTTATATGTGGCTCATGAGGAAGCTACTAATTTGGCGGAACTCAACCCTTTTGTGGCTATCACAACTTTTGCTACCACTAATCAATTGCTTCTACTCTCCAACCTATCTCTACTATTCCATTTTGTCACTACTCCTACCAATCATTTTATGCTGCCCTTAGTGTCCCATGTGCGATAGGTTTCATCTATTGGAAATCAAGACTTAAATTATCTTTATCATGATCTTCAAGCTCAAATCAAATTTCAACAAACTACTCTACATGCATCACCATCTTTAGATTCTACCTTACTATTGAATACTCCATTAGCACCTACCATCTCTACCTACCCGCTTCCTCCTATATTTTCACTCCTAAGCTTCCCATTTTCAATGGGCATGGTGAACCACAAGAGCATCTTAGAGCGTTTCATGTAGCTTGCTGGACTTTGTCGAAGATTATATTCTCTTAACTAAAATATTTCCTCGTAGTCTCCATGACTATGTCATGCGTTGGTTTTACGACCTACCTATTCACTCAGTCACTTCATTCACGCATCTAGCCGATGCCTTTCTTACACATTTCTCCATCAATATTGGCTCTAAGATTTCTTATGCTCTAGTTAGCACAACTTAAACAGGGATCCAATGAACATTTAGTTAACTACATTTAAGGTATAAGAACAATCTTGCTAAGATGACAAATGTACTTGTGGAATCTAAACTTCAGGACTTGTTTATCCAAAGTCTTTTACCGCCTCTCCAAGAGAGTGTTCTCTTTGAGACCTCTCCTTCATTTGATCAGCTTTGTCATACTCTTAAGCTTCATGAAACTAAACTCTTATCCATTGACAAACTTAAGTATCAGGAACAATCTCTATCCTCCACTCGTTTTCAAAGTAAGGCACCATTCAAACCATCTACATCTAAGCCAACTAACACTAAAATAACCATCAATACAATTACTCCCTCTAAATAAGTTCAATCACAACCACCTAGGCATCTGTTTAGCAACTTTCTGATGGCTCCACATCTTATATTGAAGCAACTTCTCAACAACAACCTTATTACCCTTCCTCCACCACTCGAGTTAGAACCATCACGACCAAAAGGTAGAAATTACAATGAGAAATTCTGTTGTGATTACCATCAATGTGTGGGATATTGAACAAATCGATGTTTCAAACTCTGCACAATCATCCAAGATCTAATTGATGACAACAAACTAGAGTTTCGAGAATCCACTAACTCGCACCAAACAACGATAAGGGTAAACTCAAGCTCTTTAACAATGACTCTCAACAACGTGACAAGAAGACATTTGATTCTTACGCTAATCATACATACCACGCAAGTACCTCCTCCCCGAATCAAGAGCTTTGGATTTCTTAGTAGAAAATACCGATGCTTCACCACCCATCATTTTATTCTTCGACTAGGTTTATCATGTAAATTTTGCATCGAATCAATTACATATCAAGGCATATGTTGGTTCGATCCCCATCAATAATACTAAGTTTGAGCCATCATGGACCGTCAATGCATGCTCTATTTCACTTCTTAGGATATTGGTTATCCTCCATCACAAATTGAATATCCTTTGAACAAAACCTATGGTCTTGTTAAAATACATGTTATAGTTGGCCCTCTTACTATGCTTGTGCATTTCTCTTGTTAGAAACACAGTTGACGGATGTAACATGCTACTTGGCCTTAATTGGATTCTTTCTCTCGCTCTATTATTTCTATGAATCATTTACTTACTCAAGGTCATCCATAATAAACGGGTCATTTCTATTGATGGTGTCCCTCCATCTACTCTATGTTTATTATCTCCTCGCATACATAACTAGCATACCATATACTTCTTTTAATACATCACATTCTATGTTGCTCAAAGCACAAATGTACTCCTATCTCACCTAATCAAGTACCATCTACATGACTACATCATTCCTCTAGTCCTACACACAGCATATGACCCTTCTTAGGAAAATGATCGCATCTCGATGTCGATCACCACCTCATTTTATTCCGCGTACATATCCATCACCTTCACACTCACCACCTTATAGGTATCCATCACCAACACATTTTATTACGATACAAAATTTATCGTACATCCATCCATAACATGCATATAGATTACATTCACCAACATAACATTTTTCTACTGTACCACCACTATTAGAGCATGGTCATAGGATTTCATCCTCATAGACATCATGTGGAGGACCTTCATCCTTTACTATCATTGGTTAGTTTACTCATTTCTATATATTTGGGGGGCATAACACCTAATACACATCCTCCCCAATCTCATCATAGCATTTATACATCTATCATCTTTGCATCCTCATACATCAACCTCATAGAATATGCATACTCATCCACACTCTAGCATTGTCATTACCCGATGACACACTCTTGTACTTTGGCTCACACTTGACTGTTGAGGGATTATTACTACACTAAACCCCACACACCGCACTATAGGAATTACACATCGCATCTATTCACACATTGGCGTCACACACTCTACATTCAACAATTTAGTTTACAACATTTTGACATTCGTACATTTATACATTATTCATCATACTAGCCATTATACATATCACACACTTCTTACTATTAGGTTACATACACATATTGCCTTACATTCTACACATAGCATCTCTACACTACATCTAGTGACATATGCCTTACATCATACACCATGCATCTTCACATCACACATTTTATACATACTATACTAGTCATCATTACATACGAGTCTAACAACATTTCATCTCACATACTACATTATTACTCTATCTACACATATTACATTACATACTACACATTACCGTTTACTCGTTTCTACATATATTACATTGCATACTACACATTACACTTTACACATTCTACACATATAGCATTGCATCCTACACACCACGTATTTACACATTCTATTCATCGCATAGTCATATTTTTCCATCATCTTCATGCGCCGCACTCACTACCCTATGACGCACTCTAGTTCCTTGGTCCATACTGACCTGACGATGGTTTACAAATCAAATGGCTCTTACACTCATCACAACATTTACAATTTGACTTATCATCATGAGACATTATTAGTTTAGTGACATACACTTTAGGTTGAATGGTCACCCATTCTAGCATTTTGTAGTGGTATACATCTTAGGTTACATCACCGCTACCTCTTTCCACCTTATAGTGATATACGATTTCCCTCCATCTACTCTATGTTCATTATCTCCTCGCATAACAGCTAGCATACCATATACCTCTTTTAATACATCACATTCTATGTTGCTCAAAGCACAGTCTACTCCTATCTCACCTACTCAAGTACCATCTACATGACCGCATCGTTCGTTAGTGCACACATAGGCATAGGCCCTTCTTATGAAAATGACTGCATCTCGACGTCAATCACCACCTCATTTTATTCCTCATACATATCCATCACCTTTGCACTCACCACCTTATAGGTATCCATCGCCAACACATTTTATTACGACACGAAATTTATCGTACATTCATCCATCACATACATTTATTCGCATTCACCAACATAACATTTTCTAGACTAGTACCACCACTATTAGACCATGGTCTTAAGATTTCATCCTCATAGACATCGGGTGGAGGACCTTCGTCCTTCACTATCATTGGTTAGTTTACTCATTTCTATATACTTGGGGGGCATAACACCTAATACACCTCCCCCCCAATTTCATCATAGCATTTATACATCTATCATCTTTGCATCCTCATACATCAACCTCATAGCATAGGCATACTCATCCACACTCTAGCATCGTCATTACCTGATGACACACTCTTGTACTTTTGGTTCACTCTTGACTCTTGAGGGATTATTCTACACTAAACCCACACATTGTACTATTAATTACACATTGCATATATTCACACATTGTACATCACACACTCTACATTCAACACTTTAGTTTATGACATTTTGACATTTGTACTTTATACATTATTCATCATACTAGCCACTATACACATCACACACTTTTGATGTTAGGTTGTATACAACATTCTACACATAACGCCTCTACACTACATCTAGTGACACATGCCTTACATCATACGTCGTGCATCTTCACATCACACATTTTATACACACTATACTAGTCATCATTACATTAGTCTAACAACATTTAATCTCACATACTACATTATTACTCTAGCTACACATATTACATTACATACTACACATTACTTTTACTATGTCTACATATATTACATTGCATACTACACATTACACTTTACATATTCTACACATATAGCATTGCATCCACACACCACCTATTTACAAATTATATTCATCGCATGGTCATATTTTTCCATTGTCTTTATGCCCGCACTCACTACCCTATGACACACTCTAGTTCCTTGGTCCATACTCAACTTCCGATGGTTTACAAATTAAATGGCCCTTACACTCATCACAAAATTTAATTTGACTTATCATCATGTGACATTATTAGTTTAGTGACATAGGTTTTAGGATAGGTGAATGGTCACCCATTCTATCATTTTGTAGTGGTGTACATCTTAGGTTACATCACCATCATATTTCCACCTTATAGTGATACACGCTTATTGAATCATCACTTGTTCATTCATCTTATAGTGGTATACACTTTAAGATAAATCAGCACCTCCCTATATTCATCTTGTAGTGATATACACTTAGGATAAATCATCACTCATCTATTCATAATTTCGTGATATACTTCAGCTATAGGGTTCACGTACACATCATCGCTAAGTCATATTTCATCACTAGACATACACATCCATCACAACATGTTAGACAAACAACACACACTTCGACCAATTTCGATGACACACTCTTGTTTACGGTTCATTCTTGAATGCCGAGGGGGAAAAAAATGAACCTCATTACATACACTTCCATTCACTCGGGGCACATGGCTCCTATCATTCCATCTTGCATTCCATCCCATCCATCCACAACATATTGCATTGTCTTAGGGGCATTTACTCTTGCTTACAAGTGTTTTACATGATCTCTTTACTACACACGTTAGATTGATTTCTTATATGTCATCATCTATACCATAAAAACATGCACGTTCATGCCTTTGTTTAGTTGTGATTCTAGATATAGGTCTCCTACATTGGGACAAATGTTCGCCTTCCACCCTTCCTATCACTAGTCGTTGGGGGAATCCATATTCGTCTCTCCACGGATGTTATTGTTTCATTTTGTATTTAGCACTTTGAATTTACTTTGTTATACATGCCTTTGACATATTGGTTATTTATCTAACATGTTAACACGTTTTTCAAGTGCAACACTTGTTTTACTAAGGATTACATGATACCATGACTACTTCTTTTTTACTTGTTTATTACATTGTTTGATATTATTTGCTTCTTGTATGCGGGCCTTGCCCTATGTTTGTGTGCACACTTGTTTGTTTTATGTGGCCATGATGGCCTTGCGTGTCTTATGAAATCATGAGTGATGTCCCATGTTTGCAACCCACTTTGTGTGGCTTACTTTGTCTTCTTGCGTGTTTACATTACTTTATCGATTGGTAGCTTTTACACATTGTTTGTGTAGATTACACATTGTCTTACACATGCATGATTTTCATACTAACACTTGTTTTTGGTTAGCCATCCTTGTTTGTGCACACCTTGGTTTCTACTAAGTGCATTCCCTCCCTGCAAGGAAGAAATATAGAGTACTTGTGGTTGGTCCTCTTTTGGGCCACATTCTCCTATCAATGACAATGTCGCATGCATCCTCAAAGAGGGGGCATCATTTGGGATTTTCTGATCTCACACACAATACGTTCACACTAGTACATTTTAAGTGCACTTTCCACCCTTGGCGTTGTGGGTTTTACATACATAAAGTGAGTGGGTTCAGACCAATCTATGAACCCCATACACAACGGATTTTACAAGACATGGTGTCCTTAACATTTAGAGGAGCGAGTTAAATAGTTGGGGGATACAACATAATTATTCCCAATACTTCTTACCGCCCTTATGCATCGGATCACCCAAAAACCATGACATGGATAGAGATATCTTCACACATTAGGGAAGTAATTAAAGGTTGGAGGACATAGAGCATTTCCTCCTATAACTTCTTTTGGCCTATAACGTTAGATCACCCAAAAACCCCATCGAAAATAAGGATCTCCTTTCTACACCCTTTCTCTTGACATGGATCAAGTGCACATGTTCCATTTACACTTTGATTTTGCATATTTTACATTTACATGCATTTTTACATATATACACATGTGTCTTTTACATAGCATTTTTACACTTACATACATATATATTTGACTACTTGATCATTTTCTCCTTGTAGGTCTAGACATATGAGAAATAAACATTCAAATTTGGGCAACAACAACAATAAAACAACAACAAAACAAAAACAACAATAACACTTCACGGTGAGGCACACCTTACATACTAACCATGTACGGTACATTATACAACATGACACTACACACGTTTCCACCCTAGGTTCGCTCTCATCATTTTTTTTACATTTTTCATCTTTAGTTTCCATGCTCCATCATATTTTTATCATTCCATGCTTTTTCTAGTCCTTCAACATGCTTTCTTTATCAATCTACATCAGCATCAAGTATGCATCTCTATCTACTTAGTGTTACCGAGATTTCCTCGCACCAACATAAAGTGGGGGAAAATGTAAACACAAAATCATGCACTTTAGACATTATTTAGTCTCGGTTTCATACTACTATTTAGAGGATTTTTTAGAGAAGAAAGTACTCAATAGAAAACAGAAGATACATATAAAATGAAGATTATACCGGAAGAAACAATCTTCAAGAGACATACACCTCTCAAGATTTAATGTGGTTCACCAAGTGTGGGATATGCCCACCAAGAAACAAGCCAATATATTATCAAAGATTTTCAAGATATATAATGAAGATTTTGCTTCATCACTCAAGAATTCTTTCTCTCTCATCACCAATTCTTTTTTACTTTTACAAGTTCTTTCTAATTCTTGTTAATCATTCTTACTTCTAAACCCTAGCTTTATGCTTATATAGTCGTTTATAGACTTAGGGCACTTAGCCATGCAATTAAAATCAATAGATATACTTTAATGCTAAAATAGATCTAATTCCGAGAGTTAATTAAAACATCCTCACACAGGTAACCGATGCCGGTTAGACCTAACCAATATCGGTTCCTCCTTCCTTCGTCGATGCCGGTCTGGGTGACCGATCGGTTCCCCCTTAACCGATGATGGTTACTGTATTTTCCAGCAAGTTTCCATTGCATGCTAAACTGAAGTAATTGAGCTCCACAACTCAACAATCTCCCACTTGGAGATTAATTACTGCACCATACCTGTACAACATCATTCTTGGATCCTTCCTTAGCTTTGTTTCTTCCTCTTCAAGTCTCAAACTCGAAGACCAACATAAGTGGAGTGTAGCTCAACTTCTCCTTTGCTAATGGATTTGTTAGCATATCCGTAGGGTTCTTGCTCATATGAATCTTTTCAGATTCAATTGTCCATCCTCCAATACCTATCGTATGAAGTGATACCTCAATTGAATGTGTTTCGTTCTCGAATGAAACATTGAGTTCTTTGCCAAATGAATTGCACTCTAACTGTCATTGAACAATTTACAATCACTTTGCTCCTTTCCCAACTCTTCCATGAACCTACTCATCCATATCATCTCCTTTCTTTAGCCTCTGTAGCTGCAACATACTCTGCCTCTGTAGTAGACAAAGCCACAACCTTTTCGTAATCTTGAAATCAGCTAAGCTTTGTTGTTCCACCTCTTTGTGAAAATATATCCAGTAGTGCTCTTCTACCTATCCAGATCTCGACCATATCCGAATCAACATAGCCACATAATGAAATATCGAACCTCCATAGCATAAGCGCATGTTAGATGTCCCTTTTAAAATACTGAGTATCCATTGGATTGCTTTCCAATGCTCTTTACCTAGATTAGCCATATATCTACTCACCACTCCCCTTTACTTGTGCATATGCAATGTCTAGTACAAACCATAACATACATGAGACTCCCAACTGTTGAAGCATATGGCACTCATGTCATGTATTTGACCTCCTCATGTGATGATGGACACTTGATCTTTTCTTAATTTGAAGTGTCCATCCATAGGTGTACTAACAGGTTTTGCATTTATGCATGTTGAACCTTTCTAACACCTTGTAGATATAATCCTCCTGAGACAAATACAATTTCTTGTTTTTCCTGTCTCTGTGTATTTGCATGCCAAGGATTATTTTTGCAGCTCCTAAATCCTTCATAGAAAATGTGTGAGCTAGTTTTTCCTTAATCTCACCAATGTCTGCATACTAGATCTGTAATAAGCATATCATCCACATACTGATAACAAAATAATATAGCTCCCATTTTCAAGCTTCTTGAAATAAACACAATAATTGATTCACATCTCAAGTAACCATGCTCATGCATAAAACTATCAAACCTCATGTACCATTGCCTTGGAGCTTGCTTGAGCCCATATAGACTCTTTTTCAACCTGCACACTAATTTCTCCTTACCCTTGACTTCATACCCAAGCGGTTGCTGCATATAAATCTCTTCATCAAATCACCATGAAGGAAAGTCGTCTTCACATCTAGTTCTCTAAATGCAAATCTTCTACTGCAACTAAACTCAATACTGATACGAATAGAAGTCATCTTAACAACAGGAGAAAATATTTCACCAAAGTCAATACCTACTTTCTGTGCAAATCCCTTTACTACAAGCCTTGCCTTGTATCTTTTCTATCCACCCTCTTCTTCCTTGATCTGTAAACCCACTTGTTTTGCAATGTTCTCTTACCTACTGGAAACTTAACCAAATCCCAAGTCTGGTTCTGTTCCAAGGAGTCCATCTCCTCATCCATGCCATGCTCCCATTAGATGTGGGTCTTATCTGCATTGCTTCTTCAAAGCTCTCTGGTTCACCATTATCTAGTCAATAATAAATAAAATAGAGAAGGTGTAAATCTTTTTGGAGGTTTACTTACCCTTTGTGACCTTCTCACAGGAGTTTGGGGTACCAGAGGCTCAATCTGGACCTCTGGACATTTGTATCCAAATTTGTAGTGACCGACACCGGTCACCTCTAACAAAATGTTCTGCTAACCGATGTCGGTTTGGATCTTCTATAACCGATACCGGTTCTTTGGCCGATGTTGGTTAGGGGTCAACCGACATTAGTTACATTGTGTAACCCTGTCGGTAATTCTTTTAAATCGAGAGTTCATTTTCATTCACAAACTTCTCAATTGGTTCATCCTTGGGTACCAAAATTTGATCCCTGTACATTCTCTTTTCATTCCATTCAACATCACGACTCCTAATAATTTTAGAATTCTCTAAATCCCAAAATGGAAACCGAAATCACTAGATCCATAACCAATGAAAGTGCATCTCTTGGATTTTGCATCCAACTTTTTCTATTTTCCTTATCAACATGCACAAAAGCTTCTGAACCAAAAACTTTAAGAAAAGAAAGATCTACCTCTTTTCCGGTCCAAGCTTCCTCTGGTATTCCTCCATCTAGTGAACTTGAAGGCCCATGGTTAATCAAATAAACCGTTGTATCAATTGCTTCCCAAAACTGTAAGGGTAATCAGAATGTATCCTCATACTTCTAGCATGTTCCATGATTGTCATGTTCATTCTTTCTATAACACCATTCTCATGTGGTGTTCTTGGAACCATTCTTTCTCTACGTATCCATTCACTGAACAATAATCATTGAAATCCTTACTACAGTATTCACCACCATTGTCAGATCTAAGGCACTTTAACTTAGAATTTGATTCATTCTCAACAAGGGCTTTCCATCTTTTAAAAGTCTCAAAAACATCATATTTACATTTAATACAATAAACCCATACCTTTCTTGTAGCATCATCAATGAAAGTAACATAATACTAGGATCCTCCATGAGAAGCTACTGAGTTGGTCCCCACACACATTGAGTGTACAAGCTCAATTTTTGCTCCTTCTTAGTTGCCCCAACTTTGAGAAATCTCACTCTCTTTTACTTTCCAAAGATACAATGCTCATAGAAATCAAGATCTAAATCTTTCAAATATGATAACTTACCCTTAGCCTTTAAGATCTGCATTCCTTTTTGACTCATATGACCCAACCGGTTATGCCACATGCATGCATCTGAATCTGAAGTAGATAATATAGAAAATGAATCAGTAATACAAGTAGATAAATATAATGTTCCTACCTTCTTACCTCTTGCCACAAAAAAGCACCCTTGGTGACTTTCCAAGAGTCTCTTGTAAAAGTAACCATGTAACCAGATTCACCTAGTTGCCCTGCAGAAATAAGATTCCTCTTGAGGCTTGGCACATGCCTCACATCTTTCAATACCCATGTATTTCCATTCTACAATTTTAGATGAACTTCCCCTTTACCAGTAATATTGCAAGGTTCATCATCACCCAAATAAACATGCCCAAAATTTCCCTGGACATAATTTCTGAAATAACCCTTATTAGGGGTTGCATGGAAAGAAGCTCTTGAATCTAAAACCCATGATTCAATTCTATTATCTAAAGAAAGAATAAGAGCATCTTGCATTACCTCTGATGTAGCAAGATTTGCTTCTTTACCTTTGTCTGGTTGTTGGTTCTCTTTATCCTTTGACCAACAATATTTCTTTGCATGTCCTTTCTTTCCACATTTCCAACAAGTAATTCCCTTACTTATGGATTTAGATATTATCCCTTGACTTTGATTTCCCATTACTCTTACTCTTGGATCTCTCCTTTTGCCTGCCCTTGCTTTCTACATTCAAAGCATTTCCAGATGATGATTCCTCTGTACTCTTCCTATGAATTTCTTCATTCAAGATTATACTAACCACATCATCAAACTTCAAAATATTATTAGTAGATGTTGTATTACTAATAACCATTACCAAGTTATCCCAACTATCAGAAAAAGAACATAAGAATAAAAGTGCTTTTACTTCATCATCAAATGGTATATCAACCGATTTTAACTGATTTACAATAGATGGAAATCATTCAAATGACTAGATGCAGATCCACCTTCATGCATCTTAGAACTAAATAGTTTCTTCATCAAATAAAATTTATTTGAAGCACTAGGTTTTTCATATAAATTAGCAAGAGATTTCATTAACTCTACCGTAGAAGCCGCTTCTATAATATTGGAAGCCACGGATGCTTCTCAGGCTCAATCTTATAGATCCCAAAGCCTTTCTGTCAAGAATCTTCCATTCTTCATCAGTCATCTTCGTAGGTCTAGACTTCTCATCCAATGGTAAATATAAATCTCTTTGATACAGATAATCCTCAATCTGCATCTTCCATAATTGATAATTTTTGGTCATCAAATTTCTCTACCTTGTATTTTTTTTTCTTGCCATTGTTGTAGCTCCCACTCAATCAGAAAACCCTATGTGAGTAAATCTTTCAACACAAAACCCTCAAACAAAGCTTTGATACCAGTTGTTGGGGTTAGCACACCGGTTGTACAGATAATATATCATATCTAAGCATACATGCAAATAAAAGTAGATATTCTACCAGAAGAAATATACAAACCAAGAGACATAAATCAACACTAGATTTAACGTGGTTCACCCAAGTGTGGGCTACATCCACCAAGAAACAAGCCAATCTATTATCAAAGCTTTGACAAGATATACAATGAAGATTTACAATCTTCCACACCTCTCAGATGTACAATACTTTCTTTCTCTCAAGATTTTTGCTTCATCACCAAGAATTCTCTCTCTCACCAACTTTTGCAAGTTCTTTCTAATTCTTGTTAATCATCTTCTTTCTTACTTCTAAACCCTAGCTTTTATGCTTATATAGTATGTTTATAGACTTAGGGATATACTTAGCCTAATACCGAGAGTTAATTAAAACATCCTCACATTCGATGCAATCAATAGATATACTTCGGTCTGGGTGACCGATGATGGTTCCCCTTAACCGACGGCCATCGTATTTTCAAAGTTTCCATTGCATGCTAAACTGAAGTAATTGAGCACCACACTCAACAACATGCCCAATAATATTGCATGCACACACACACACACACATATAACTACATTTGAGTCTAGAATGTAGTGCATCGCTTAGTTAGTAAGTCCACCATTGTTGTAGTTGAGGTCAGTCCGACCTATTCATATGCAATTTTATTTTTTAGGGATTGATGCTTGTTTAGGGTTTTATGGTCTTCTCATTCATCTTGGAATATCAACCACATTTGAATCAAATAAGAAAATGTGATGTGACACACATCGAGGGTTTCAAGCCATTTTCCGAACCTATGAAAACTATTTCAGAGCTTTTGCATAGACTAGGGCACCTAGTTTATAGACCAAAGAACCCTAAGTGTCCCAATCCTTCTCCAAGTTCTCTAATCCCAGAGGAACAATCCCGATCCATCCTTTTTGAGGCTCCAAACACACGATCGCTCCTGCTTCCGATTTTCTAGTCATACCTACGACATAGTCTTGTCACTTTGTCAAATCAGAGATGAGTCACTTCCTCACTCTCTTTTGCATATTCGGGCTTATATTTTCATTAGTTAATTAATTATTCAATTTACATACTACTTTAGTACATTGATTTATTGCGTTTATATGTCCTCCTAGATTAGATTAACTAACATCCATATTTCCATTTTTTAGTTAATCACGTTGGAGTGTGGGATGTTTTTATTGGTTCATGCTTCTTAAGCGACAAGGATCCTTTGGAAAATACCGACTTTGTGAATGCATGGAGCTTCCTATTTGTTTGCATTTCATAGTCGTTAGTTGGGGCTTAGGCAATTCGACACCGTAGGGTGGCATGATGCCTTTCTATTGGTCAAAGTTTTGGAGTGGTCTAATCGATGAGCAAAAGACAAAGATATGTGGAGCTCTCCTATTGGTTCTTATTTCATAGTATTTAGTCGAGTGTATTACGAAGGATCGTATAATTATTCTATTAGTCTACGTTTAATCTGGTAGTCAATGGGACTAATCAAAGGACTAACACTATGACAAGATACATGGAGGATTGTGATTAGCTCGTACTTCATTGTCGAGTTTAATGAGAGCCCGACACTGCAAATTTTGTAGTATATGTGGAATCGATTTATTGGCTCATGTTTCAAAAGTGAAGCTAAGAAGACACGAAGCAAAGAGCTATTCCTGAGCTAATCAGAAGTTGAGATGTGTCATTTTCCTATGCATCCTGACAGATAGAACTTTAGAAGGCCATAACTTTTTCCATATAGCTCTAAATTCAATAAAATTGGTCTCGTTGGAAAGCTTGACCTAATATTCAATTGGCATCATTTATTTTAGGAATTAAAGAATTTAAGAAGAAAATACATACAATATAATATAAAGGGTCGTGTAAGAAGATTAAAATATGAAAAAGCATGTAGTGAAGCTCGTTTTGTCATCTAGAATATTTTAAAGCAGAATAAAGCATGCAACAAGAGAAAACCTATTTTGATCAATGTAAAGTTATTTTTGAGAAAAAAAGATAAAATAAAGAAGAACGTATGTTTTTCACATGAAGATAGTTACTTTTGGAGAAATAAGACAATTTAAATTGATTTATTCTATTTTTAAGTCAGACTTGCATGTCTATATTCTCTATTATTTTTCTCTCTCGGATTTCTATAAAAAAATTTAGAACACGTTTTAATTTTTTTTTGGATTCTTCATTCATATTTCTAGAGCAATTCAATCTTTCTAAGTGAGAAAGCAAGGGTCACATGTGACTTTCATGCTTATTCCACCTCTTGGAGCAATAAAGGATTTGTTTTTACCTTTCTACAATGTATTTAGTGCATATTCTATTTTAACTGATTTTATTTTGTGATACTTGTCTATCCTTGTCTTATCAGTTTAAATCTCTCATGCATTTATGAAGTCTCGTGTCAATTTAGAGGTCATAGATTGTGTTTGACAAGTTGTTTGCAGGATCTTTTTGTGGAACCATCTATCGCCTCTTCTTCGTGTCCCATGGAAATTCATTCCAAAACCCTTCTATAATTTACTTACACTTTGATTGAGTGAAGCCTATATGCATGCGAATCGAGTATATGGTAGGTACCTTGGTGTAACAAAATGTTTAGGTGATGTAGATATATGTGAAGTAGAATGCGATAGTAATAAACACCTACGTGGATGAAAACAAGGTGGTGATCTACACTTAGATGTTGTAGTTGTCCTAGGAATGGGCATATACTAATGCATTGGACTTACAGATCGATGAGATCACGTGGAGCGTGTGTGAGTAGGTGAGCTAGGAGTAGATTGGGATTTAAGTGCTAGGGGCCATGGCGTATTTGATGGACTAGGTGACATTGGCCAAGTGAAAGGAGATTGTGACCATGGAGTAAATAGAGGTACACCATTTATAGAAATGAATATATTTTTATGAATGAATTTTAGACACAAATGATTCATGGAGATTATAGACTTAGACTGTGAATCCTATTGAGGCGAAAAGCATGTCACATCCGTCAATTGCTTTCACGACAAGGAAGGGCATTAACATAGTGAGAGGACCGACCGTAACGTGAAGTTTGATGACCCCATATATATTATTCATCACATATAAAATTCGTGAGAGTGGATAGCCAATAACATCAAAAAGTGGAATAAAACACACATTGATGGACCATGATAGATCAACCTTAGTATTATTGATAGGGACAAATCCTATAGAGGCACTAATGTGTAAGTGATTAGAGAGAAAGTCACATGATAATCATGGTCAGAGAAATAAATGATTTGAGAGTCCATAACTATATTAGTAACTAGGAAATCAAGAGCACCGATGCGTGGGGAGGCACTGCATGATATGTATGATTAACTAAGGATTCAACCACTTTCTTGTTATGCTTTGGTAGAGGATTGTTAAAGATTTTGAGCTTCGATTTTCATTCACCAATGTAGAAGACGTAGGTTATAAAATCTTGATTTTACCATCATCAATCAAATTAATGAGACGATGAAGCTTGAAACAACAATCTGTAGAATGCCCGATGCATTGATGATAATTGCAATAAAAGTTTTCATTATAATTACATCACCATTTGGAAAAAATGGATCTAACTAAAGCAGAGAGGAGGAAGTGTGATGAGATTATTGTTGACAAGTTTCGTAAGTAAAATATGCGTAAGGAAAGTTAACTTAATGTATGTATGCTAAGGTGGTTGCAATTGAATATATTTAGTGGTGGATACCACGCCGATGATGATTTCGTGTCATTTGGTTTGATTATTAATGGTTTGAATGTTGACTCACTTTGAAAAATGTAGAGGATGATACTTGCTCTTAATATTTAAGCTTGATATAGACATGAGCTTAGTTTCACAAAGCTTGAGAGTATGAAAAAGTTGATTGAATGAAGGAGATGTCTCAAAGAGAAAAATTTCTTGAAGAGGTGGTAATAGACTTTGGATAAATAAATCCTAAAGCTCAGATTCCACAAGCACATTCAACATCTTAGCTAAGTTGTTTTTGTAGCACAAAACGCAAGCAACCAAGTGTTCATTAGATCCTTGTTTAGGTTATGTGAATTGTGCATAAGACATCTTAGATCCAATGTTGATAGAGAAGTGAGTGAGAAAATAATCAACCAGATGCGTGAAAGATGTTACTGAGTGAACTGTAGGTCATAGAACCAACACATCACATAATATTGTAAACTATGGGGAAATATCTTTTCTAATATGGTATGGTCATCTACATAGTTGAGGCATGCCACATGAAAAGCTCAAAGATTCTCTTATGGGTCACCATGGCCTTTAAAGATGGGTAATATAGGGGAGATGAAGTTAGGTGGTAATGGATAGGCAGAAATGGTGGGTGTGAAAGGAGTGTGTAGAATCGAAGTGGAGTCCAAAGATGGTGATACATGAGAGGTAGCAAGTTAGAGCTGGTGAATTTGCATCTACAAAATAAAGAAGTTAAATTAGAAGTATTCGAAGAAGATCCATGCTATGTATTGGGAGTGCTAGGGTGAATGATGGGAGTGGTAGTGGTAGGAATGGGAGATGAAATATAAAGGGTTGAGTGGAGGCCATGGGAGCCGAAGAGTGAGAAACAAGAGGTGTCAAAGCATTGTGGGTGTTCTTAGTAGTAATCAAAGCATGTAGAATATGTGGAAGATGAGTGGGATTACTTCACAAATCTTGTCAAAAATCGGTGAGTGTATTTAATTGTTCTTGGTCAACATTTGTATCTTCATTGTATGATTTTTCACAATCGATGCTTCTATTTTGCTAAGAGGAACATTACAAAAACTATCCAATGAATTGTTAGTTGTAGGCATTGATGTGGATATATCAGCCATTGATTTGGAAATTCTATAGACAGATGAAGGAATCTCACAATATTGAAAAGACCCAAAATGATCACTATGGGTGACAAACATAAGAAAAAGAAAGCATTAGAGAGAAAGTGGATTCGAAGATCGGGTTCACTAAAACAATTAAGCTAAATATGTAATTTAAAAGCCTAATATGAATGCTATAGCATCAGTAAATGAATAAAAATTAAGTACAACAATAAACACCCAAGAAACTAAACAATAAATAATGAAACCGTAATCTGGAAAGAGGAGGAAGATGTACTTAGATGATTCAAAGATATCCCTGAGGTGTACAAAACTAGAAATCTAGAAAATACGAAGCACTAACTATCCAATGGAGCTCAAAAAATGTAGATCTTGATTATTTGACCTGGAATGGGACACTGTAGAGGGATAGGGGTACCCATGGGAACCCTAGTTTTGTTTTTGGGAACTTGGATTTATGGATATGCTCAGAAAATCTCCTTTGAGCTATCACAAGATGTTTGCCCTTAGTTGCCTTTGATTGATCCGAGCTTGCACCAAGATTGCCAAGGTCCGTAAACCTACAATGAAATATGGACCTATAAAACCCTCAAATAAACATTAAATCCAAAAAAATAAAGATGCATAATGAGGGGTCGACTGCGTCAATTATCACAATGGTGAACTTACGATTCGGGCATTACACTACATCTCGGACTCCAATGTAGTTCTCTATGTGTGTGTGTGTGTGTGTGTGTGTGTGTGTGTGTGTGTGTGTGCGGAATTGTACCATAGGTTGTTCTTGTGCATGTCACACTTGATGTAAAGAAACAAGTAGCTAGATGTAGAGTGTAATAAATGTGTGTATGGAAATAATAGACTCCCCTCCTATGAAAGTGTGATGCAGAAGAACCAACCTTTGTCACTTGTGATGACGCTAGATGGATGCAAATGGAGCTCTTAGATGCTTGATGTATGCAACCTTAGGTGGTGATAGATAGTGCTTAGTGTTTGGTCCCTTATCATGAACACACAGCTTTATATTTATATGATTCCCTTACTTGAATTTCGTAATTAACCCCGAAAATTTCGACTACCAAAAAGATAAGATTCTCAAATGGCTAGAAAGGACCCAAAAAGTGTGAACAAAGTAAAATGAGGAAAAGGGTGCCGAGAGGGGACGCAAGAGCCTAACACTAGTGTTCGGTTGGGTGCTTGTGTCTAGGATGTCAAATGTCGAGTAAAAAGATAGACTGAGCAAGTAAGGGTGCAAGACTAAAAGTAACAACATAAGGAAAAGAAAGGTGGCCAAAGACATGGGTTGATTATTACTTTTCTTACTTAGGAATCATATGAATAATAGTATGTAATCCGGACTAGATAAATACCCAAAGTGCATGATTTTGTGTCTCAATAGTGTCCTCGGGATTCTCATAGGATATAACAGAAAATACATAGTTGGGTCACACACTATCCAATATTCAAAAGTAAATTGGTCATTTCAGTAAAAGAAAATAATAAGAGTATAAAAAGGATAAATATAAAAGTAAAGAAAATTATTATTAGTGTCTATTTTTTCTTACGTATGCATCATGCATATAATGACATACTTAGAGGTGTGATGTAAGTATAAAGTGTGTTATTTTGTGTCTACATTTTCTCCCACTTTATGTTGGTGAATGAATATTTGGTAGCATAAAGTAGATAGGAAGAGCGTACCTTATGGAGAGCCAAAGGGAGTATGTCAAATGGGGATTATAGAATCTATATAGTGGAATCTAAAAGAGGATAATGATCCTAAGGGTGACCTTTCATGCTTACTATAAATTATTCATGTGTTTTTCCCTTGAAAATTGAATTCTCTTGAGTATCTTGTGCTTGAGATTGCTTCTTGTTTCATTTGTGTGTTGTAATTTTATCAAAGTAAGGTTGGACTTGCAAAATAAGATAAGTGTATCCAATTATCTTTATAAATTAAATTAAAATTTAATCTCGTGAATCTAAAAAAGAAAGGCATATTTGAAAAACAAGTGAATCAAGGATAAAATACACCGAATGCTATGAGAGAAGAGATATAATTGTTCTTGTGTTTTTTACCTTGGATACGGTTGGAATAAGACTTGAGGAATTAGGTGTCTTGTAAAAAAACTTAAGATTTAGATGTCTTGTTTCCATACTACGGATTTAGGCGTAATGTCACCAAGGGAAAAGTATTAGAGAGATATAGGATTTTCTCTCTAACCGGTAAAACTTCCCACGGATAAGTGTCATGCAGATGGTCACAAATCGAATTAAACCGGTCATGGATAACACATCATTCCAAGAACATCGTTGTCCTGCATATGCCCTAGGTGTCATTCCTTATTTTATCCCGAGAAAATAGAGTAATTAGTTCCATTTCTCAAAGTATGTAATTTACCACGATTTTTTCCTATTGTACTCTGATAGTAACCTATAACCGAGTATGTGTTGAAATTAGAAATTCTTGTCACCGAGAACTTGTTGATCCCGTGTTGTACCTATTTCCCCGACACTAGGACATAACCACCCAAGTGGGACACTAGCACCCACCGATCTTGTCGATCTGGAAACTTCTATCCCGCACTAATTTTGGCCCAAGTTGGATTTTGAACCAATGTTTAGTTCCCTGTTTATTCTAATTTTTTATATACTAGAATTTGTGTCTAGTTTATGGACTACTAAGAGGGTGAAATAATCACCCGATTATTTCCCCACTCATTTGGGGTGTGTGAGATGAATGAATGCAAGCGTGGCCTAAACGTATAAAGTTGAAACTAATTTTCACATTTGAAATACAAATATTAGGGGGGAATAGGAAATTCGCATAGTAACAACCATGACACATGAAAAACAATGGGAAAAGCTAGAAAAAAGTGTTAGTGACAACAAACATGACATGATGTAATAGATACTAGTTAAAACACATAGTAACATGAAAAAGAAACAATAGGTAGCTTTTTGAATATATGAGAAACCACTCAAGATGTCATAATACACTTAAGGCCTTCAAGGTCATTCAAGAAAACAAGCAATCAGTCATAGGGCATATCCCGTAAAACAATGATAATTGAGACACACACATAGATAAGATACACACAAATCAGATAACCATGGTTGGAAGTAGGCCTATAAGACAAATGCTACACATGAAACACCCATTAACATGTTATAAAAATTGATAGTATGCCACAATGTATATAACTGAAAATAGGAATGAAAGTAGTAGATTTTGTAATGATAGAACATGAATCTAGAGAGAAATAGGAAAGGTAGAGACGCCCTTGAGAGCCTCAATGGGACTAGTAGATAATAGTGCTAAGCATCATACATCATGTGATAAATTATAAGTATCTTGCATTCACCTCAAAAGTACCATGTGAATGTGCATGTGTGTATGGAAAAGAAGGATAAAGCATACTATGAATAAGAGTAACATGATAAATAATGTGAAACATAAAATACTATAAGAAAGGATACATCCAATCAAGATATAATATAATGTTTTTGAATTTTTATAGATATTAGAACATGAAATACAATGGCTATGAGAGGGGGGCAATGTTTCTAATAGTGTATGTGTGCAATGTGAGGTCCATGTAGGTAAATGTGCCCTCAATAGTCACGTTTGAACCTAGAACAAGAGTGTGCATAATTAGGTAGAAAGGGGGGATAATATTCCCCCAAATGTGGATGCCATGGTGATCTAAGTGAGATCATTGAGAAAGTCATCTAAATATGAATTATAGCCAAAAGGAGTTAGTTTAGATGCATAGTATGAAAAATATTTTGGTTTATCTTTGAAGAATCCCGTAAGACATAATTCATACATGCCCATGACATATTCTTCATCAGTAAAAGGTGTACCAAAGCACTTATGTGTATTCCATCGTGAAAAATTAGGAGTGTAATCAAGGAATGAATCATTATAGATAGTAATGGTCTTGGAAGCCATGAGATAAGTGAGGATAGTGTTATGCATATCAATAGTACCACCAATGTAATCTATCCAAGATTTCCCAAGTGTAAGTGGAAAAGGTTGGGGTCAAGTGCAACCCAAACTTGCATGTAAAATACCCTTGTACCATAAGATGCTAGGAGAAAGATATATCCTTGATATTCATTATGTGGTTCAAGAAAAGGTATGATATTGGTAGGAGTGAGGCCCAAGTGAGTGAGATCCTCGTAAGTACATACATTTTTGAGAAGTTAGGATCATAATGTACATGTTACCTATGCTCTTGATTAATGTATAATGTGTAAGTAAATTGATCAAAATATGGAAGTGACATAGAAGAACAACCAAGAATAGAAATAGGAACATCGTCAATAAGCGTAAGAGTTGGAATGGGTTCAAGGGCGTGCATAATATTATGATAAAAAACTATGGAATTAGTAGTAACATGTTGAGTAGGATATTTATTTGATATTCATCATGACATATGGAAATGTAATGACTATGAAATAGGATTCATTAAATTCCATGGAGGTAAATCCAAAACATTGAGATTGTCATCAATAAGCTCAATAATATCAACAAAATCGTCATCAAAATCATATCTCTCAACATTGTTGTGTTGTACAATAAATCTTCTAGGAGATTATGAATAGGTATGGAAGGTGTAGGGGAGGATATAGTAGGATGAATGAGATCGATAATGTTAGTATGAATAGAGGAAGAAATGGGAGGTGATGTGATAGGGTTGGGATTGCTGCTCCCTAATGTCATATGTGTTAAGATAGTGTGAGGGGATTGGTTGAGATGGGGGAATAACCATGGAGGTAGTGAATCTATGTGATAATATTTGAATGGTTCAAGATCAGAAGTAACAATATGCTCATATCCATCAAAGATAAACTTGACACAATGATGAATTATAGAAGGAATATCCTAAACGGCATGGATCCAAAGGTTGACCAGAATGATATTAAATTGTAATGGGGCATCCATGACATAGAAATGAGTAGTGAGATTGTGGGGTCCTACTTGTAATTCCAATTTGATAATATTAATGCATGCACGAGTGGTGGTGTCATAGCCATGGACAACAAGAGTAGATTGTTCAATTGTACTATGAGGAATATTGAGTTGGGCTAGTAAGGATAGAGGACAAATATTCAATGTAGAACCATTATCAATGAGTACACGCTTAATTTGGAAACCCTGAATTTGAGCCATGATAAGGAGAGGAGGAGAATCATGTAGAGAATCATGTGAAATATCCTCATCAATAAATGTAATAGAATTGCTAATGTTCTTAAAATATTCCATGAGATTGGCAAAGGCGATGAGGGTCATCACTTTGTATTTGAATAGCTTGTGATATGGAATCTAGAGTACAAAAATAATCAAGAACCTTACACATTAGATTAAAGAGAGATATCTTAGTTGGGTTATTTTTAATTGCTCAATGATATCATAATCTTTGGATGAAGAAACATGATTGAGGAAGTGAAGCACTAATAGGAGGAAGAGATGTAGGGAGCCTCAAAGGTTGCTTATTTTGATGATGTGGTTACAAAATTAACATGGTAGGGTGGGAAAAGGCAAGTCTTGAAGTGAGGTGGATGTTGAGTAATAAAAGTAATATATTCAGCTTGGATAACCTCTCGGAATATACACAGTAGGAATGAAAGTAGAAGAATTTTCCATAACCTCATAAGAGGAGGATGAGAGAGAAGGGATCTAGTGCATGATTTCCATGGGGTTCACGAAATGATTTAATATAATTAAATATTTTTAGAGGATTTCGAGATTAAATAGATATATTAGTAAGAAACAATATTTATCATGTAAAAAGACAAACAAGTGTGTACAATAGGGAGAGACAAATGAATTAGCTTATATATGAATATATGGGTTGATTCTAGGTTACAAACTAAGTAAATAGGTTGGATCTAGACCTGAAACTCCTTTAGATAGAAGCGCCTAATGGGGGAAAAACTTCCCGAATTCTAGTGTTCGAAATGAGAACTAGTGTCCTGTAAAATACTCTACTTGGTCTTTTAAGGGTCTAAAATTATCTCCTATCTTTTAATTTTTGTCACATCCAATTCATTGTATGATTCTTGTGTCACACCTACACCTACAAAACACACCTAATTACCTACACAAGGATCAAGTAAACATTAGATGAAACAAATAATAAATATGATCAATTCAGACTAACCTCGATGGTCACCCCAATGTGATTGTCCTTTGAGTATTGTACTACATTTTAGACTTTATGTAGTTCTAGTGTGTATGTGATAGAATAGTTTCCTTAAAGCTAGGTTGCCCTTGTGCCAGTCACACCAAGCAGGTGGGCTACTAATTTTACCCCAAGATAAACATCCGAGACAAAATTCGAAACAACCCCTCATATATAGTAAATGATGCATCCCAAATGTAGTCCTTGAATGTTTCTTTTTTCCCAAGTAGTAGATAGGAAGTAATAGCCCAAATTTCCTAGCCCCTAATAATAGTGAGTAATTCATGTATATATATGATTCCCTTGTTTGAATTTTTTCATTAACAACTAAAAATTCTGACCTAAAGTGATAAAAAGGTTTTAGAAAATATAAAAAATGATGTGGCATTTCAAATTTGAGAAAAGGAGGAAGAGGACAAAAGGATCCAAAGGGGACTGTAACGCCTAGTTGCTCTGTCCACTAATTGGTGGTAGTTTTGGGATTCTCGAAGGATATAACAGAAAACACAAAGTTGGGTCACATGTTTTTCAATGGTCAAAGGTAAATTGGTCATTCGAGAAAAGTAAATAATAAGAGTATAAAAAGGATAAAGCAATGTAAAAGAAAAAAAAATTGTTGTTGATGTCTAGTTTTCTTACTTAGGACTCATACATATAATGACATATTTAGAGTCATGATGTTAGTAACAAGTGTGTGATTTTGTGTTTATATTGGAAGATTCAACATGAAAGAGAATATATGGAAACACTGAGACATACACAACAACCCAAAAGCTTCATCACATCATTTGTACCATTTCACTTTCTCTGTAGTAGGAGTCAATTTAGTTCCAAGCCTCATTGTTATTCGATGTAGTCCCTTACCCCTCATAATTAGTTGAATTTTAAACTTCCATTCATGATATTTAAAGAGTGTGAGTGGAGTTATAGAACTTATTTTTATTTTTAAGTAGAAAGCGAAGTGTATAAAGTATAACAAAAATTAGAATGCACTGAGGAGACAACACAAAAAGTATACCCCTCTCGAAATTATGCTTTTGACCCAACCAGTTTTGGCACTTTATAATTTTGGTGCAATTATAACAACAATAGGACCAATGGATCGAGAGTGAAAAAACATGAAATTTTAAAGAAAACGACACTTGATGTCGAGTTATTGATTAAAATTTATTACAATATCTTGTTTCCTGTCATTAATAGCCCATTAAAAAGGATATTTTCAACTAGAATTTAAATGCACTCCTAGGTTGGTTTTAGTAAAAAAATATTGGTGAGGTTTGAACATGATACATCCCATGTAAAACTCAAGGAAACTTACCACTATGCCTACGAGCTTACCCTTGCACTAAAAGCAATGAATCCCATTTTAAGCCTTATACAAAACACATGTTTTTAAGCAATAAATTTGAAATTTTCTTTATGAATTTTAGGGGTAATTTGTTTTGAATTATGGTCAAGGTCAAATATTGAATGAAATGAGCATGTGCGAGCTAGTGAGTTGGTGTGAGTAGGTGGGAGTATCGATTCAAGTTACGGTAGAGTGGAGGGCGAGCTTGGAGTAGAGTGGGCACCAAGCCATGAAAAATTCACGCTAGAGGCAAGGTGATGATCCCATTCAAGGTTAAGTCCTGGATTTTGTACAAACTCGAGATGAGCAGTTAACTCCACCATGAGTGAGTAACAAAATTTATGAACCAAGTAACTTGAGTTAGGTCGGTATAGAGATGTGAGAGCTGATTTAGGGGCCAATTTGGTTAAGCGAGGTAGTGTGAGACAAGTTGAGCCCAAGTTATGAGTGTGGAGTCGGGGCCAAGTTGGCACAAATGATTTGGGTGGAGAAAGGGCTGAGTTGGGTAATGAGCCAATATCCGAGTTGACCAAGGATCTGTTGTAAACCAAAAACAAGGAATTCCACCTAAATAAGAATTCTCTCTAGAGACCACTGAGAAAAAATTGATATTTTTTCTTAAAAAGCCTGAAATTTTTATAAACCCTTAATTTGAAATTAACAAACTTTACACATAACATCGTTAGATTCAAACAAACATTTTTTGGAAAAAACCACAACTTAATAAAATGATTAAACATTTTACCATAATCCTTTTTATACCATATCGAGTTTCCATAATAATCTATGGATAACAACAAATACACATGTAGTTGCACAAATATCAAAATCACTAACAAGTAGATGCAATATGAAAATAATCTCACAAAACACAAGAATAGTGCTAATAACATAACAACTCAATAGCTCAAATGTGGTGTGTACAAATAGGAGAGTGATAAGTAACTCCTCCATGAGAATAGTGGTCAAGAGTCCAAGAATAGGAAGGGGAGTTACATTCCCAGAATAGTCGGTCAAATGTAACTCCTATGACACACTATGACAGTCTATGACATGTATGACAATCATGACTAGTCAAGTAACTCCTATGACACAAATAACACCTAAGAAAGATGAGTCACCATGTGTGTAGGAAATATTCCAAGTAATAAATAAATACAAGGAAAATATATACCTACACTAATGAAAACAAGCTAGAAAGAGCTAGGTTTGGGTAAAATAAGAAAAATGGGCAATTATAGGTGCATGCGAGAGCTATTAGCAATTAAAAACACATGGTCATGTTTTGCAGGTCCTTGCCATCATCATTGAGTATTTCCGACATATTGTACCATGAAAAAATGGGTGCGTACATCTCAAAGAGTTTTTACATAAATTCTCCATGCATTCTATTTGTCAAATGGTTGGAAATATCGATGTGATTTGTTTATAGGAAATTAAGATTATTTTTTTACTCAAAACCACAACAAAATGCATAGCTTAAGATTTTATACATTCTACACTTTGCATCTTGAATAAAGAGTTGTTTCAAATATGTCCATATCCCAAGATTTTATCCATTAATAACCACTTTAGAAGTATTATTTTCAAATCGGGTTGTTTGGGTTATGTTGAATATCAATGGTTTCTCATTTTTATTTCTTCATTTTTAAGCCTCCAATGATGGACCTCAAATAATGAATTTATGACATTGGTTAGCGGATAATTATCACTTTCCTTTTTATTCATATGTTACTGACTTTAATATGATGAGCATTTCGAGGGTAAAGAATGTTTACCCATGCGGTAGTGCATTGGCAAGTGTGACGATTGGTATTATTATAAAAACCATTGGGGTTTGTTAGACCACTTATTTTGGTGGCGAGCTTTTTCTCTCCGGCCTTCTTTCACTTGGTCTATTTTACAAGACAATTTTGACAAGGTCCTTATAGGATTGATTGTGTGATGTTTTTTCAACAACACGTATTCATTCTTAAAAGACACCAAATATTTTCTAGTCACTATTTTCCAAGATATTTTCCAGTCATTCCTTTTTTTGTCCCTCCCCTATCTCCATTACTCTTCACCTTTCTTACTCTTCTCATAATCAACCCTCAATCCTATCCATTCCCTTTTCTCTTTCCCATTTCATCTTCCCACACACCCTCACACCTAGCATTCAAGGCCGATTGAATCCTTTCTCCATTTGCGTCGTGCGGTCATTCAGTCTCTTCCACTCCATTATCATCCTCTTCTCTCTGAGAATTCATCTCTCCTCTTTTCGAGAGCTCTATCGTATATTCCATTCTCATCAGCCCTCTCGAGGGGGCATCATCACATCTGTCCATAATCACATCTTCTCATGACATTTTTGTCTTGGAGGATACCATGACATCCGTCACTCACCACCTTCTATTCTCCCAACAAACATTTGATCTACTTTTTTCTTAAGAAAAGTAGATTGAATTCTTCCCCATCTCATCTACTTTCTTTGAAAGGACACTACTTTCATAGTACCCTTCCAAAGAGGGGAAAATGTAGACACCCTAATTTCACATCTGTCCTAAATCAATTAATTCCCCTACCTCATTTCCCACAAAATACACTTCGAATTAATCAAATATAATTTGATTAATTATCCATTTCAAATCCAAAAAATAACCCAATCCTCACCACATGTCATTATTCTCCATGTTTTTCTACTATTGAATTAAAAATTCAAAATCAAATCCTCACCCACTCTTCGTGGTCCCCACTCACCTAAAATCCTCCACTTATGAATTAAAAATCTAAAATCAAATCCTCACCTATTCTTCGAGGTCCCGAATCATCTAATCTTGCCCACATTTTCAAACCATGATTACTTAAATTACTCTAATTTAATCACTTCCCCAGGCTATAAATACATCCTTACCCCTCCCCTCTAAGACACGAGAGAATAAGCTTGAATGCCATGTCTAAGTTCTTGCATCCTTTGAGCAAAGAACATCATTCTTCCTCATCCTAATGCCCAAAAATCCTCATCTTGAAGTACCCTAAATCCATAATCCTTTTACCCATTTGGTGCAAAGTAAGTGGATCGTTGTTGCAGGAAGGCCTTGCTCCGTCTTTAAGAAAAGCACCTACATATCATGCAATCGGGGCTCAATCCATGTTTCCTAGCCCATTTTGAGGTTTTCTACGAAACGCGAAGGAGGAGGTATTATTGTTAGTATTTTACTTCCTTGTTAGTAGTGCATTTTTCCTAGCTTACATTTTGACATGCCCGGTTACTTTTGATCTGTTACCATTGATTTCCCAATTAGTGGTTTTATTTGTTCTTTGTTTATTATTGTTTGTTATTATCTCCTTTTCCGTGCCTTATGGCCTTCTTTGGTTAACCTTCACATTGTGGGTAGTGTTTTTGTTGTGTGGTGTCTTGTGGTGCATCTGCAGGTTATAGTACCAATGAACCTATAATGCTCGTCTTGTCTTTGATCTCCTCGGCGCTTGGTGTTTAGTATAGGGACATCTATCACCTAATCTGGATACTTGTGGATCACGACGGAAATATTCAATCCTATGGTCATTACAGAGGAAACCCACCGGACTCCGCCAAACAAAAAAATTTGTCTTGCATTCCAATTTTCCACTGACTTACTTACTGTAACGTTTTAATGCTCTCCTTTCGTTGTTTTTCTTTTCTTTGTGAAGATAATCGTTATTACTATTTCACAATCACGATTAATTGCAATACTTTTTTAATAAAATCTATTCCAATTGTATCTGTGTATGCTCTTTTCCTACGCCTTGAAGCGATCTGGAAAATTAGAAACGATCGCGATTGTTTAGTTTCTTGTTCTAACATTGCAGGATCCATTTCCTTATTATTTTATGTTTTTAGCTATCGTCTCAATCAATTTTATTTCATCACACTATTGATATTTGTTCGGTCATTGGTTGTGTATGCTCTTTTCTTGCACCTTCGAGCGATCTGGAAAATCAAAAATAGCCACGATTGTTTTTCTTCCTAACATTTTATCTATAGGATAACTACTAATTTGTTTTTCTGTAGGACCGTGTTGCTAGAATATTGTCAAAACATAAAACAAAAAAATCCCACAAAACTACCACCATTCAAAATAAAATTTCTAAAACCATTTTTTTAGCACACTTAGGTATGCAATTATTTTCCACCAGTGATTTATTTTAAGTTACAAAGAATCTTGCATTTAATCACTTCATCATTTTGTTTTTACACGTAGTCGAAGTGGATTTCATCACCACCAAAGCTACACCGGTGACGTGGACTTGACTACCATGTACCACCAAAGCATTCACATCTATATTGCACTTTGAGACATAATCTCATCACAAGGTTTGATATTTACCTCGCCCGCTGCTCTTCAATTACAAGTAAAGTTTTCATACAAATGCATGCGAGTCACACCTAAATAGATGTAACAACAAAGCTTGTGCATCATCCCACTGTAAATCTTCGTGGAGTTATAAGGACACCATACACATTCATCCCCCATCACCTTCCACCTTTTTACAAAACCTGTTTTGGACGCGGTGATTCACTTCAAAGCAAACAAGTAAGAATCGGGTGAGTCTCCTCCAAAGTGCTTTAAGGGTTCCTCGTACCAATTTGTCCCACGTGCACGAGAATTAGGTATATCAAGACTAGGGTATATCAGAGGACACATCTTTTTGGAGTGATAAGAGTCCGCATCCATCATTTAACAACATACTTGTATGACTATATCAAACAATGATCATTCTTTGAAGAATTGACCTCTGAACCAAAACAATTTGATACATATAATTGCTTGTTGTTTATAAACAAAATAGTTGAGCATTGTTTTATCATAAAACATGGCTAATATCAATGTGTTTATTGTAATTTTCAAACCCTAGTTGTGTTCCACAAAAATTATTTCTTGACCAACTCAATACGAAGCAAAAATATCCAAACAATCCAAGAACAAAGACCACAACATCACACCGCTTTCATTAGCTTGCTTCAACCAACAATGCATGCACGCCATAGCTTGTCTTTGGATATATCCAATCGATATTGAGTGATTGGAATTCACTCCTATATCAATTGTCAAAACATTCTTCATAGCTCATTTCAAGCTATATTAAACTAATATTGGGTGACTTATTTGAGTTCACTCATTGTTTTGTCAACCATCGCCTTTATCTAAATCACAACCAACACAAATACTTTCATTTGATAACTCATTTTGAATTATATCATAACCATATTGAGATTAACTTTGTTTGAGTTACTCTCCCTGTCAACAATCCTGAGCTTGTTCGAAGCCAAATCTACACAACGTGAAATAAATTCCTAATAACTCATTTGAGTTATATGATGATCGTCATCAATCCTCGCCATTAATAATGTCAATCTAGGTTGGTGTTCGAAGGTTGTATGCATTAAGAGAAGAAGATCTTGGAAAGCAGCTCCCTTAAACACAATCTAAACTTGCATAAATTGAAAGCACACATGCGGAAATTTAATGCACACTTGCAGAAATTGAAACACACTTGCATAAATGAAATCACACTTGCAGGAATAAAACACACTTGCATAAATTGAAATCACACTTGCAGGAATAAAACACACTTGCATAAATTGAAATTGCTGAATTGAAAATAAAAGAAAGAGGAAAAGACACCTGCAAGTTCACAAAAGAAATTACATAACATAAAAAAATAGAAATTTACAACAAAAGGAAAACTACAGAAATAAAGAAATAAACATTAACACATTGATCCATATTCCTTGGAATGAGTGGCTAGCTCATTCCTTGGAAGAGGAATTAATTCATACTTTTAATTAGAATTTGCAGAAAAACTTTACTTCCAAAGATTGGAAAGAAAGAACAGATCTTGATTACTTGGGAAAAAAATTACATATCTCAGTGTGGAAGGTTGCATTTATAATTCATGCATCCAACCAACTCTTTATTTTAGGAAATACAATTTGATCTTATCTTTATTCTAATCCTAACAACTAAGATCTCCATCTCCACAAAATATGGAGAGAGATATATTATTGAAGTCAAATCTTATCTTGCTTATTTTAGGAAGATTTGCTCCCAAATCTTCTCCTTGCTTTTTGGTAATAAGAATCATAATGATTTTATTCTTATACATTATTGGAAGGAGGAGTTTTTCCTCAAAATATGATTTTGACCAAATACCTTTCCCATATTTTCCATTTGACTTTGTTGTTTTTTATTGTGGAACTTTTGACACTTATCTGATATGCTTTTTCCTCATCTAGTTCACTAAAAGTTAGATTTATCTTCATTGGTAAAACCTGTAGAAAATATGAATGATTTTTTTGTTAAACACATTTCTATGAAAAAAACCTCTCTTAGATTTTCCATTTGAATTTTCTTTTTATTTATGGAACTTTTAGTGCTCATCTCGATACACATTTCCTCAATTTCATAATGACTCACTAAAAGTTATATCTCTCTTCATTGGTAAAACCTGTAACAAATCTGAATGAGGTTTTTGTTAAAAACATTTCTATGAACAAAAACCTCTCTCATATTTTCCATTTGACTTTTTTGTTTTTGTTTATGGAACTTTTAGTGCTTGTCTGATACACTTTTTCTCGAACTGCAGCTCACTAAAAGTTATATATCTCTTCATTGGTAAAACTTGTAGAAAATATGAATGAGGTTTTTGTTAAAAAAATTCTATGAACAAAAACCTCTCTCAGATTTTCCATTTGACTTTTTGTTTCTTTTTATGGAACTTTTAGTGCTCGTATGATACACTTTTCCTCATACTACAACTCACTAAAAGTTAGATCTCTCTTCATTGGTAAAACCTGTAGCAAATCTGAATGAGATTTTTGTTAAACACATTTCTATGAACAAAAACCTCTCTCAGATTTCCCATTGGAATCTCTAAGTTTTCACAATCCTCAAAAATGTCATTTCGTTGATGTAAGTTCCGGAACTAAAGTTGTCATTCCTTTTATGCAAGTTCCGGAACTAAATCTGCAAGTTCCGAACTAAATCTGATTTTTCCATGAATTGAAAGTTCCAAAACTAACTGTAATTCAAATGATATAAGTTCGGAACTAACTCTACGAGTTACTATAGCTAATTTAAAACAACTATAACTTTTGCATGCGACCTCTGATTGAGATGATTCTTTTATTGAAATTACATAATTTTTTGAAAGGAATCTGAATATGAAATCAGATTTGATTTTAAATTTAATATTCATGATCAATTCCACTTTTCCCAATACTAGCATTATCTTTCCTTTATGGCCTACATACACAAGACTTTGCATCTTTTCCCAAATAATCAATAGGATTATTCAACAAGATAGATAACAAAATATTTCTAAAGAATGAACAATATATATATATATATATATATATATATATATATATATATATATATATATATATATCCTATACTCTATCTTAAGCAAACTATAAGTTCCTAGATTACATTTAAATCCACTTTCAAAGGTAACTTGGAAGGACAAAATAATGGTAATTTATGGCCAATTTATGGCCTCATCATTATATCACAATCATATTGAGATAAATTGTTTGATTTACTCTCCTTATTAGTCATCACAAGATTATTTGAGCTAACTCCAAAGTAATTAAGTTCTCATTTAATCACACACGCTCAAAATTCCTACCCACTTTTTCAAGCTTAATCGGGCACATCTCATCATGGTATTCACACGTAGTCATAATAATGAAAAAGAGGATGAAGAATTTGCATAACCATATCTCACTAAAGAAGAACAAGAACAAGTAAATAAGGTGATAGAACAAAACAAAAATGAATATCTATTACACATTCTAGCCATGGGGGCAAAACTACCCTTGACTTCGGGACTGAAAATTTAAACAAACTTATTGACAACGGTGAATCAAGTTATCACAACGAAATACTAAACAATCCAAATAGCTCTTGATTCGACGAGTTATTCACTAAAATCCAAGCCTTAATAAAGAAACTTGAGGAAGTAACTACTAGAGTTGAAAGATTAAAATACCCCAATCAAACCCCAATACTCACGACATTCGTGATAACCCGTCCCCGCCTCTCCATTCACACAATAATGGAAACATATGAAAGAAACCATTCAAGAACTACAAAAATAATCAAAACAATTCAACTTTTAAGAATTGTGTCCTTATCCATTTGATACTGAGAGATATCACACTTACCATTTCTAGCATCCTTCGAAATCCCAAAATTAGATAAATACAGAAGCAAAGGTGACCCCTATGAACATGTCAAGGAATTTTACATGCAATTTCAAGAAGTTTCCTATCGTGACACATATCTTTATGATTATTCCCCCAAAGTTTAGGAGGACATGCTTTAGACTGGTTTTTCCATCTTCCCAAAGGGTCGGTCATGACATTTGCAGACTTATCGAGAGAAATTCGTCAAACATTTTTCCTACAACTTAGACTTAGAAATAACCATGCTTGATCTCTGTAACACTAGGCAAAGGCCCAACGAAAAAAATTTCCTCCTTTTTACAATGATGGTGAGGAATTGCAAGCCAATTTCCCTGCTCAATACCCGAGAGACAACTAGTTAGCATTTTTGTTCCTAATCTCAATGCCGAATTATCATTCCACATGCAAATGCATTGTCTAAATAGTTTGAAGAAGTCATTGAAAAGGGAACACAAATCAAAAAATCCCTCATTTCTAAGGGCTTACTTAAAGCACCCTTTAGGGACCAACCTTATCGAGACACCCCTCAGAACCAGGACAAATCCAAATTCTTTAACTGTAATCGAAATATAGTCAACGATGGCATTACTGATTCTCTCGCCATGTTTGAAACGTTCAAAACAATCCCATCAACACATTAAAATCTAAACAACCAATCATAATCCCTAGAAAGGAAGTTCCTTCTCGGGACCGGCGAAGACAGTTCACTCCTCTCGGAGAAATCCTATCTAGTGTCTTTCGTCACTTGGAAAATGCCAACATGATTACATATCCCATCATCAAACCCTTCGAAGAAGGACAACCCAAACCAAATTGGTATAAGGACAATGAATATTGTGATTACCATCACATAAAAGGGCACTCTACAAATCGATGCATGTAACTCCGCCATTACGTCTAAGACCTGATTGAACATGGAGACATAGAAGTTGAAAATACTTCTGAGACAAAAACACCTAATGAAAAACTTCACATGTTCAAAAATCCCTTCCTTAACGATGATAATAATTCAAAAGATAAGGGTTAATCATCAAGCAATGTCGAGTATGACTCAGTCATCTCAACCATAGATTATGACTAAGACTTAATGGTAACTATAAAGATCAGAAATGGCTGTGCAATCACCACTAGACAGAAAAAAATGTGGGTCCCTACAACAACAAAATATGTCACTTCGTCTCCCGCACCACCTCCTAATCCACATCTAATTCCGCCACCAATTCCACTCCACAACGTGTGCCATCATTCAATATTGTCAAATAATTGGAGAAGACTGTAACACAAATTTCCATCATGGAATTACTTAATTCTTCTCCTGCACTACAATGCATCCTTATGTAAACATTGAATAACGCTCGTGTCCCCGGGACATCAATTCACAACAATTCTAGGCTTTAATTGCACATCTTATAGTCCCCAATCCTATTTTATCCTTTGGTCCCATTGACCTTCTTAATCCCAACATCGCTAATAATCATTCTTTATACGTTGAGGGTTATATAACTCATCGTAAGATCAAACACGTATTAATCGACAATGGATCCGCATTGAATATTTGTTCCATGAAACTTTTACGTTGTTTAGGTTACATTGAAATTTTTTTACAAAACAATATCATAACCATTCGTGGGTATGATAATAGAGAGAAAGTCTAAAGACACAATCACGTTGCTCTCCAAGTTGGACCCATCACTTTAGAAACAGTATGTCATGTGGTGGATGTAGAAGTTGCATATAACATTCTCATCGGCTGACCATGGATTCATGCCATGAAATCTGTCCCATCAACATTCCACCAATGTATTAAATTTCCTCATTTGGACAAGGAATTTACGTTACGTGCAGATCCCCAACCCTTTGAGTATTGTAGATTCCTCGAAGGACGGTATCGACATGATCACTATTGTCCATCAACAGATAAGTATGCTCCACCTCACATAATCCCTAATGAAACACGCATTGATCTAGATACACTCCCTAAAAATGATCTGAAACCATCATCTTCTAACCAAAACACATTTTCCAATCCATTATCTTCCGCTAGTCAACAATCTTCAACCAGTCCTCCTCCCACTAATCAATCATCTTCTTCCACTAATCAAGCTTCTTTTCCAAAGAACAATTATTATTCAACCACACCATCTTCTTCCTCGCCTAGTCAACCTTCTTCATCCAACCACACCTCTTCTATTAAGATACCTTCTCTTGTGAATAACCAAACTTCATCCTTCATTCCACCCCCTTCTTTTTATGACCCATTCTCTTCATCTTTTAAAACTATTGAATCGACTTCCACGCCACATGAGGTACCTATTGGTCCCCCATCCCACACATTTAAAATCATTGACACAGGATGCGGTGAATATCAATTTCAAAAGATAGCAAACTCCTTTTACATCAACAAATCCCCACATAGCTACAACAAACCTAACGCGCTCCACATCGAGAATCCATCCCACTTACCAAATGGGACAGTTAGTTTGGAAATTTTTGGTTATCTTGACAATGAACATATTCCAAGTTCTTGGGATCTTGGTCATATAATGAAAACTTTGCTCCATGTTATGAGTCCCCTCAATTTACTAAAACTCATCGAATAATGACAAACATGAGATGGAAGGGTAAAGGACTCGGTCCAAATGAACAAGGGAATTTACACCTAATCAATTACACATAACATCACGGTAAACATGGTCTAGGTTTCAAGGTATTTGATGTTGCTCTCGTAATAATTTCAAGTGATAACGATGACACCAACTCGATAATGACACCAGGTCTCCACGTATCCTTTTGAGGACATCTTTGAAACACATATTTATTTTGAACATTTATCTATTAATGTCATTAATTTTGAGCCTACGCATTCTGAATCTCATATACCATGGCCAACCACATCATGCGGCCATGAACATGCTCCAAAATGATGAAGCCATCGAAGAATTCCTTGGAACTCATGACCAAATCCCTACTTCTGACCATAGAAAAGGATTTGAAATCAATCTAGATGAATCGACCTATTTTGGTGAAGAAATAAAATATTTAGATCCTTCACCTTCAGAAAATTTGGATCAGAAGCACAAACAAAAAATTTCCCATAGTCAAAATCTCATTGCCACCCTATCAAACAAACATGTCAATAAAAAGTCTCAACATTACACACAAAAATCTTGTACCAACTCCCCTAAATCACCCAACACCGATGACCTACATCAACCATTAGCATCATTCTCCAAAAGGATACATCTAAAATGCTTGTAGAAGAAACTAAAGACATAAACATTGGAACCACCGAACAACCAAACTTTTTACAACTTCGCATTAGTTTGTCTAACCAAGAATGCATGGAGTTCACAACACTCCTTATTAAATTCCAAGATATCTTTGCATGTACATGCCAAGTGGGATCCATCTATTTTAGTACACCACCTTGTGGTGCATCACGGATCGGATGCAAAGCATGTAAAACAAAAACTATGCAAAATACATCCCCAAGTTGCATTGCTTGTCAAAGCGAACTCGAGAAACTCTTGGAAGTTGACTTTATCCAACTTATTGATTATTCGGCATGGATATCTAACATAGTCCCGTAGCCAAGACATCGGGATATGCATGACTTCCGAGACATTAACAAGGCTTGTCCCAAAGATGACTTTCCTTACCAAATATAGACATGATTTTTGATTCTACGCAGAGGCCATAAAGCTCTCCTTAATGGATGTATTTTCTAAGTTACAATCAAATACGTATTATTGTTGAAGGGGATCAACATAAAATGACATTTACTACACCATGGGGCACCTTTTGTTATAAGGTCATGGCTTTCGGCTTGAAAATGTCGGTGCCACCTATCAACGATCAATGATCGTCATCTTCCATGATATGTTACATGATATCATGGAAGATTATGTTGATGATATATTAGCAAAATAAAAACACGAATAGGGCATCCAAGTGTGTTGAGATGCATTTTTTATAGATTATGTGAATATAAGGTTCGCTTAACCCAAAGAAATGTGTGTTCGGAGTGACCTCGGTAAATTGTTAGGGTTTATTATCTAATGGAGAGGCATAGAAGTGGATCTTGCAAAGTCAAAGCCATTATGGAAATGCCTCCTCCTCAAAACCTAAAACAATTACGCAGTCTTCAGGGAAAAATACAATCTATTCAAGCGTTTCATATCACGGATTGGGTGATAAGTGCCATCACTTTAACCAGATTACTCAAGAAAGATGCACAATTTCATTAGAACCACGATTGCCAAGTCTCTTTTGCTAAGTTAAAAGAATACCTCTCTGGCCCACTGTTCTTATGTCACCGATTCTTTGATAAACCCATGTTGCTTTATACATCTACCATTGAACATGCCATAGGAGCTTTGTTAGCACAACATAACGATCAAGCAAAATAACATGTTGTATATTACCTTAGTCAAACACTTATTGAGCACGAAGTATATTATTTCCAAATCAAAAAGTATGCTTAGCATTCGCCTTTGCATTACATAACTTACGTCATTACTTTCTCAATCACACAACTAAGTTGATTGCCAAGATTGATCCTCTCAAGTATCTCTTGTCCCAACCCATTCTCATGGGAAGAATGTCTAGTTGGGTCGTATTACTTAGTGAATTTGATGTTGAGTTTGTTCCACAAAAGGTAATTAAATGACATGCCCTTGCAGACCAACTTGCCGAGGCACCCCTTCTTGGCACAGAACCACTTCATTTTGCTTTTCTTGATGAATATCTTCTACACATAGACATCGCACCAACTTGGAATCTATTTTTTGATGGATCTTGTAATCTCCATGGCTCAGGGGCTGGTATTTTTCTTATCACACCTAACATACACGTTATCCCCAAATCATTTCGATTAGCATTCCCATGTACCAACAATATCGTAGAATATGAAGCTCTAATTGCATGATTAAAACTAGCTATATCTTGGAATCTTACAGAATTAGTTGTATTTGGTGATTCTTTACTTATCATCAAGCAAAGTTCGATGAATCCATGTCAATGATGAAAAATTATTCCATATAAATGCATGGTGGATAGTATTGAAGCTATTTTTGATTAATTTGCTTTGATCAAATCCCTAGAATTCATAATAAATCTGTCGACGTTATGGCAACCATTGGATCCCTGTTAGAAATCGCATCTAGACAACCTCGGACACATTTTCTCGTAGAACATCTCTTAATGCCTGCCTATGATCTTCCTAAAAACACTATGGTATGTGAAATCGTGGGTCCGAATAACCCTTGGTACCATGATCTTTATACCTTCATCCGTGATAAAACATTTCCTACCGACATGAAACCAATGCATAAATGTGCTTTAGCACAACGTGCCTCTCATTACACCATTTTAGCAGAAAATCTTTATAAACAAGGATATGATGGCACCCTTCTTCGATGTATTAATCAGGAAGAAGCCTCAAGTGTCCTAACCGAAGTCCATTATGGTATCTATGGAGCACACACGAACGATATAGCCTTAGCCAAGAAAATCCTGCAAGTTAGATATTATTGGCCCACCATGGAAAGTGACACATGTTGTTTTGTCAAACGATGTCAAGCATGTCAAAAACATGGAAATGTTATCCATGCACCTTCCTAAGCATTGCAATCAATAACCACACCATGGCCCTTCTCTCTCAATGAGGACTTGACCTCATTAGTAAAATCAGACAAACATCGTCCGATGGACATAAGTTTATCATTACGCCATGATTACTTCACTAAATGAGTGAAAGCTATGCCTCTCACCTATGTTACTAGGTAGCCAAATATTGAAATTCATTTTTAATAATCTCATATGTCGATTTGGTATTCCATCCGCTCTAGTCGTAGATAATGGAAAATCATTTAAAAACTAGGATGTAAAAGACCTAGCCAAACGTTTTGCATCAAACTTAAGTGGTCCACTCCATACTACCCTCAGGGTAATGGTCAAGCAGAAGCAACCAACAAGACTTTAAAATCCATCATGGAAAAATTGTCAACACCCATGGACACAATTGGCATACTCAAATTTACCCCTCTTGGGCTTACCGTACATCTTACCGCACGCCTACCGGAGCCACCCTATTTTCCCTTGTTTATGGTTGTGAAGCCAGTTTACCTATTGAGATAGAAATCCCATCCTTGAGAATATCCCTTAAAGATGTAATTAATGAGGATGAATACCGACAATCACGGCTTCAAGAACTTGAGCTTCTCGATGAAAAACAACTTAATGCTCTTAATCATCTTCAAGTCTATCAAAACCGACTACAATGTAGTTATCATAAAAAGGTAAGACCCAAAGAATTTGAAATTGGCGACCTCGTTTTAAAATAAAATCAAAAGAATACCACTAAAGAGTGAGAAAAACAAGGAAAATTTGAGCCTAATTGGTTAGGACCCTATGTAATTACAACTAAATTTGGCTCTGGAGCCTATAAGTTGGCCATTGAAGATGGTCAAGAACTTGATGAACCAATGAATGCAATTCATTTAAAAAATTATCCTTAAAGGCGTTCACTATTCTAGGAAATAATAATGTGTACATTGTTTCTTTCCATCTCGCTTATCTTTGAATAATTTAAAGTTATTCATTTCCATTTGTAGATATTTTCATTATCAAAATCACATATTCATATTTATCATCATGAGACAGGTGCTAATATAGATCCTATTAAGTTTGTGAGCATCGTATTTCTTATAATATCTCCCATTTTCAGTCACTTTCACCTATGGTCATACTTAGAAGCTTATTGATGGTAATATATTCCCTTCAAAGACATTCTCTCTTTCATAACAAAGCTCTAAACTTCTTTACCTAGTTCGTTTGATCATCCATCTCAGTCTTCGGTGTTGAACCCTCGCGTCCTACTAGTCGTGTGGGGCTGAGATTGGGGGTAGACGTTCCTTCCCAAATACAAATCACTATTGTAAAATTCCATCAATTCAATAAATTATGAATAATTCATTGTCACATCTTTCATCCTTTATAGTCTTTGGTGTTGAGCCCACACTTCTTCTTTGGTAGTGTGAGACTGGGAATGGAGGAAGGTGCCCTTACTCGTCTACGTCTTGTCTTTGGTGATAAACCCTTTCCTCTTACAAGTGGCATGGGGCAAAGCGTAGAGGGTCATTCTCATAAAAACATAAAAGTATTGTAAAACATTCAAAAATTCAAAAAAAAAAAAAAATTAAAAAAACAAGACAAAGGGATTTCACTCGCCTATGTTTTGCCTTTGGTGATGAGCCCTTGCTTCTCACTTTGGTAGTATGGGACAAGACATAGGGAGTCATTTCAAGAATACAAAATCTTACAATGCTTGCAATTATAGACTCCCCAAAGAAGTAATTTAAATGCCTAAGTGAAGAGAAGACTATCCCTTCACTCATATCTTACCAATAAAGCGAGCCACGTAATCGCCTAAGTCTAGCACATGACTCATAGAATGAAATCCATTCTTGAAACCGATTCAATAACATTAAGAAGAATTGAGTCACAATTTCCCAAAGGGATTATTGTTAGCATTTGTCTCTATATTCATTATCTACATCCTACGTCCTTCTTGATTCTCGGTGATGAGCCCTCACATCTTACTAGTTGTGTGGAGTCAAGAATGGAGCTGGAATTCTTTTCATCATATCATCACCAACATATCTTTCCAATGGAATGAGAATTTTTGTTATTCCAAGCATAAGTTACCACGAGGAACACGGTACATATGGACAATATCCTAGTTTATCACCTCTCAAAATAAGTCTGCACTCTAGTCCATAAATTGCCAATAACAGTGTAAAATCCAAAAACATTTGAAAATCGTCAAAAATCCAAAAACATTAGAAACAATCGTCAAAAATCCAAGAACATTAGAAACATTCATAAAAATCCCAAAATCCAAAAAAAAAACATTGGAAAATCTCAAAAAAAACTCCCAACAAAAATATATATATAATAAACAAAAATAAAAATATCAAAATCACAAAAACTCTAAAATAATCAACACAATTCATCCTTTGAACTATTATCCCCAATGAATGATCTAATCACCTTATGACTACCAAATTCAAACCACTTCTCCTCGCTTAGGGAAAATACGGCTCTCATTATTTCCTTGTTTAAAGACAATGACATCCGATTAATCATTCTTGGGGCACATCCAATTAATCCTCACTATGGAACATGTTAGGGACATGTTTATTGGTTATTGTGTTGCATTATTAGTTACAAATTATTAATTGCTATCTTGTATCTTGATATATTAGAGGGGGCATCTTAATTCTATGTATTCTAGTGTTCTCTCTAATATACTTATGTTATCTAATTGCATATTGTCTTTGGAGCATCATACTTTCTTGATGGCATATGTCTATGCTCTCTTCCACTGCATATCGTATTGGGGCATCATACTTTCTTGATGGCATCTGTCTACGGTATCTTCCACTTGCATATCGTGCTAGGGCATCAAACCTTTTTGATGGCCCCTGTCTATGCTATCATGCATATTACAGTCTAGTCATCTCGATCTTTTATATCATGATGCATCCTATTATGTGCTATATTAAAATTAAGATTATTTTGTCACGTGAGTATCTTCTTGCATGATCAAAATCTTACTTTGCACCCCATCCATTCACCCATACTAATACATTCCCAGTTTGAGAATCCTACTTGATCATTGTTGCGGTTTGCATGAATCCTAATTGAAGATATTTCTCAAGTAGCATTCACTATCCAGTAGCTCCTCCTCCCTACCATGATCACCTTGTATTTGATCCATTCATCCTCACTCCTCATTTCTACTCCTCCACCACTTATCCCCATATTACCCTTCTCACCATTCTTCCCCTCTCACCCATTTGCATTTTTTCCTTTCACTCTTCGCTTCCCGCTTGACAATCTTACTTAATAACCCCTTCTAAATGGGATCCTCGGTGGAGGTTTACCCTCTCCCTAAGATGTTCCCGTTGTAGAAGCTTCTTCACCACCTCCCTCTCATCAAACAACAATCACCACCACACACATCTTCCCATTCCACCTCTTTTGATTCTCATTCTCACATCATTACTCTCACCACGGGCATCCCAATTAAGGATTCCCCTCACACTCTCCGCCCTCCACTACATATATTCCTTCATCCATTCATGTTACACTCCTTTATTTCATTTCTTCCTTGTTATCACCTCATCTCATATCCTCTTCGCTCAGGCATACATCACTCACTCTTTTCTCATCCTTCCCCAAATCTGTCTTATGCCTGGTCATCCTACTTACATGCTCTCATAGTATATAAAATTCACTTGAGGGTTCCCCTTCAGTCCATTTTTTCATACCCTATTCCCACCAACTCTATTACCATTCTTCTTCTTCTTCGGCTTGCGCAATCTTACTTAACCATTTCGGCGTAGTATGACAATCTTACTTAAGAATTCCTCTTAAGGTTTATCTGCCCTATGGCCTTCCCCCATCCCATCATATCTCCCCACCTTATTTCTCCTTCCTCTTGTCGTGATCATCTTCTTCAACCAACCATTCCACCCCTGTACCCAATACAATTTTGTCTTTCTCCTTGCATATCATCCCTATCGGTTTGGTGATCTTACAAAACCACTCCGGCGGCATGACAATCTTACTTAAGAGTCTCTCTTAAGCATGACATGTCATCTTGCACTCGCCCATCACTCTACATTCTCAAAGATCCATATTTTCTCTTCATTTCCCATCATCATATCTTTTTACCATTCTATCACCATTTGATGTTTGGCAATCTTACTTAACCACTCGCATGGCATGGCGATCTCACTTAAGAGTCCCTCTTAAGGATGATTTGTCTTCTTGCCTTTCCCCATCACTACACATCCTTTACCCTTCATTTTTTCTCGGCATTCCCCATTATCACATCCTCTCACCTCCTCTTCCATTCTACACACACCACTTGTCATCTCTAGTGTCATTTCGCTTGACAATCTTACTTAACCACTTATGTCGCATGACATTCTTATGTCAGGGTCCTCCCTACGCTAAACTCGTCATTGTGAAATTTTCCCTCGCCTCATTCTTCGTTCATTTTGTTGATCTCTTCTTCCACCTGGTCTCTCCTACAAACCACATTTTTCTCGCTACCATTATCCTTTCTCCACCTATCATCTTACAACATACATCTAATTTCTTCCGCCTACAATCATGTTCTTTTCCCCATTTTCCCTTCTTGATCCATCATCCTTCATGCCATTTCTTCTCATTCTTTTCATGTCTTGTTTCTCGTCCTCACCCTGTTCGTGCTCATCTCTCACATCCTCTCCTTGCTTTCACCTAGTCCCAACTCCTCCCTCCCATTTTCTTTACTCTTTCCACTTCATATTATCAAATTCTCCCACATTTCTACCCACACACTTGTTCGCCATTATTGTTAACATTCCTCTATTATTATTTCATCATCATCTTCTATTCCCCCTGCGCTAATAATTGTTTGTGGAATTTCCTAAAATCATAAATCCTCATTTTACACAACCTCATTCACTCCCTTGGACCTTCTAGAGTTTCCTTCATTCCTTCCTTTCTCTAAGCCCACTACTCATTGTTAATGGGCTTTCCCTAACGTCCCTTTGTTGGCGTTACCCTTTCTAATCCTTATTACCTTTCTCCTCTTCTTCATTTTTTCTCTCACCCTTCCTCATCACTCATTGTTAGTGGACTTTCCCTAACGTACCCTCATTGGTATTACCTCTTCTATCCCCATGCTCTTTTCTCTCCTATTATTTTCCCCCACTCCCACCCTTTCTTGTCACTTCTTCCCCATCTCCCCATCTTCCTTTTCCCTCTTCAATATCTTTCTTGTCTTCATCATACATGCTTTCTCTATTTTCTCATAATCCTAGTATCCTCATTTCATGCATCTCTCGCATCTTTTCCAATCTGTGTCATTCCTCCCTCTCTTCTCTTTACATTCCTCATAATGTTCACTTTCCACTTATTATCCCCCTTTGTGTATTCCCTTCCTTCAACATCATTTTCTCTGTTATCCTTTTCTCTCCCACCCTCATCTTATTTCCCTTCCAATGTATCATCTTCTTCCCCTTTTACATCACGTTTCCTCCTTACTTCCACATTGATAACTGGCTCTTCAACATTGTCCCTGTAGTTTTCATCATCCCACCCTCCGGATGCATCTCCATACTGGTCTGTTCCATATTCTTTTTCTTGGTCTTCCTCGCAACGACACGGTTCCTTCCAATCTTCTCCCTGTATTCGCTCTATCTTCCTTTCCTCTCCCTAATTTTAACATTTCTTGACCACTTCTCTTTTCTCTACCACCCCTACCTATTCCTTCATTTTGTATTTGGTTATCTTCTTTTCTCTACTCTTTTTCACACTTTCCTCACCCCTCATAGTTTCTTTTTTCTCCGTTCTACTTCTTCTTTCGTCCTCTTTCAATTTTTCGTCGATTTTACCCCCTACTCCCACCTCGTCTTCTCCTTATTTATCCTTCCCCGTTTCTTTATTTTCTCAGCTCTATCATTTCTTTCACTTTCATGCATCCCTCTTTATTATCTTTGTTGCTTCCTTCATTTGGCACATCTCTCTATTTCATAACTTCACCCTCTACTATGTCATTTTCCTATTTTCTCCTTATTTTTCCTTCATCATTCCCTTCTTCCCCTATCATCCCTCTCTCTTATTCTTTTCTACCTCTTTCATTCCTTTTTTTCCCTCCCCTATCTCCATTACTCTTCACCTTTCTTACTCTTCTCATAATCAACCCCCAATCATATCCATTCCCTTTTCTCTTTCCCATTTCATCTTCCCACACACCCTCACACCTAGCATTCAAGGCCAATTGAATCCTTTCTCCATTTGTGTTGTGTGGTCATTCCAGTCTCTTCCACTCCATTATCATCCTCTTCTCCACAGAATTCATCTCTCCTCTTTTCGAGAGCTCTATCATATATTCCATTCTCGTCAGCCCTCTCGAGGGGGAATTATCACATCTGTCCATAATCACATCTTCTCATGACATTTTTGTCTTGGAGGATACCATGACATCCGTCACTCACCACCTTCTATTCTCCCCAAAAACATTCACTCTAATTTTTTCTTAAAAAAAGTAGATTGAATTCTTCCCCATCTCGTCTACTTTCTTTGAAAGGACACTACTTTCATAGTAACCTTCAAAGAGGGGAAAATGTAGACACCCTAATTTCACATTTGTCCTAAATCAATTAATTCCCCTACCTCATTTCCCACAACATACACTTTGAATTAATCAAATATAATTTGATTAATTATCCATTCAAATCAAAAAATAACCCAATCCTCAAGCACATGTCATTATTCTCCATGTTTTTCTACTATTGAATTAAAAATTCAAAATCAAATCCTCACCCACTCTTCATGATTCCCACTCACCTAAAATCCTCCACTTATGAATTAAAAATATAAAATCAAATCCTCACCCATTCTTCATGGTCCCCACTCACCTAATCTTGCCCACATTTTCAAACCATGATTACTTAACTTACTCTAAGTTAATCAATCCCCCATGATATAAATATAGTCTTACCCTCCCCTCTAAGACACAGAGAATAAGCTTGAATGCCTTGTCTAAGTTCTTGCATCCTTTGAAAAATAACATCATTCTTCTTCGTCTTAATGCCCAAAAAGCCTCATCTTGAAGCACCCCAAATCCATAATCCTTTTACCCATTTGGTACAAAGTAAGTGGATCGTTGTTGCGGGAAGGCCTTGCTCATCTTGAAGAAAACACCTACATATCACGCAATGAGGCTCAATCCATGTTTCCATGCCCATTCTGAGGTTTTCTACGGAACACGAAGGAGGAGGTATTATTGTTAGTATTTTACTTCCTTGTTAGTAGTGTATTTTTCCTAGCTTACAATAAGATCTAGTGGTTATAAATTGTGATCGTGAAATGGCATTCCCCTTGCTAAAACATCGGGTATTAAAGTTGTTAGATTGTTTGAAAAGGAATATCCATGATTAGAGGCCTTAAGTCATATAGAAATTAGATTCTTTGGCACAAACTTGAGAGTAAGTTCAATCTTGTAAAATTTTGTTTGCACTTTATGCTCAAAATTTAGGAGCTTATGCCAAATGTCATGCTTAAAAAAATGGTCGATCAAGCACTAGTTGTGTGGTGGCATGATTGGAGATGGAATGTTGATACAACCTTTAGACTACAACATAGGTTTGCTTTATCAATTAATGAGCCCTTTCTCTCCTTTCCCTTGCCAAGTTCAATTTGCCTTAGGGTTTTAATTCTTCTTCCAAAATGAGGATTTTTTTCTTGATTGGGTTTGGAAGTCCAAATTTAAGCCGAACAAATTCCATATTTTTTGGTGTTTTATTTACCAAGGCCTTACTCTATACAAAGGTTCAAACACATTGGGGTCTCAAATCCCAAGTGCATGTGTGTGCTCATCCTGATACTTTTAAACGTATGTTTTGGTCATGCCTCCATACCGAGTCTTCTCGAGGAAATGGATCCACTCTTTTTATACCCCTTTCATCCCGAGTCTTTTACTTGGAAGATTAATTTATTTGGCTACTCAAATTGGCCTAATTATATGGCTTATTTATGGAATTTTTTTGGAGCTATAATTTTATTTCATTTGTGGAAAGCTAGGAGTGTTGTTAGATTTGACAATGATGTTTTCTCATAACAAATTTCCACTAATGATAATGTGATTTATTCTACATACTTTCATATATATGGCTCAAGCACGAAAGTGGAAATGGAATTTCAATATTTTTAGCAACTACTTGACCACATGAGAAGCACACTATGCACCACGAGTTAGATTCCACTTGATCCTATGGGATTGAGACCTCTGTTGAACACAAAAAGTAGAAATGGAATATTAATATTTGTAGCAGCCCTTGACCACTAGAGAAGCACACCATACACCATGAGTTGGGTGTCACTTGATCGTATGAGATTGAGCCCTTTGTTTTTATTATTAGGTGTAGAAGGATTCATTCGCACAAACACCACTCCTCCCTAGTGTATGGTTGTTTTTCTCGCTTCACCACCTTCTTGGGAAATAATACTATTGGTTCGTCACATTGGACACCTCTAGCTCAAGATGTGGTTACTTTGGTTGGCTCTCCACCTTTATCCTGGGGCATCATGATGCCTCTTACTATTCAAGATAATCCCAAACTCCATATGGATGACCATTGTTGATTTTCTTGTGGATTAGCCATATGGTTTAGAGGTTTTTCCTCCTGAGGATGATCCGCCACCACCCCTAGTGATGATGTTTCTTGTGAGTACTATTTTTGTTAGGAATTATGTAATTTAGTTTGTTGTGGCTACTTTTCTTCAATTTTTGGTGATGTGTGATCATCGACCATTTTTTTGGGACTTACCTCTTGTGTCTTTGTTTTTGCCATGTGTTCTTCCCACTTGTTTTTCGGTCGTGATCTCTCCAACCACCTTTTAGTATAACCACCTTATATTTATTAATTAATATATTAATGCATTCCAATAAATTACAAATAAAAATTAATACAATAATGTGTTCTAATAAATCGTAAATTAAAAAACATTATTTTAACGTGGAACTTTAAATTAGTAAGACATAGAAATACTTATTTCGTTAAATTTTTAACATTTATGCTATGTAACACATTATGACCTTAATATACAATACCCTTGGTCAATCCCAACATACAATTCATGGATTACATTATTACATCCCTGACAAACATCATCTCCAAAGACATTTGGGACAATTAAAAATGATCAAAAAGAGACATGGAAAGATGTTGAGCTTATTTAAGCCCTTTCTCAAATGGGTTGGTGATGGTTTCAAATTGGGGCTATCTTTTAATGATCATAAGACATAGTGGTTGTCAATTGTGATAGGAAATGAAATACCCCTTGCTAAAACACTTTGGTTATTAAAGCTCTTATATTGTTTTGAAAAGGGATATCCATAATTAGAGGCCTCGGGTTATCTAGAAATTGGATTCTGGGCACAAGCTTTATAGGAAGTTAAATCTTGTAAAATTTTATTTTCACTTTATGCTCAAAATTCAAGAGCATATGCCAAACATCATGCTTCAAAAAAATGGGCCTACAACCCCTACTTGTGTGGTGCCATGATTGGAGATGGAACGTTTGGTACAACCTTTAAACACTAGAAATTGGGTTTCCTTTATCAATTAATGAACCATTTATCACCTTCCATTTCAATTTCAAGTTGTGTAGGGGCTTTAATTCTTCTCCCAAAATTAAGGTTTTTTTTCCTTGATCGGATTTGGAAGTCCAAACTTGAGCCAATTTTTTTCCATTTTTGTGGTGTTTTATTTACCAAGGCTTTCCTTTATACAAGAGGCTCAAACAGATTGAGATCTCAAATCCCAAGTGCATGTGTGTGCTCATCCCGAGACTTTTAAACATATGTTTTGGTCATGCCCAGATTTTCGATGATGGATCCATTCTTTATTCTATCCCTTTCATCATGTGTCTTTTACTTGGAAGATTACTTTCTTTTGCTACTACAATTGGCTTGCTTATATGGCTTCTTTAAGGAATTTTTCAAAGCTATCATTTTATTTTAGATCTAAAACCTCCATGTTAGGTCCCTCTACGAAAGCCTTTCATGCTTTTATCCATCTCCATTCGGTTCTCTTGTTATCATATTATTTTGCAAACATGCGAAATAGTGCGGTCTAAGTTAGTATAAGGTCGCCAAACGCAATACTTTGCAAACGAAAGTTCTTGGTGCAAAACCAACTATGCCAACATGTCGGGGTGGCCGGTGAATGCTAGGGGAGGCTTTGTTTTGGTTCTGTTAGCATATGGATTTGCACGCATGCAAATGACATGCAACAGTGTGGGAACGAAGTCCCTCCTCAATGAAGGTGAATTTGCCTTTATTGAAAACCAAAATCAGTATTTACATCTGTACATTCAAAATTGTATGTGGGGGGTGTTTTGGAACATCAATGGAAGAAAAGTGAATGAAGGAAATGGAATGAAATGAAAGAAAGGAGTGGAATGGAATGGACTGAAAGAACATGCAAGAGTTAGGTAAAAACAGAGCCTAATATTGCATGAAGAGAAAAGATGAATAACCAACACAAATAAAACGGAGTTTGAGTTAGCCAAACAAGAACATGCAAAAGGGAACACACATGAGCAAGTAGATAGTCAGAGCTTGATCATTGTGAACTAGAACAACTGATTACTAATGTTGACAATAAGATCAAAGATAATATTTGCATGCAAGATTCAAACACCTAACATCTAATGAACATAAGAACACCAAATGTTACAAGAGACAATGAATGAGACACAAAGTTCTTATTCTATTAACTCCAAAATGTTTTTCACAAAGAACACAAAGTTTCTTCTTGAAACAAAGCTTGCACAAAAGTATCTTCTTCTCCTCTCTCAAAGTCACCCTTACAAATGAGCCCCTCACTTCCTTTTATAACCCAAAAGTTGGTTACAAAGTAGTTAGGGTTTAATATGATCATTAAATAAGGCACTTAAGTGACCTTTGACTTTTTCTAACCAACTTTTAAAAAGTGACTAAAAATAGAAACCACTTAAGTTAAAAGGTCATTTAAGGAAAAATACATAAATAAAAGAAATGGGTACATGTGGACCCCACTTAAATGACTTGTATGCACACGTAGACATCCTAGTCAGCAATGTGCCACCTAGATCAAGACACCTAAGATCAGTGCCTTATCCATTGGGCCAAGAGTCCGCCTATCCCGATCGTACGGGAATGAACTCATTGACTGTGCTCTGCAATCCTCCAAATGAAAAGAGTGCTGAGTTTGAAACTTGAGCAATTCATCCACCCCTCTATCTGAGCAATATCCTGGTGTGAGAAGATTTGTCTTCATTCGTATTCATATTCACAATTCTCCACATGCTCAAAGTACCTTTCCATGGTGAATTATTCATTTGTCACGAGACCGTAGTCGTTACGCCACCTTAGTTTATCGAATCCAAATTTTCCGGTCTTTCGCCATCGGGAAGATCTTGATAGCCAAAATTGCGATTCACTACCCGGAGTTATGTCCTTTTCTTTGTCACCATCCCAAAGTGTTGATCTCTGAGCGCACTCGTGAGACTTCAGAGTCTTGGAAATCCATCTCCTTTTCCCCATTGTGAACGAGTGGTGTTGAAAAATCATCGAAGTGATTTATGAATTCGTTGACACACACCTTAGCGTAGTATTTGGTCTTTTTTGGAATGATGGATTCTAACATTTACGCAATCGCTTCCAAGTTTATCACTATTGGCTTGATGACCCTCTTTCAATTCATCAGGATATCATGTAGCCAGGTGGGAACCTCTCCAAGTACCTCATTGTACATGGTTCTCGTGTTCGTTGGGAATTGATCTTCATCACGCTGAAGGGGATCACCTTTGGGTGTTGCTGAAATTGGATCTTCTTGTTGTGAGAAAGATGTTGTCGCCATTTTCTCCATTTGTGATGATTCTTCAAATGCAGGCAGTGAAAGAACCAGATCATCAACTTTTGGTTGAGAAGTTGTGACTACTTCCACAAGTTGGGCTGGTATATTTTGAGGTACTTCATCAACGAGTTCCACCTCTAGAAATTGTGTGATATAGATTACAGGTGCTTGCGCATGAACCAATGCTTTGAATTATAGTGTTGTGTTGTTGATTAGGCCTGAAGAATTAGGGCAATCATGCAAAGACGAATGATGAGTGGAATGAGAAATTCTCGAGATGTGCTCCTTCTTCACTTAGGTGTTTAGACGACTCAACTCACGAATGAGCCTTCAATCATATCGCTCCTAGCTTGATTACGAGCTCATGCATTTTCAACTTGAATTCGAACTCCCATGGCGATCCATGCCCTTCGTGTCGTCTTACCTTCTTTCCAGAACCGAACTCCCTGAGTTCTTCTCTGGCTCAACTCACTTGAATACCGAGCTTAACCCGACATTTTTGAAAAGAATGGTTTTACCACAATGCTCACGGTTCTTCCTTATTATATAACACTTGTAGTAAGAATGTTTTGGCTTTGCCATAATAAGCACAATTGTCCCTTTCAAACGATGAGAAAATGCCATTACCAATAAAGACCTAATGCTGCCATGATGATGACCCAGGTTCAAGCCCTCGGCATGTCGATAGACACCCTTAAGACTGATTCTTGCTTTGCTGTCCCTCGGTATTTTGGCAGTGGATTCTGCAATCCCGGCTCCAATCAACAAGTTTCTCTGAACTTGGTAAAAGAATACTTTTTTATTATCTAATTGGATGTACATAATGGAAGGGTATAAATATTGCCTATTGCCCTTAGAGTTTCTCAAAGAGACCATTTACAGTAACAAGGATGTAGTACATGAAAACAGCCAAGGTATTTTCGAGTTGGCCTTCACATTCAATTCATTTCTAGGGAAAAGAATAAATAAAATGTTGAACAAGTATGAATCGTTTCATTTTGCACCGTAATAACCTTCATCGGGTCTCCAGTAACACTCTCACCTGTCACTTAATCGATTTTGATAAAAATGTTTTGAAGGAAAATCCGAATTTGAGGATGTATTCGGTCATCGAAAGCAGATAACAACATAGTTGGTCGATTTGCTTGTTAGGCGACTTTCCAAAATGAAAAGGCGAGTCAACTCAACTAAAACTTTATCTCGTTCTTCTACTATAGCTGCAAGATTTTGCAACAAATGATGACGATGTGGTCATTGTTGTAGGATTGCTGTAGCTTTTCAGAGCAAGTTTCTTAAGCGGTCAGGCGCCGTAATAGTCTTGATATTGAACAAGATGAATAACATTCAACATTCCCCAGACTGTGCGTGTCCTGTCCCTGGCGCGTGAAGTTTCTTGAATGGGCGCGTGAAGTTTCTTGAGAGTATGGGTCGCGCACTGTTCTGCATGGTTCCTAAACTTTGCCTTAAACCACGAATGCTTGCCTGCGCTCCACTCGCGCACTGTTCACGTTTTTGTTCTTTCTGCCCTTGCTGTCTCCTTGAATGGATTTGTGACTAGTTATTTGCTTCTCCTTTCTTCAAATGACTATCCCACACGACTATGCTATTCGCGACAGGATTTGCGATTGGTGGTTATTGACTTTGTGACTGGTGGTTATTGACTGAGGGTCTTCGAACCGCGACTTTGCCTCCTCGAACCACGAATTTTCCAAAATTTGATTGTTTTCCCTCGTTTTGCACTCGTCGAACTATGGATTTACTTTGCCTTAAACCACGAATGCTTGCCTGCGCTCCATCAAATGCTGCAACGGATGAATGGCTGGTGCGTGTATTTTTGTTTGCTGGCGCGGCTGCACTTTCTTCTGTCTTTTCCTTCAAACAATGCGCATGTATTTGCCTTAATTCTTTTTTTTTTTTCTTTGTGATTAATTTCTTTTGCTCACAATGGCGTGGGTTCCTCTTGCATAATGTCAAACAAAATATTATATCTTTCTGAAGAAAAAGAAGCTTCCCTGACTTTTTCCACCGGGTTTGATGGAGGAAGTTACGAGGATTAATTCAACTTCCTCTCATCCCGGGTAGTGGCTTAAGTGCCAGGGGAAATGGGAAAAGTAACGGGCAATTGCCAACGGGAATGGCAAAATGGGTTGGTGATCCCATCCAATTTCCCCATGTGGGAAATTGGGGAATTTTATGCCCGTTTGCCAATCCATGATTTGGCAATTGGCGAGGAGGAAACCCACGTGTGAGAAATTTGAAGGAAAATGCCAGAAAGTGGAAATCGGGTTTGGGATGCCAACCCGGCAGTTGGAAACAAAAGCTAACTTCCCCGGCACCAAAACTTGTCGGATGAATCTTAATTTATATTTATTTAATTAAATACTCCTTAAGTGATTAATTTAATCAAACAAGGAGCAATTAATTAATTAAATATTAATTAATTATTTTAATGTATTTTAATGCGTTTTATAGCACAGGGGGAAGAGTTCTTGCCGAAAATCACGAAACGAAGACCGAAACGATCACAAAAATAAGCGATCGCAAGGAGTCCAATGAACCACGCAAAGTAATACTTTTCAAAATTTTCTCATTTTTAATTATTTAATTATTTAATTGTTTTTGACAATTTTGCGCATCAAAATTGGCGATAATGATTCCTACACTCCCGTGCTTTGGACTACCTTGTCAGGGTGTAGGCTCTTAAGAGCCATGAGACCAAAACACGCTATATCTTCGACGGGTGATTTCTCAGACTCTGTGGCACCTAGAGACATCTCATTATATCCTAAACCTCCATGTCGGGGTCCTCTATGAAATCCTATCACGGTTTTATCCATCTCCACTCGGTTCTCTCGTTGTCCTATTGTTTGCGAATGCAGGAAATAGTGCGGTGCTGAGTCGGTATAAGGTCATCGATGCAATACTTTGCAAATGGAAGCTCTTGGCGCCGAACCAACTACTCCAAAATATCCAGATGGTTTTGTGAACACTATGGGAGGCTTTGTTTTGGTTCCCTACACTTCCGTGCTTTGGACTACCTCGTCACGGACATATGCCCTTAAGAGCCCCGAATGGTGAGGCAAACATTAGTACAATAACTACTGGAAAAATTGGACATACAACACGCAAAACTTATAACTTTGTTCAATTCTTACAGATCTGATCAGAGAATGATGTTTACAAAACGTATTTGCACACAAAACTACAAGAAACATTACCAGGGTTTGGAAAACTTTAAATTCTTCAAAAAGTCCCTAAAATGGCTCCATAAACATGTTGGTATCCAAATTTGTTCTCCTTTTCAGGCTAAGCAACAACACAAATTCAACAGGGAGCTTAGAGGTAGATAGATCATAAATGTGTATCATTTTGTAGCTAGGGATGAAATCTAACTGACCCTTTGTTACTCAGGTTTGTGGAGAGATGGATAACACCTTAAGAGGATGTGATCTTATCCTAACTATTTTAGGTTATGCCTTTCAACCAAGGTAAGAGAACCTATTTTGTAACCTCGATTATTGAAGGAGATGCAAATACCTTTCTTTTGCACAAATTTTATAAAGAAAACCCTGAGGAAAATATGATCAACACACCAAATCGACTCTCACGAGTTGTCACTTCCAGATTATGGAGATATTTTCAGCATAGGGCTAAGGTTATTGAAGACATTTGGAATCCTGATCTGTTCTGCATACTTTAGCAAATGGATTTTGTTCTTTCTGTGGATATACAGAGCAAAACATGGGTAGTTCGGGGTAGGATTGGTTATTTTGAATAAATTTTTGGTGGGAGATCAACAAGATAGATTGGACTTTTCCAGATCCTTGAGAAACTTCACAACAAATAGAGAACTCAATAATAGAAAGCTTCAAAATAGTTAAAACATTCCTTCAACCAGAAGGTGTGCATCAATGGAGGCCCAGACATGCACTTTTTCACACAATCTTTGAGATTATAGCACAAAGGCTCAAGTTAGAAGACCCAATAAAACATCAAAATCTAAGATCAGTCATGCCCGAGGTACACCCAGAGGCTTACAAATAATCTCTGTCAAACAGATGAAAGAAAAGTGATTTTAAATCGTTTATTTCATTCCCAGATGAAAGCTCTTTTGAAAAATGAAATTGCAGATGCCACTAAACTATCACAAGGATTGAGATTTGTGTGATTCAAAGAGATTTTGATACAAGATTGCAATAGGAACAGGAAAAACTACTTGCAGACATTCTAAAAGTGAAATAAACACAAAATTTTCTAGAGATTTAACATGAATTAACTCAAAGTTTATCAGATTTCATCAATGGGGAGAGTTATTTAAACAATCTCAGAGCTTGTTGATGGCTATACACTCGTAACCAACTCAACATGAATGAAAAATCTAACACACAGGAAGTTAACCTGGTTTCTCAGAAGATGAGCTTCTCTCAAAATTTTCTCATGAAAATGAACTCCCGACCATTTGCATGACAAATTCATGCAATATATAACTTTCACTCACTCACTCACTTTGCCCCTCAAATCTTCCCTCCAAAAGTGGAATATTCGAAGCACCTTTGCTTTGCAATATTTCTAGAAAATGACATTTAACAAACTCATAAAAAGTTTCCAGTTGTTCTTTCAAAAGGTGAATCATTACAAAACTTTCATCATTCTTCAAAGTGGAAGCACATTTTTCATTTCCCACGCATGTAGATCCCTTTCATTTCATCATTTCAACTTTTCCCTTCCCATTTTTTTACTCTGTAAATTTGGATCTGATAATTCACGTTTTTCACAAACCAGAGTAAAATTTTATTTGAAAAAAGCCTTGGATTCACAAATTGAACCCCCAAATTGATTAATCCGGACCCTGCAGGCCAAATGACACGAATTGGCAAAAAATTCGATGAAGATTGATGCAAAAAATTCATCTCCAAACTTCTTGGAGCTCAAATGGCGCCTAAACTAATGAAATACACAAACTCACATCGATTTGTTCCTCAACTTCAAATTTGAGCCCTCCACGTGGCTAGATCCAGGCCTCAGGACGTCTTTTTACCTTTTTACTACTTTTGGAAAATTTGCACAATTTCTTGATTTCCTCCGCCGCTCCGCGATGAGATTTGAGCCTGACACGTGGCGTAATATGACTGGATATGGAGTCGCAACTCAATTTTACACATTTTGCATCTTTCTGGAAAAAAAAGGAAAAATTTCATTTTTCCTCCGCGGCTCCACCCTTCCGCTTCAAGTTTCTAAAGTGGGTCCCAGTGGAACCCCGGGTCCCTTTATGCCTTTAACTCCCTTTTCCCTCAAAGGGAAAATTTTTCACTTTTCCTCCACCAGCCCGCACCTCCGCTATTGAATTCTCAGATGAATTTTGAATTTTTACCCTCGGGCTTGCGGGTTAGTTTGATACTTTGAGTCATTTGAATATAAGAGGCAAAATTTCCAAGTTGCCCCGATGGTCCACCTCCGCCTCTTTGAATTTTCAAACTACCACGTGTCACCATGATGCACCTTGAGGCGGTCCCAAAAATTTGATACTTGAACGAGCGGGCTCACCACGTGTCCTATTCCAGTGAGATTTGTCTGAATGCTTGAAACCCAACGGAAGGCACCACGTGTCATGCTCGAGGCAGTCTCCTTTTGGCCGTTGAAAAGTCTAAGTAAAATGCAAAGCAAGCAGAGGCCTCCATGTGTCCCCATCTCGCCAAGCCTCCATGTGTCCTCCCGACGCTATTTCAAAGCCAGACCAAAAAGTTGATTCTCAAACGAGCGTTGTTCACCCACGTGGACATATTTATGAGTTGAGGCTTTTATAGAATTTTTGAAGTATTTAGCTGAGCTGCGTCTAACCAAAAGGTGCCATGTCCCCTGTAGATGCAAGGATGCAAATTTGACAGGAGAAAACACGTCAAATCAGTAAAATACATAAACATGAGCATTTGAGCCTGAAAATGAAGTTTTCTTCAATGACAAAGAGTTTAGACTATTGCAAGGCTCAAACATGATCCTTAGGGACACATCAACTCATTCTTCTTCAAGTATTTCAAGGCAGAATGTCAAGAACACAAATTCGACTGTGGCAATAGAGGGAACGGGAAAACGTGAGTTTTTGAAAGGACAGAGCCCTGGGGAACTCAAAATATAGACCTTTCTAGAGGAACAAAGAAACTAGGAGACAAATATGGACCCATACATGATCTTTGACCCAGAGGCAGACTAAAAATGGCAACAAAGACCAGCCAAGCACAACATGGGGAAGGATAGAATGACAGAGGCCGTAAATCAATAAATTTCCAAGGGCACAAATGGGGCGAGACAATTTTGAGCACCAACGGGACCATCTAAGGCTTATTCTTAGAAAGAGGTATGCTTACAAGCAAAGAGCACCCGTACACATATTGACATACTAATATATCAGCTCTTTACGTGTATAAGTATAGCTATATGTGTACCATATCTTAGGTGCACTAATCATTAATGAACTTCATCTAAAATTTGTACATTCAAGAGGGCATAGTTAATTAAAATATTAACATGAAACGACACTTGATTTTGTAGGGTGATCTATATGCTCTTGCATACCATCGCATCCATTTTTAACTCGGTACATTTCTCATTTTGATTATAAAATATAACATGAAGTTATCATTGAGAAAACAATCAAAAGTGATTTGGAAATCAATGTTAAACCCAAAAAGTAATTATTATACATGAATTTATCATTGAGGAAACAATAAAAAGTAATTATTATACATGAATGCACACCCTTACAATCTTCCTCTCATGGTCAAAATAAAATCAATGTGAAGAACACACTTTGATGATAGTCCTTTGCCTATATAACCAAAGAACACTTAACAAGGCATGAAATAAGCTCAAAACCATTTCATTAAAGTAATATAGTGGGCGAAGCCATTTCAGGACATCATAAAACATGCACACACTTTAGATTACAATTCAATATGACTACACTCATGAATCATTCAATATTTAAGGCGCTCTAGAAGATGATAATAATAATAACACAAATCAAGCATATCTTAGCATATAAGAGTTCCTTTCACCATGAATTTACTTAACACGCAAATGGAATTTAGAGGATCTCTGGTTCTTCCTTATTTGCATATGTCTACCATTTAAAGTTTGCTAAGAATCATGCTTGAATCAAAAGAATCTAGGTTCATGTGCAATCTTGCATCAACCAAAAATAGTTAGAGTAGATTTTGTGTTTGTACATATTCTTGTGTATGACATTGGAAGATTACTCCAAAAAGGTCTATGGTATTTCACTCTCGTCAGAAAATTCCTCAAAATTTGGTGCAAAGGATTGTTCATAGGAGCAAAGTAGAAAATGGTCATCTCTCAAACAAGATATCTTGTGCATGTAAAGGACACACATAATGCATTGCGGAACCTTTGTACCATGCTTATACATCTCATATGGTTACCAACAAGGCTTATAACCTTTGGCACAAGGTGAAACATTTCACAAACAAGTATAAGATGGCACAAAATCAGAAAACCTTCAAACATGTGCCACAACGCATAATCCACTTCTAAAGATTCTTATTAGAAAGAGAGACTCATCTTCATACCACACATCTATGCATGAAAACCACAAGGTCATTGGGATTTACGCGGAAGAGATACTTCAAAACATAGTACATGTAAACTTCTTGTGCACTTTGTTTGCAAAGTTTTTAATTAGTACAAATGGCAGATTCGTCTAATTAGAAACATCAAGATTACAAACTAGAGCCAATGATGACTTGCCTACTTTCAAATTGTGTTCACAGGATGAATTAAGTTTACATAAAATTGTGTTATGTTATGGGTCCTTTGGGCTTTATTCCTCATTTAATATTTGTAATACATTTAATATGTTTATGTGTATGATATAATGAAGCATAATATTGAAGTAATAGAGAAAGGAATCCAAAAATAACGTAAGGAAAAAGTCTGGAGTGCAGATGTGAAGAGTACTATAATTTGAGATATACAAACATGTCTAGGAGTGGGACTATAGGATTAAGTCGCTTGAGGTAACACTCTAGTGTTGATTTGTTTGTCCTTCATGAATTGTGTTTGTTTTTGTTGTAATTCATATTTGGTAGTGTGTGTATCCTTTATTGTTGATGAAAAATTATTATTTTTGTAATATGATTTTTATCGGTGAAGCGTGTTGTCTATAAAAGTTGATGATCTAAGGCATCTCTTCATTAAGACCCTTAATAGGTTGCCCCCTCGAAGTGGCAAAGCTATTCTAATTGCATATTGAGATCATTATTCTAGAATATTGTGTTATTTGGTGTTATATTGCTGCTCATGATCTGAATTATACAAGTAATTTCATTACAAACAAGCCTTGTCCACAATTGATATTTCTTCCCATATTATAGTTGCTTCGCTTAATACATGAAGTCTCCATGCTCACAAACAAGCCATTCCCCATGACCATGAATTAATGCAATCTCACATTATCTTTTTACAAGAAACTCACATGCCTAGCCCCATTGCAATTGACTATCTTGACGGATACCAATGCTTTTCTACGCACCATGTACATGGTCTTGCAATTTTCATTACAAACAATACAACTTTCCTGCAAAAAAATCACTTCCAAAGCACAAACGTAGAGTCCCTAGTCACAAACATATTACTGCAAGAACGATGCATGGCGATTGTGAATGTCTACGTTGCACCAAATGAAAATCTTGAAAACATATTCATTTTTCTTGAAAATGTCTTCCGATCCATTGATCTGACAATCCCCACCTACATTTTTGGAGATTTTAACATTGACATGCATAAGCAAAACAAAAAAACAATTTCACTTTCCACATTGACCACCAAGTGTCTTCACCAAAAACATCATCGACCATATATGGTCAAACACTACACAAGCAAGCTGCAATACATTTGAAAGATTTGCATATTGGACTGACCATCCAGCATTGTTTTCCCTTCTCAAAAACACCCACAACAACACTGCGCAATTGTAAGTGCACATATCTCATTATATTGATTCACGAAAACTAACACCTAATTTGTTCACTATTTTCTTTCCTTTTCGTTTCACACTCTATAACAAGAATCTGCATATTTGAATGCTTTACAGGTAGTTGCAGCAACAAAAACATGGACCAGCCACCCAAGAACAAGGGCATTAGCAGCAGTGACCATTTCCAAGAACCCTCTAAACGGTAATCTCTTTCTATAATTTCTTGTTGTCATTCATTTAATATTCTGCTCAACGCTCCAATAAAAGCATCCTAATATGCTACAAAATGCAGCCCAAAACTAGGAACACAACAACCATCGTCGATACTTGACATTTGTGCAGGCAAACTTGCAACAGTCTTTGAAGGTGATATCCTGGTCGTATATGGACCAACACATGCAAACAACATTTCCCCTTCAAAAGCTGAAATCCTACATGCTGATTTAGTTGACAAGAAAGGTCAAATGACCATTACTTTGAACATGAGCAACACCTTCGTCAACAAATTTGCATCTACTGTGGTTGTTGGCAGCGGTTTGCGTGTTACTGGTTTCGTTGTCAAAGAAAAAACAAAGTATGAATGAGGAGATGCAAGTTGCTCTCTGTCCGCAATTGCAACAACCACTATGGAAAACATACCAACAGTTTGCGAATATCAAAAATTGACACCGGACATGACTATACAAGAGCTTGTTGAATCAAATGCAACATTCTCTGTCGGCTCATTTGCAATAATTGTAACAGGAATCCATCACACCAACGACCTATTCACCCTCTATGTTAAAGACTCCGACACGGACAATGCAAAAGCAACAGTATCAACACTTTCCCTTATTTCATTTAGATACACATTGCAACATATTCTTGCCTTTACTTTTAACCAAACATGTTGCTTTCACCTTTCAGGTACATTTGGGAAACTTCCATGTTTCACTATGTCACACAATAAGAGACAATATTGCAACGGGAACATGCCACTATTGCTTTTCAAAAACTTCATCAGACAAGGAACAAAGGGTTCACGTGTTGTGCATGTAGGCCATTCATCCTTCATCGACCCTCTAAATGATGAACCTACAAAAACATATTTACAATCCCTCATAAACACAAACATAGAGGCAAGTGTCTAGCAAATTTGCATTTTTCACCTATCTCACTTCAGGATTTTCTCGCCCATCAAATGTAGGCTATTAAGAATATATCCCTCTAACAACTTCATCTCCCTTGTGCAGATCACTGGCGTACTTCGTGCAAAGAACATCTACCTTTCTCCTTTCCAAGCCTTTTGTCTAGACTGTGACCATCTCATGGAACCAGATCCAGCTGAACTGAAACAAATTTCACTTTGCCCAACTTGCAATACATCAAAACCATACAAGTACAAGCATTTGCTCCATTGCACTTTGCAAACAAGAGATGACTCCCTTCACTGCACACTGCGGCAGCCATTACTCGGAAAAGTCTTCCCTCAACTTTCTCAAACAGAATATGATGAATATCAAGAAGACATCTCTAAGCCTGTATTTCTTCTCCGTCAATTCCAAATCAAGGGTACATTCACTTTGACAGTTGACAACTCAATTTCCACAATCAAAGAAACCTAGCTTTCTCCCTTCTCTGGTGAGCATCTCCTTTTCCCAATCCTATTCATTACATTTGAATTTAACTCCTTGTTTTCTGTCTAACATTCCGTGATGCTCTTTCAGATTCCTGGACCGATTTTGCACTCCATGCACGTAGAAGAAGAAATTTCATTACTGCCTTCCCGTATGACCAGGAATAGTCCATCGTTATACTCCTATGTTTTTGACAAGATTACACAGTATTCGGTATGGCTACATACATCACTGCTTCAGAACATGCCAGCCGCTAATTTTGTAAATGTTAATCGAAAACTTGTTTTGTTTCTAAGATATACACATGCAAAATGTAAAAGCAAAAATACAGTACATGAACTGTTTGACAAAATGCATCACACAAATTGGTTCATCCTGGATAGCAAGGTTCTACCACTACATTTTGCAATATAAAATTAAAAAAAACTTCTGTTCCAATTCCCTGGTCTTTGCTTTGATATTTTTACTATTCTGGCTATCAATATGCACCAAATAAATATTTGTTCCATGATTACAATTTGACTGTAATCAGCAACTTCCACCTTTGTGAATTCATGCATTACTTTTCTTAAAGACATATTTTCATGCAAATAGCAGAATGGATGATATTAATATCAAATTTCTTAAATAGACATTGTATACGTGACCTATCATTGTAAACGGATAATAACAAAGAATATACAAATTTCAAGTGTTGTCTACTTTTTCTCGATTTAAGGTTTTATGTCCACTCAACTTGCTATGCCAAAAGCATTGTTTAAATCCTGTTCTTAGAAACTTTTTTCATTTCTCGCAAACAGTCATTTCACTTGCGCATAGATACAAAGTATAAAGGATTGCATACTCACTACCGCACACAATACTAGACAAGAGGCCTTGAACTCAGCATAACCCAATGGCACAACATCTTGATCTCCTTATCTTTGAACAAAACACAATTAATCACTTGGAGGACTCCTACAAAATCGTTCTGACCTGGATGTGAATTTCTCTTCAACGTCTCTTTTCAGACGTTGATCCAATTCATGGCTTCAAACGCCACATCAAAATTAAGGCTGGGTATGCTATTCTCTTCATCCAAAGACCTCTTTGTTGAAAAGATCAAAAAGCCACGGCAGCAGGACTTTTTTGTATGTCAAATGACAAGCATGATCCAAACTTAGAAAAATTGCCCTAATTTGTTTCAAGAAATAAAAACCATGTTATTACAAAGCACCAAATGACGATTCCAGCTCATTGTAGCGTCGTTCACCGACATGTGGAATGAATAAATCCACAAGAGGAGGACTGTCTTCAATTATGTCAAATTGTTGCTGCATGTTGATGTAATGTACAGTGTCTTCCAAAACGTTACAATTGTATAATTCTAACAAGAATTCTTCACTAGAGCCTCCATAGGCATTATCTTTTTAAAAATCGTGTAACAAATTCGACGACAACAAGCAGTATATATGTTGTGCACTCAACAAGGCGAGAACATCTTACATTTCCAAAACCAAAATCATCAACCAATGAATTGGAGGCAGAAACAGAAACAAAGGCTTCCATAACTGAAGCTTCACTTGCAATCCACTCTACATTACATGATGTCAAACTGACTTTGTGCCCTGTTGGCCTTCATCTTCGCATTTGCAGCAGACCTTGTCCCAGCTATTTTCATCGTTGTGTTGGGTATGCGCAGCATTATCTTCTTCCATAAACCCACAGTATTTGTTAATTCTTATGCTTTATTAATCTTGCTTTCGGTTTAAGATAGATTCTGACTTTTGTCAAGTTTATGGAATGTACAACTTACTCTGCAAATGAAAAGAATTGTAGGTGATCTACATTTATTTCTTCACAATAGTCAGTTAATGGAATAGACCAGCTATTTACCTTCAACATCCATGTCCACGTATTGGTTCCATCAATGCATTTACTTATTGAATCTCACTCATGTATGAGGTTGTGACAAAATGAACTGATAGGCTTGGTCTACAGTTCTCTAAAATTTTTCTGAGAGAATCTTAGCAAGCTTCGAGTCCACTCACAATGCACTGGGTAAATATAGGAGCAGGCAACCATTACATTGTGCTACTATTGTGGATGGATAATGTGGCAGTAGTTACTTAGATGTCTAAAATTAAAATGCTCTGCCAATAGCTACTTACATGTCTAACACTCTAAAATACTAATGGCAATAAACTATGGTGGAAGTGTCTAATTTTTTTAGGTAACTTTCAATATTTAATTGCGCTGGGTCATCAAAAAATGGAGTTTTATAGATGTAATTTACTGTAATTTTCCCCTACATATCTTATTTTTTTAATTTTCCCCTACATTTATTCTCTACCTGCCCACTCTCTGTTCTGCCGCCTTTCTATCCTACTCTCAGCCCTGTGCATTTTCAGCATCGCAGCTTCAAAATGATGATCTCCTCTTAATGAACAGTGAATTCAACAAATCTGATCTCCAGTCTGTACCTTTTGAAAAATAAAAACAATTATACCAACAATTTCAGCAATTACATTTTGGCAATTCTAGTCTATCTAATATTCAAAACCCCTTCACTGCAAACTCCGTGACCAATCACTGTGATGTATATTTACATATAAATAAATCCAATCAAGGCAAACAAGAATCACAAAACACTGCCATGACTACTGTAACTATCCCTGCAGCTTGCGTACAAAACAAACACAACACATCTTTCATTCAAGCTTGTTTGAATACATTACAACAAACAAAAGTTTACTTACCTTTACAAAAACATGTCCTTCATCACACGCTCCATGCAACATTAACACCTCCAACAGTATGCATGCTACTTCCAACATTTTGCATTCGGAGACAATCACAATGAACCGATTGTACATGGTTTACGCATTCGAGATTGTGTTCCTAAACAAATAATTCAGGAGACCGCAACAATGCCTGCCAGATGTTCTTTTATACAACTACCAATCTACATGAACTGACACATGTTGCCATGCATTTCCAAAATACATTTCTATTACACTTTGATTAGCCTCCATTTCATATTTACCACTTAGCAATCAAAAAATAATTATTGCCATTTTAATAATTATTTATGTTACCTCTTTCCATTTTTACAATTTAATATTTCATTTGCACTAAACAAACTCCACAAATTTAAAGAACTTTGTCCGCGTAGTCTTAATATGTTTCTTAAAAAATATTTATGCTATGCAAAACCATGACCCTATTGCCCTTCAATCATACAAACTCAAACTACATGTTAATACGTTCCTCAAGCTCCATAGTGGATTCATGTATTGCCGCAAACAATTCAAATAGTGCTTTGAATTTGGGGTGTAATTCTCCGCCCAATAAATATACAACTAATTACGTACTTTTCTTCAAATACCCCTTTGCTCATGTATAATAAACCCCTCTCTCAACACCAAAAAAATCATTCTCGACGAACTTGGTGATTATCAACACAAAAATATTGCACATTATTTTAGAATGGAATACACAAACCAACAACTCTAAAACCAAACAAAATGCTTTCTTAATCGCAATCCTGTTTCCCAATATCCAAATTCCAACCTCACAATCACCAAAGCTAACACCAGGTACAAACACTCAAACCACTGCAAATCTCGAATAACAAAATGTTTTTTGAACTTATACATATCCGCTTAAATTGAAAAGTGACTTGACATCATACCTTCAGTTGATTACGAAATCACACCCCGACAGAACTCCACTCATTCACATATAAGTTGCATGTTTATAACATGTTCTATCTAATCGATTAAACATCGCCAGCTTCCTTTCCGCAACATAGCCTTAAGTCACTACACAAACGATGCCCCCACAAACTATTTTCAATGCTAAAACAAATGTTACGCTTCTAACATGTCCGCCCTTGCAATTCATCGAGATCCTTCCCCTTTCGCACACACAATTCCCACGCAAACAACATACAACAAATGCATCCAACACAACAAAAAAACAATACCTTCGGCAAGATTTGCCATATCATGGCCTTGTTTATAATCTCATTATACATTATAATAGATTTATTGAAATGGACATAATATTTCTGGTTGGTCTTTTTGTAGGGTGTAGATTTATCATTAGTATTTACTTTTGAATTTTGATTGCCGTATTGATTGATGCAATAAAAGTTTTAAAAATTGAAGTCATTCAAGATGCCTTTACTAACTGTTGTGATTTTGTTTTTAAAAAGTTACCTCACCAAAAAGTTTGTGTTCCATTTTTATGTGAAGTCTAATTTAATAACGTTCTCACAATCCATAATTTTTATTTAAGAATTTGTTGCTTATAACATTTTTTTGATGGTAACTGAAATTCACAAATCCATCATTAAGTTGAATGATGTAATCTAAGTACATATTTTCACTGTACTTACCATCTTATTGTTATTTCTTGTATGAACTCAAATTAACAAATCCATCATTAAGTTATAAAATATTTTTGAGTACCTATTTTAACTTACTTACCTCCTTACTAAATAATTTTGGTGTGAACTCAAATTCACAAATATATTTTAGGTACCTATTTGTATGTTACTTGCCACTTACATATTTTAGTATTTGCTTTTATCCGGTGTGAATTTAAATTCACTTAATATTTGTTTTGAATTTAAAATGTCTTATTTATTGGTATGATACAAGTTTTTAAAAATTAAAGTCACTCAAAATGCCTATATTAATTGGTGGAATTCCTTTTTTTTAAATAAGTCGTTCACCAAAAATTTTGTGGTTGGTTTTCAAAGTGGAGTCAACTTGATAAGGTATTCACAACCCATAATATTTCATTTAAGAACTTGTTGCTTACAATCTCTTTTGGCGGGAACTCAAACTCAAAATTCATCACTATGTTGAAAAATGTTTATGCGTACCTATTCACACTTTACTTTGCATCTTACTATTATTTTTATGTGAACTCAAATTCACAAATCCATCATTAGGTTGTAAGAAGATGTTTTAGAATACCTATTTGCAACTTACATACCACGTTACTATTGTTTTCGGTGTGAACTCAAATTCATAGATATATTCAAAGTACTTATTTGCATGTTACTTCCCACTTATAGTGTCTTTAGTATGAACTCAAATTCACAAATATTGTATTTTGAATTTAAATTTATGTGATATGTTGCCTTCCCTTAGTGTTCTTTACCACTTGTGTTTAGTTATCACATTTGAAATCTACTAATATATAACCATTTGATATGACAAGTTTTTTTATTTTTTGAACAATATTTTTACCATGTAGAAATTGAGTTGTGTATACCAACTAACCATACATACATACATACATACACATATGTGTGTATTATGTGTGTGTACATATACACACATATATATGCACGCATGCACACACATATATGTATACATATACATATATATGTATGTGTGTGTATACATACATACATACATACATACATATACATATGAGTTGGGAAAAGAATTTCCATTCTTTTCCTTTGTTTTTATTTTTAATGTGGCTTCTTCGAATGTTATAATTGAATGTACACACACACACACACACAACATCATTATTATTGTGATTTTCAACCACAACTCCATCACCTCTCAACTAACTTGGGTTGGTGCTCAATGCAAAGTGTCACATAGTCAATTCTACCTCAATGCTTTACTTTTAATGCATGAGGGAACCATCCAGTTATCGATATGGTGTGGAGCCTAGTGGGATATCCTCTCTACACATCTAGCTAGATTGAGTGGTGGAATGATGTTATCAATCACACTAACGCATTCATCTACCACTTTAGTAAATAGGTAATGTAGGTCTACAAAAAAGCCGACAATGTTCTCCATTAAGAATTTCAAAGAGTTTGTGTTGTTAGAATGCAATCCATTTGATTTTCGGTAGAGACATATGGAAGTTGGACTTAACCATAAGCTAAAACTTAGTGAATCTCATGCAATTAGAAGAAATCAAATTTGGCCCCAACTCTACACTAGTTTGAGGTAGGCGACCATGCCTTTAAGTGTTTTTTGAATCCCTCCATGCTAAACAAGTTGAAGATCAAATTATGTGAGAATTCACTCAAATAAAATGTTAGAAACACGTTCTAAACAATGTTAAAAATGAGCCCAAGGAAGCTCCACAATGCAAATACACCATCCACATATTATATGATTTAGAACAAGAATTAACACCAACAAACACATTATATTAATCTAACAATAGAATATACAATGTAGAATGTGCAACCAACAAATGGAGGTTGCACCAAAACAAGGTCTCCTTAAAGACTACATCTCATCCAACTAACGATACCATCTCTAAGCTCATACTTTCTTAAGAAGGACCCAATGGTTCATTATATAGAAAAGGTAAGAGATACACAAGAGATGATTTGTTGAGTGAAAGGTGGATGTATTAATTAAAGACATCTAACTTAACCTAACCCTTTTTACATAAGAAAAATATGATAACTAAGACATTAATTAGTGCATATCAACAACATAGTGCACATAATTGTTTCACCTAGTGTCTACACCCTTTATAAGATTTGATGATATTTATATGTTATAAAATACACAACACACTACTACTGAGGGTGGTGTTTTGAGACAATATTAGAGACGATACTTCACCAAATTGTCTCAAATTGAGACAGTAAAAAAGTTGTATATTGTCTCAAACATGTTGTCTCTAATTATTGTCTCTCTAGAGACAATATAGATTAATACATATTTTTTCTCTTGAGGGACAATATCATTTTTTGTCTCTCTAGAGATGATATCATTTTTGTCTCCCGATATAGACTACTAATTTTTTTTGTCTCTCTAGAGACAATACTAATTTCAATTTTTATCTCTCAGAGACAATTCAATTTTAAAGAATGAAAAAACTGAATTTCAAGAATAAATAATAACCAAATATCATCTAGTGCAATCAATGACTACATATCGTTTATGGTGTCAGAGTGGGCTAGTGATCAATATTATAAATTAAAAACAATTTGAGTTGAATCTTGTGCCCACAAATGGGTCTCAAACATTTTATTAATATTAAATGAGATAAAATACAAAAGGGTGCCTAAATGTTGTTAACCCTTGACATACAATGGTACACATAGTTATTGAGTTAAAACTAGCAATTGCACCTGAAGGTGTAGTGGACACACCGATCGGAGTGGAAAAAGAGAAACAAACAACAACCGATGAAAACTGAAAGTTAATGAGTATCATTGTGAACTGGAAATTATATTGACAGTAACAATGTTGATATATCGAAATGAAATATTGTTTTTTTTCAATGTAACTTCAGAGAGTGACATACATTGATGCATCAATTTGTGATGGAGATACACAATTACAACAACATGAAAGTAAATGTCATGCATGTAGAGGGGAGAATGCTTGAAACTGTCGGAGGTCTTTTTTGCGCGAAAGAATCATTTGGTAATGGGGGTTGTATTCCTGGTGAATTGAGGTATCTGTTTTATCAATTATGACACATGTACTTTGAAAATGGAACTATCTTATTTGAGTGTCAATAATATGTTAGAAAACATGCAATACAAAATTTAGAACTAAAGAAAGGCCTTCCATTGATAAGCAAAGGAAGATGGAAAATTTATTAGCAAAGCTCGGTGGAAGAAACATAGACTATAACATGAGCATCGGGGCCCAACTTGCATTGGTTCATCCGTATAACAAGCACAATGTAGCCATAACCACCACGTTGCATATTCAAGGAAATGATATTGTTTAAAATAAAAGTTGTTTATATATCTAATAAATAAAAGCGGAGAAATTTTTATCCACTCGTGTACAAAAGAATGAGAAAGAGTGTTACCATGGAAGCATGTTTCTAGATATATGAACCAAGTAGATTAAGTACGATTGTGAACATGTGAATGTTATATAAATGGAAATTTAGGAAGAGGAGAACAAAAAATACGTTTGTAGGCCACATTTATTGTTTGAACAAAATTCCACGAGATTGTAGAGGTAGAGCCATGCTAGAATGCCTTTTTTACGTGCCATATAATCGCCCGAAGCTCTTTACATAGGAAAATTGTCAACACTTGCTCTGCAATGATGGAAATTTGTAGTTGTTATCCAATGTGTATAAGAAAAGCAACACGTGTTAAATGTTTTTTGTTACATCTATTTCGATTTTCTTGTAATGAGTGCTAAATATAAATAGTGGATGCAAGAAGTAAGTAAAGCAAAGCGTAAGAGAAATTCACACTTGAAATCAAATCAATCTTAGTTGTTGGGAATAGAATAAATAGATATAACACTTAACATAGTTAGAGGCATCATAGTGTGTAAAACAAATAAAAGTCAATGAAAGCAGTCACAAGGAAATGCTTGGATTTCTTCAATGTCAAATGTGTTGGCACTTTAACCTACAAAAATATATAAAACCAAAATGTGTTAAATGTAGCCCACTTATTGGCTCTATTATGAAATGTATATAAGAAAACCAACATATGGTAAATGATTTTTTTCTCCATATATTTCTAGTTTTCCTTGTAATGCATGTTGAATAGAAATAGTTGATGGAAGAAGTAAGTAAAGCAAGCGAGAAAAAATTCAAACACGAAATCAAATCAATCTCGGTTGTTGGGAATAGAATAAATTGATATAACACCGAACATAGTTAGAGGTATCATAATATGTAAAACAAATAAAAGTCAATGAAAGCACTCACGAGGAAATGCTTGGATTTCTTCAATGCCAAATGTCTTGGCATTTTAACCTACAAAATAAAGAAGAAATAAAGTGATTGTCTAGTAAATATAACACAATCAAACTTGTGGAAGCTAATTTCATGTAAAAAGTGTGAAGAATCACAACGAAACATTTGCAAAATTTCATAAGGAAGAGAAAATAATGCATATGAAAAATTAAAAAAAATTGTTTTGCATCTTGCACCAATCTCATAAGTTAATATTATGAGAAAGAGGACAAGAAATATTTAAACTAGTGGGTTACAAACAACATCTTAATTGTTTTTTCATATCTTTATTAAAAAGACACTTAATTTTTTTGAGTACTATCTAAACCACAAGTATGGATTCTTTAAATAATTCTTATGCCTAACAAAGAAAATGAATCAACTTATTGTTGTTAAAAACTTCTTGTTGTATGTTTCAACAATATATTTATATACCTCTGCCTATGTTCCCTCACCTGTTAAATCTACTAGCTAATCTCACCAATAAATTCAACCGCCCTCTCATTAAATGTCATCGCACTCTCAAAACCTGCACATACAAAAATTATATTAATAGACAAACAAATCAGGGGATCTGAAAACTCCATTTTGTTAAACAGGAGAGTTATGAAATAATAAGAGGAAAGAATATGCCAACAAATAAGAATCTTATAGGCTGATTTGAGACATCTAAAATCCTGGGTAACTATGAAAAAAAATATGAGAAATATGAACAATTCATAGCTATTATGAAAATTGACTTCAAATAGTTATATGAGTACTAGTCAAGATTCACAAACCTGTCTTCTAGAACCTTATATTTCTCTTTGGTAACCCAACCATAACCTGTAAGCCACACCATAAAGTTACATTGCTAGAAAGCAATAAAGGAAAAAACAACATATGGACGTCAAACACCAAGGAGAAAATTAAAGAATACCTTTTGCAATTATTTTTAGTGGTCAACAAATGTGAAAGTAGAACAAATCCTTCTTGTATATTGTTGATTTCATTTCACAATCCTTTGTTTGAAAAAATATAAGCATGATGTTAAAGTACAACTTCTGTAGCAAATAAGGGTGTTGCAAAATTTGAAATCAATTTTAAAAGAACAATATACGACAAACAAATAACTCATTTGTAAAGAGTATTCACTTACATTTTCAAAACACATTAACGTATCCGTACATGAGCTAGCTGCAAACCAATGTGAGAAATACGAAGAATTCATGGTTATTCATGCCAGTAAATATTGGCACAAGCAGTAGTAAACATTTGCAACATTGTCTTGTGGAAGCATTTGTTTCTCTCTGGAAACCCAATAGCAACCTGCAAACCATGACACAAGAATCAACAATCAAAACAAATAAAGCATGTGTAATTATATACTATGTAGTACTTGACGAAATCTAAGAACGCCACCCTTTATCTCAGGTGCGATCAGGGCCATTTTTTCACACAGCAACAAAGGACATGTCTCTTTCGTTGGAAACGATTTTAGTGCCAATGTCAGTTTGTTGATGAGGAATGACTTGCCGTGCTTGCGGTGCCTTGAATTATCACTTATAATGGGGCCGAGGACAGAACGAAGATACGGCGAACTTGTGTGAAATACATCAATTTTATGCAAAAAGTGTAATATTGAATGAACAACGCAAGGTTAATTTTTTTACAGAAGTTGCATAAGAATAACCAAATAATATAAAATTAAAAAAAAGTTCAGAGCTGAAAGACTCGCTAGTTTTTCAACATATAGATTCCAAAGACATGCAAGAATTATTTTTAGGTGCGCTATGAATGATCAACAATTATAGTCTAGTAGAGGGGGTTGTGAAAGCATTTTTAGCATTGTATACATTCAAAACTGAGATTGAGGAATCTTATAAAAGCTTTAAGGTTTTCATTCCATAAAATTCACAAATCTATACAGGTCATATAATATTATAATTCTTTCTCAACCCAAAGGACAACAAAACAACCTCTTGTCAAGACAAGGATATTGGCATCAAATTTCAGTTTTGACGAAAATCGTTTTGTAGGCTTCACCTAGTGTCAAATGAAGAGAATAAATGCTTCCCAACCACCAAGTGCTTCACTTGTTCACATGTCTTCAATTTGAGTAAAGATTAAAGTAATGAGGACAACAAAAAGGCCCCAAATAAAATGCGAATGAAATGAAACCATTTTATCTCTCTTGACCATTTAAACCTATTGGCAATATCAAATTTCACGTGAGCTTTCCAAGGTTCAATCCTTTCCAAATCCGTAAAGGTCTATTTATTCTTTTTCTTAAACTTGTGGGTAAGGGGAGAGGATCACTGTAACAATGAGCATGCACCAAAACATGTACATCTTTTTTTACCATAGGTTGGTGAAAAAATACCAATAGTTGTTCACTTTTTGGTTAATGACACTTTTAAGAGTTAATGAGAATGTGACACATAGGGCGCTCGGTCATTGGTCCCTCTTTCAAATGCTTTATATTAATTTTCTTCATATTAAATCAATTAAAAAACTATTTTCCCATCCGAATAAACACGTGAAACATGATATGGCATGATCATATGCTACACGATGATATCAATTTTTACACTACTAACATACCTACATATATCTACGTGCCCCTAAATTTAAGTGCATGGTTATATGGTCCTCTCCCCTATGTGACATTGAGAACCAAAACATACAAATATCCATATTGTCCAACAATGTTATGCAACCCCGTATCATGACCAATACGAGCTTGGTATGAACACAAGTATGGTTATGGTATGAAAACATTGCGAGCATGCACTTACGAGGCCCAGTGTACGTCCTAGACATGGATTTACACACATGGGAAATAAAAACTTCAACTTGTATGAGTTTTTGAAATAGTTACACTCAAAATTGGAAGATGTTGTATAAACATGAATCGTAGAATTTTGAGTCTAGTTTCTAAGCTACTAAATTTTATTGAAAATGGATAAGTTTAAGTGGGTCAAATAACTAAAATACCAACAAGTGCTCCTATTTTTGTTAAAAACATAATAGAGTGACTTTCGTGCCCCCACCATTTTTTTAGCACCATTTAGTAGTTTTGAAAACCCTTTGGTAGAAAGATAGCTAGGAGCATCTAGTTTGTGCTAGAATTTTTTTAGATTTTTTTAGCAAGTATTTATTTTTTTAATGATTTTTCTAGTACAAAATTTTATGTTTTGAAAAATAACAGAGAGCTCGACCATGCCCCCCCTAACTACCTCAAAAATATTGAAAATTAGAGATTTTTTTTTTTAATATGTATAGAATTAGGCCTAGTTTGTGCTAGTATAATTTTTTTCAATTTGGATGACCCAAAAAAAAGATACATGATGAAAGATAGACATATTTAAACTTCAAAAAATAGCTATAAAAAGGCATAGTTAGAAAATAAATAATATGGAAACCTTATATTAGTCAGAAAATTTGAAAAATTATATTTTTAGAAAGAAGAAACTCTGCTCTACATCGTGGTATAATTTTTTTAAACGAATCGATTGTTTTATGTTGATTTATCATGGATGAAGTGACATTTTACATTTTCCTACAAAAACATGTTGTTTGTTGTGTTTGTGCAAGTCCATGCCTCAGGCTTGGGGATCCAAACCGGATCCCAAGCCTTGAGGCATGGCTTGGAAAAAAAGTGAAAATGTAAAATGTATATATGTACATGTTCTGTATAGTATGAACATTGTATATGCCTTTGGCATGCTTTATATTACAAAAATAAATGTTTAAGTATTTTTCATTTATTATTATTTATATTTTATTATTTCTTATACTTTAAATTTATTTTTGTAAATATAAGAAATTAGGGTCACTCTGCACCTTATGGAATTAGTCTCACAACTCCATGAGTCACGGTTTAGGAGATAGTTTTTTATAGTATAATCTGGTCAATACATAGGTAATTTTCAAGGATTTCAACATTCAACCTAAAGCTTTTAGTGTTTAACTTCTACAATCAAAACCCTAAACCCTAGGCCATAAACCTAAACCCTAAACTATAAACCTTGAGCCCTAAACCCTAAACCCTAAACCTTGAACCATGATCCCTAGACCATAAAACCTAAACCCTAAACCCTAAACCTTAAACATTAATCCCTTACCCATGAGCCCTAAACCCTGAGCCTTAAGCCCTAAACCCTAAGCCCTAAGCCTTAAGCCCTAAACCATAAACCATGAACCATGAGCCCTAAATGCTAAACCCTAAACCCTGAACCGTAAAAAATAAATCCTAAACCCTAAACCCCGACCCCTAAACCCTAAACCTTAAACATTGAATCCTAAACCCTAAACCCTAAGCCTTGAACCCTACACTCTTATCCCTGAGCCCTAAAATCTAAACCCTAAACCCTAGACCATATACCATAAGCCCTAAACCCTAAACCCTAAACCCATAAAGCCCTAAACCATAAACCCTAAACCTTAAGCCCTAAACGTTAAATCCTAAAACCCTAAACCATAAACCCTGAACCGTAAACCATAAACCCTAATCCCTAAACACTAAATCCTTAACCCTAAACCTAAACCATAAACCTTAAACCCTAAATCCTTAACCCATGATCCGTAACCCTAACCATAAACACTAAAACCTAAACCCTAAACCCTAAACCCTAAACCTTAAACCCTAAATCCTAAACCATAACCTAAACATTGAACCCTAAACCTAAACCCTAAACCTTAAACCCTGAACCATGAGCCCTAAACCCTAAACCCTAAACCCTAAACCCCGAACCATATTTCATCAATATTTCCTAGTCTCATGCCTAGAACCATCATTGAGTCTTGCTTATATAACTACCTTGTTTATGAGAGGTGGGACAAGTAACTAAATGGATATGACATCTACCTTGTGCCTTGCAATGCATATTACACATCTCTTCCAAACTTGTTTCTCCCCACATATACTTGCGCTCTTAAATGTAAATTTATTCACACTCTAAAACAAATTTCACATTTCTCATATTTCCATGTATGGTATTATGCAAGCTAGGATGACCCATTGGAAGCTGGAAAAATAACCATCACAACACAAAAATTAATCTTAAAGGAAACAAAAGAAACATAGAGAATATACCAATGCGGAGGTGTAGGATCATAATTGAATTTCCCTAGTATCCTCTCCTCCAGGAGAAAGAGAAAGTTCTTGTTCTACTGGAATGGATAGTAAATTTGACAAGAACTTCCGAAGTGTTCAAAATAAGCATAGAAATAGGGGAATGGCTAAGAACACAAAGGGGTTATCAATCACCTAGTAAATCTTTCTTGTTTAGTTCTAAATGGGAGTCACCTGGCCTACGACTTAGTGACCTTCCATTCATTGATAATTCCTTATATGATAAACCCATGGATGTTTTCAAAAGTGCCTTCAAAAAGATAGGGGTAGTCATCAATCCTAGTGAAGGGTGTGATGTGATTTCCAAGCAACTTGAAATTCATATAGATTTAGAGGTCATAACATGAATTTACAAATATCTCTATCATTATAAATGGAAGCCAAGTAATGGTGTCTCCCTGTACATCCAAGGATCGAGGACTACTGGGGTTTGTGGAAGGATTGGACATTTAGGAATCTGACATTTCCCTCCTTCAAAATATCAACAGATGAAAGACATCAAATTGTGATGACTCTCTTTGAATGTTCTTACCTACGAATTCGATGAACCCTTTTCAATTGAATACTCTCTATCAATTACTAATAAGAATGGGTAAGACACAGAACATTACAATGAGTGAAATATTTCCCATGTGATGGGAAAAAGAAGATAGTCTGTATTGGGTAATATTTCTTTACCCTGAGCCCTGAGCCCTAAACCCTAAACCTTAAGCCCTAAACCCTAAACCCTAAAACCCAAACCCTAAATCCTGAGCCCTAAACCTAAACCTTAAACCCTAAACCCTAAACCCTAAACCCTAAACCCTAAACCCTAAACCCTAAACCTTAAATTCTTAAACTAAACCTAAACCTAAACCCTAAACCCTAAACCTAAACCCCTAAACCCTAAACCTAAAAACCCTAAACCCTAAATCCTAAACCATAAACCCTAAACCCTAAACCTCAAGCCCTAAACCCTAACCCTGAACCCTAAACCTGAAACCTAAAAACCTAAAACCCTAAAAGCCCTAAACCTAAACTAAACCCTAAACCTGAACCTGAGCTATGAACCTAAACCTCTAAACCTTAAACCCTAAAAGCCCCTAAAACCACGAACCCTGAAAAACCTAAACCCTAAACCATACACCTAAATCCTAAACCCTAAACCTAAACCCTAAACCCTAAACCCTAAACCCCAAACCCTAAAACCGTTAAACCTAAACCCTAAACCTAAAACCCAAAACCTAAATATTGAACCCTAAAAACCTAAACTTTAAACCTAAACCTAAAACCTAAACACTAAACCCTAAACCCTAAACCTAAACCCTAAACCTAAACCCCTAACCCCTAAACCCTAAACCTAAACCCTAAACCCTAAACCCTAAACCCTAAAACCCTAAACCCTAAACCCTAAACCCTAAACCCTAAACCCTAAAACCCTAAACCCTAAACCCTAAACCTAAACCCTAAACCCTAAACCCTAAACCCTAAACCCTAAACCCTAAGCCCTAAACCCTAATCCCAAACCCCTAAAGCCCTAAACCCTAAAAAACCCTAAACCCTAAAACCAAAACCCTAAATATTGAGCCCTAAAACCTAAACCTAAACCTTGAATTCTAAACACTAAACCCTAAACCCTAAACATCATTTTAGTAAGGATCTCATTTTAGTAAGAAGTAAACAAGCATCATAGAGTTGATTCGTGGTCACTAAAGTGAATTATGGACCAAATTTCAAAATTAGTACCAATTCAAGCAGTGGTAGGGCCAAAATCCAATCCAGAAGGTCAAAAACCTACAAAACGACTATATGTTTTCACAAAACAAAGACCAACTACAATATATATGGCTTGAAAGTTTTAGGTCATTGTTGAAATTTGAAAATGAGTAAGTATTGACAAGATTAGATTTTGAAAAACTATCTTCTAGATTATCACTTTCAGAACTACACAGACCACTTCATCAAAGTGCAGTAAAGTGACCCTAATTTCTTATATTTAGTAAAATAAATTTAAAGTATAAGATTTTTATTATTTTATTATTACTTTATACTTTTAACATTTATTTTACTAAATATGGCTCCTTCTAAGCCCTACAAAATTCATATAGAGTAAAACATGTACGCATTTTGTGTTCATAGTAACACATACACATTTTAGGTTCGTGAATTCATGAGCCTAGGAAAACATAACACGATCGCGTTTCTTTCATTTTCAAGTTTTGTCCACTTTTGGCCCCCCAACTTTGTGCACTTACCAGGTGTCGATTTTTCTCTAAAGACCGAGTTGTAAGTTGCACCTTTCTCTTCATGAACAAGAGTTGACACGCGAGGCATTGTTCGAGCTCAATGTATTGCTTATCTTTAAACATTTAGAATCCAAAACACGTAAGAATTAATTCCACGTGCACTTTGAATGATCAACAACAAGAAACTCAGTTCTGGTTAAACCTATATATCTAACGGATAAAGGAAAGAAAAACAATTGCATGCCCATGAATCGTTAGATTAGACAACCAAGAGATGGGGAGTTGCATGAAATACATCAGTTTTATGTAACAAGTGTAATATTGAACAAACAACAAAAAGTTAAAAAGTCGCAAAAGTTGCAGTAGAGCAGTCAAATTATATAAAATTAAAAACCTCGTCGAGAGTTGAAAGGCTCGTAGCCCTCAAACACCCATAATCACGGGACACACAAGATTTTCTCTTTTAAACCTATATATCCAATAGATAAAGGAAAGGAAAACAATTGCATGACCATGAATTGGTAGATAAAACAACCAAGAGATGGGGAGTTGCATGAAATACATCAGTTTATAACATTTATGTAACAAGTGTAATATTGGATAAACATCAAGAGGTTAAAAGTCGCATAAATTGTAGTAAAGAAGCCAAATAATATAAAATTAAAAAATTGTTCAAAGTTGAAAGGCTCACTAGCTTTCAAATGCCCATAATCACATGACATGCAAGAACTAATCTCGGGTGCACTATGAATGATCAACGAAAGTGAACCCAATGCTGGTTAAACCTTTACATGTGGGAGTCACTAATTACTCATTACCAACACTATGGTAATTGCATGTTGTCATGAATTCGATCATATGATAAAATGTATTTTGAATTGAATTCACAATATGCTTATATCATATGATGTGCTATGTTGTGTAAACGGGGTTCACTTAGTAAAAGTATGGTTGTTTCTACCTCTAATTATTCAATTGATAATACCCCCTCATGTTATATTATTATATTTAAAATACCCCCTATTTTTTCCATGTACCTTACTTACCCATTTTTCAATTACAATTTTATTTACCCCTTTTTATTTCTACCCTAATATATTAGACAAAACATATATTATATTTCTCACTCAATTTTTTTTAAGATGCATTTCCTCTCAAAAATAGTTTGAAGCCATTGAAGACCTATTATAAATCACCTTATATATGTTAAGCTTTAATCATTTATCAATAGTTCTTCGAATAATTAATATGGTGAAATAATATCACTTGTGTTGAAAAGCATACACAATCCTGCTTTTCTACCATCTTAATATTTCTTTGGTTAAAAATCTAGATTTCTCTATTAAAAAAGAGATTATAATTTAATTTATGACCACACTCCTTTTTCAATTTTAAGGTATTTACTTTTAAAAACTAAAAATTATTTGGCCCATATACTTGATAAACATTTAAAGAAAACTACCGGTATATTGACTTTAATTTTATTAATTTTAATTACCTCAATATGAACCCTGCTAGGATAACTAATGAACCCCCGTGTGTGTACTCGTCATAATATATTTTTAAAAGTAAAAATATAAATATATATAAGTTTAAAGAAAACAACAAGCTTATAGTCTTAACAACCTATACAATATTAGAAACCGACAACAAGCTTATTATGAATTAGAAGCCATTTAAAGCATGATTTCTTTGATTGAATACAAGAAGACCACAAAACATTAAATCTATGAGTCCATCTACAAATGGGATCACAAACATTCCACTTATTGTTAAGGCCGGGGAAAAGGTTTGGGGAGAAGGAAATCTTTTCATAAAGTTGTTTGGAGGTAGCCTCTTTGAGAGGGTGCCCTTTAAGCCACCTCATAGTATCCCAAAGTCATTCTCATCCTTCATAATTAGTTTAGTAGAGGGATTTGTGAAAGCATTTTTAGCATTGTATACATTTTGAACTCGAGATCAACGAAGTTTATAGAAACCTTTTATTCCATTCCATCCTCTTCCCAAATTTGTAAAAGTCATGAAATATTCTAATCCCTTTCTCAAACCAAAGGAGGGTAGAGCGTCCTCTTGTTAAGGAAAGGATCTTGTCATTATATTTCAGATTCGACAAAATCGATTTGTAGGATTGGCACCTAGTGTCAAAGGAAGAGAACAAAGATAGGAAGATGCAAAGAAAACATATTTACTAATTTGAAAACTCATAATTTTGCATGTGCTTAAATAATACATGATATTTTCCATGTATACAATATCTAATGTAAATCATGAAATGAAATACAAACCCATATTTTGTTTTGTAAGACTCAAATGCAATAAACTATGTCATGTGAGAGCACTAACCTTCAAAACTATGTCAATTTGGTCATGTAATTGTCAATGTAAAGGTAATATCGATTGACAACTCTTCGACAATGTGTTTTTTAATCCAACTCTGATAACTGCACCAAAACATAAAATATACAATAGTATACTCAATATTGATATTTTGCATACCATGAACTAAATGGAACTATAACATTAAACAATTGACATATCAGTCTCTAGTAAGCAACAACTTTCTCAAATATACCAAACATTACTCTATACCTCCCAATTTATCACATTCAATACATTTGGTTTTTTAACATGCACCATTACATATTGCATAATGATTTCAATATTGTTGCATACACTATAAACTTATAAGTCAATAATGTCAAGTTGTAATTTCCAAATAGGTCATGGTATACAAAATATTGATATTGACAATAGTAGATTCCTCTCTTTTCTATGATTTCCATGTATTTCCATATATCTATTAGAGAATCTTTGTTAATAAAAAACACAACAATATCGATTTTGATTATGTGTATTCACTATTCTTCATGTTAATATTTTGAGTTGCATGGTTTTTTCATTTCTAAACCAAAATTTAGTAAATGCATCTCATAATTTTATGTAGATATGTCTTGGTCATTATTAATGAAGATTACATTGCAAATAATGGCGCAAAAAAAGAGGTTTACAATAATGTAAAAGTTTCAAATTTATGCAAGATTTTACCATGCAAAAGCTTGAACGACTTCCTTGAAAGAAGCAGTAGACCTCACAACAAATCCTCTAAAAAGAATAACATTTTTTTCATTACCTCTTCAACATTTTTCTTCTCAATATCATTTGCAAGCACCAAAACTTTGGCAAATAGTTGATCTTATTTTTCTATTGTGGAAAAATTTAATCAAACAAATATTATATTCACATTGATAGTGTTGAGGGTTTCATTCCCGTCGTTAGATTATTAGTGTCTCACTGTTTTTCTTTTCATCTATTTGGCACACCTCAATTTTGGGTTCTCTACTATAGGCATTTCTTTTTCGAATTTTCATTGGTTGTTAAGATGCAATATGTGTTTATGCATTTGAACTTATTCTATGAACAATATTCCTTAGTCTATGAACTTAAACAAATAAGAAGTCTTCCAAGTAACATACAAATAAAAATAAAAAAATCAATGTTTCAAATTGCTCTCGTGGTTCATTTCTAATAACATGAAGATAAAAATTTAATAATTAATGTTTTCAATTACCATTTTTGTGATTCATTCACATAAATAACAAACATGAAAAATTTGAGTGGCAAATCTTCATTAATTCACAAATATTCCAATTTTTTTGAAATTGACAAATTTTTAGGGTAGGAAGTAGGACCTAGGGTCACTAAAATTTTAAGGTCTGCAAGTTAATTTAGGGTCAATTTACCATTCTCGCAAAATAGAAATTTGCAATATTCGCCTTAATGTTGTCGATTGGTAGGTTTTTATATCTTTACCGATCGACAACATAAATATATGTTGTCGATCGGTAGCATATTTTTATGTTACCATTAGATTCGGTAACATGTTTTTATGCTATATGCCGACAACATAATATATGTTGTTGGTCAATAGCATAAAAGATGCTACCGGTCGGTAGCATCTTTTTATGCTACCAACATACAACATAAATATATGATGTCGGTCGATAGCATAAAAATGCTACGAAAATCGATAGCATCAAAAAAAGCTATCGTCAAAGTAGAATTAAAAAGTATGGGATTTTTTTGCTTGCGCCATATTTTGGGAGGAAAGATTTCTCATTGAGACGATCATTTTAACTGCTAACATCAAAAAAATTCAAAAAAAAATCCCATACAAAATTAGCAAAATCTGTATTTTTTTCACAAAAATCATTTATTTATTTATTTTTGTTTGTGTATATATTTTGTGAGGACAAATTTCTTGTTGAGCCAGGTTGTTTTAACTATTATTGTCAAAAATGATTTTTCAAAAAATTACATATATTTTTGGCCGACATCATATACTATCAACCGACAACATAATATATGTTGTCGGCCGGTAGCATAAAAAATGCTACCGGTCGACAACATATTTGCATTTTCTTCATATTCACCATTAACATGAAAGTCAATTTTCCCATATTCACCAACGAATTTCTATGAATTTTTTTTTTTGGGGGTCTTAAAATTTTCCCTAATCACAAATAATTATTACAAATGTCTATTATTATAAAATACTTACACTTGTTTTCATGTCCCCAAGTTCCTTTGCATGTTTCTACATAATTTGACATTGAAGAGCTCAATTTTCTTCATATATTCATAGTCTCCTTGCATGGACTGTGATTGTACTCTCACAAGATCTTGCATGCAACATAGTGTGTTTGTTGTTTGACATTTGATAGTTTGACTTCATACCAATATTTGTAGGACTAAACCCTTCAACGTATGCAAGTATCTTTGGGCATGAAAGCAAACTCCATAATACTTGCTCAATCAATCTTACAACAAGAGACCTTAGCACAAATAAAACTTATTTGTACTTATTTATATGTCGGAAGGGTACATATTTTATACAAATGATGGGAGGCGTTTGCAAAGTTTGTGAGTCTAGCTTCATAGCCTCCAATCATTGCATTATCTTAAAACTTGCCAAGTCATTTTCAACAGACCCATTTTGTGCATATCCTCGAATCACCGAGTCCATCACACAACATTTATTTCAACCATTTTGTCAATCAATGCGCATGCATTGTGTATGGTTTCACATTTTGCATACACATTTACCAATTGGCCACTTGCTAACTAAAACATCGAAAAAGTACATTCCCCATGATGATTTAGTGGATGGTCGTACACTATTTCAATTCTCCTATTTAGGCACAGGCTCATAGTTTGATAGAAAAGAACGAGTAATCATATAGGACACATGTTGCATGTGTTGATATGAGAAAAAATTGTTGGAGGTTACCTCGCCGATACAACAATTTACTAAACAAATAATGGGAACCGAAGATGCCCATCAACAAAGGGTATATAAATAAAGCTTCAGAAGCCATCTTAGAGAACGATGCTTATGTTGTCTAATAGTGGTAGAAATGTTGAAGGTTGGATCTAATGTTCTTCTATATCTACCCAACTGTCCATGACACTTTATTGTTCTCCTATATTACCTTTTATATTTATCTCTTGGTTGAGTGCGATTCTCTAATGCATATATATCACTCTAAACTCTAATTGAAGAATTTGATGCCTTTTTATTCTCAACCCTTTGTTCATATTGTCTTGTGTCTAGCGAAATAGAGGGAGAAGATTATATCAGCCATAAATTCACGAAATAGCACCACAGTTTTATATGAGCATCATACTCAAGGAGTTGGAAAAGGAGGACCAAAATAGAAACAAACATTAGAATAAAGTCATACTAGATAGATGAACAAAGATAGGTTGCAAATTGTAAGCTAGTGGCTTTGTAGCCATGGGCATATAGATTTAGTTAGTCTTTCTAGACTAGTCAAGGAAATTCCAATGCAATTTAGAACAACATTGTGTGACGAGGAGCATAGTTTAAGGATGTAACACGAGAATTTCCATTACGTTGAATATTTTCACCTGTAGACCAAACCACTCTTTCCAATTCAGAAGGTAAGATTTATAATAATACTAAAAACATTTTTGAGTACAAGAAGTATCCCTTTGAACTCTCCACTATGATATTGAACACCCAACAAAAACTATGAAGGATCTCCCCATGGGTAATGATGAATAGGACCAAGGAACTCCTCCAATCATATATATTACATCACGAAGAGTGACCCATTTAGTTCCAGAATGTTGGACTCATAGGCACCTTGCCCTCTAATTTCAACCAACAAAAGATATGGGCATCCTCTCAAAGTATTGACATTGTTTTACCAAATGGAAGCAACATGTGTCTAATATGACCAATTCACCTTTTCTATCATACTCCCAGCTTGTGCTAGAATAGGAGCTTTGAAATAGGGTGTGGAAATCTGCAAAGCATTATGGAGAAGGGACTTTATCATATGTTTTAATTGCAAGTTCCCTAGTAGATATGTAGGAAAAATGTGGAAGCATTTGACCTCCTCAAAAAACTTCTTGAAAATAATGTGGTCTCATGGATTGCAATGATTGTAGGATTTGTAAAAAATAAGTTCGTTGAAAAGGCCTTGGAAACTTTCAAGAAAATTCAATTAGTAGTTGTAAAGCTAGACTTCACAACCTTTTCCAGCATCCTCCCAACTTTTGTCAAAGTGGGAACTTTAGAGAAGGGCATGGACAACTATCAAAGAATAATGGAAGAGATTTTTTTGTTAGATGTATATTTGACAAAATGCCTCAAAGAGATGTGCTCACATGGAAAACATTGATTGCAGGTTATTTGTAAAATGGATTTGTTGAAAAGACTTTAGAAAATTTCAAGCAAATGTAATTGGTATATTTAAAGCCAAATTTCACAACCTTTTCCAACATCCTACCCTACTGTTTTAAAATGGGAGCTTTGAAACAAGGTATGGAAATCCATAAAAGTATAAAGGATAGAGGAATTTTGTAAGATGTTGTGGTCATAATGGCCTATTAGACATGCATGTGAAATGTGGAGGCATAGAAAAGGCAATTGAACTATTTAACAAAATTCCTCAAAGATATGTGTTTGCGTGGAAAGCATTCATTGTAGGCTATTCACAAATAGATTTGTTGAAAAGGCTTTATAAAGTTTCAAGAAAATGTAATTGGTATATTTAAATCCAAATTCCACAACCTTTTCCAACATCCTACATGCTTGTCCCAAAATGGGAGCTTTGGAACAAGGTATGGACATCCATAAAGGCATAAAGGATAGAGAATTTTTTCAGTTGTTGTGGTTGCAACTTCCTTGATAGATAGGCATGTAAAATGCCGGAGCATAGACAAGGCAAGTGAACTTTTTGATCAGAATTCCTCAAAGAGATGTGTTCGCATGGACAACATTGATTGCACGCTATGTACAAAATAGATTTGTTGAAAATGATTTAAAAAGTTTCAAAAAAAAGTAATTGACAGGTTCAAAGCCAAAATCCACAACCTTTTCTATCATCCTATTTGCCTGTGCTAAAATGGGGGCTTTGGAATAGGGTATAGACATTCATAAGCATAAATGATATAGGAATTTTGTTAGATGTTATTGTTGCAACTTCCCTAGTAGACATGCATGCAAAATGTGGAAACATAGACAAGGCAAGTGAATTGTTTGACAGAATGCCTCAAAGAGATGTGTTCACGTGGACAACATTCATTGCAGGCTATGCACAAAATGGATTTTAAGCAAAGGCTTTAGAAAGTTTCAAACAAATACAATTGGCAGATTTAAAGTCGAATTCCACAACTTTTTCTAGTATCCTACCTGCCTGTGCCAAAATGGGGGCTTTGGATTTGAGTTGCATGCAAGAATATTTGGACATTTGTTTTCAAGTTCCGACCCATTCAAAAATATCCCGAGACTCATTAATGGGAGTGAGGAGCTCAACAAGTAGTCTTAAAAGAATCCTAGCAGATTGAAAATTTTGATCTAGGATTTTGTATGGATATTAAGTATCAGATGTCAGGCACAAGTTTTAAATATATCAGTTAGATTGTAGATCAAAGGACTAAAAATTTCACAGAAAACAATAGCAATCAAAATTCTTATTCTTGGTACTAACAATAGTGTAAAACATGGTAAAGCAATATCATGAAACAACATCGATGCATATTCCACTTACTAAAAGTCGTGTGAGAAAGAATTTTGTACATATGCCACAATCATAGCCTTCCAGGAGAAGACATCCCTTTGAGGCATTGCTCAAAAGAGGGGCGAGGCCACAATCGAAGAAGCTCTTTCACTAATATAATATGTCAATATGGGTGAAGCCTCACATTTGACTATGAGTGTGACCATTGCCCTCCTTTTGGTGCAAGTGCTAGTTTTTGAAGACATTTTTAAAATGACCATAAGATTATGAAGTATTACCTTCTAAATGCTCTCAATAGAAGAAAAACAAAGTTTTACACTATGCATAACCCTTACAATTTCTTTTTATATTTTCTCCTACTAATAATTATTTAATTTGTTAACACAATTTTTTAACAAAATATTTAAAACATGATCTTCCTGATCATATAAAATCCCAAATAAAACTAATGAGTTCAAAATAGTGTAAACAATCCCTCAAAATGAATACACTAATATGTTTTTTCTGAATTAAAAATACTCAGAAAGAAGTATTTATTAAAAATTATAGACATAAATTTCAAAATAATTTCGAATAAAAACACGAGTGATTAAGTTTTGATGACTGTTAAGGTCTGAGTTTTTTTCAAATTAAAAAACATCTTTTAAGCATAGACTAAATCTCAAAAATACTTGCAAGGTAGAACATATAACAACTATAGAAATATTTTTAACCTTTACATAAACTATACATGTTAAGGTTCAAATGAGCAAAAATCTCCAGCCTGAGTAAGTTACTTAAATAAAATTTAAAAAAAAAAAGGATTTCGAACCAGAACGAGCTCAAAACCTTAATAATACGGATTCAAACTTCCCACTGGTTTGAAGGGCTCCAGCACTGCTTCAGCCTGTGTTCCAGGCACAGTACCATTAGAAACCAATTTATACTCTGGCGTCTCAAGCCTGACAGGGGCAACCCCGGATTCATGAGTATATCATCCAAAGCTTCGCCATTTTCACCCATGGCGGACCTCAAGAACGCCACCATAACCCCCGCCGCAAATCTCCTCATCGGGTTCAGCGGGTTCCTGCACTGACACAGCAAACACGACAGCCAAAACAGATCATCGTTCAAAATATCGTTCATGCCATAATCCGACGCAACAAAATGGTAAGCCGGAGCTGGAGATTCGCTGTAAAATTCCTGGTGCCCTAAACTCTCCGGAGCACAAGCAGGGAGAAGAAGCGACCTCTTGGACCCTAGCCCCGAGCCGACGATCAAAGTCGGCATTTTTAAATCAAAGGAAGAGTCATCGGAGTATGTTAACAGAGGCGGAGGGTTTTGCCTGTCACCTGCTCCGTCCACGGGATCGAATCCTGCTAGGGCCGAAATATTTACTGAGGTTCGAGAAACCAGGCCCAGAGCTACGCCGAAAGCTAATTTGCCGCCACGGCCGTGCCCTGCTATGGCGACCTTGTTGAAATCGGGCAAAACATTTTTCAGACGGCGCGGAAAATGTAAATGGAGGTTTCCTTGTAGCCAGTCTGCAATGGCTGCCGTGTCGATAATTTCCTGTGTGGCATCCCACCCTGTGAAGTCGTACAGCTGCACAAGATACGGTAATTTAGGCATTGTAACTGCGAACATTTCAAAACAGGTTTCAAAAATGTATCAGCGTTGCAGAAATTTTACAACGAATTTCATAGATTAACCCTCACCAAAACTTAACTGGTGATTATTATACCTCTGGACACCTTTGGACAAGCATCATTAGATCATTGATTTATGTGGGATTTTTTTGAAATCGTTTGATTTTAGTCATTATTATGTTTTAGAGATTAAGTGGAAAACAAAAATGTTTGGGTTGAGGATCAGCTCTGATCAATTTAGGTGGAAGACATATAATATAGTTTTGTAGGCATATAATAACATTATATTATAGAATGTTATAAACAAATAGTTTCTCACTAAATTAACACCAAGAGCATGGTTTTATGGAGGGTTTTGGGCATCATTTCTCTTTTGATTTTTTTCTTAATTTTAAAAGGTTGCAGAAGTTTTGCTGCTTGTTTAGGTGTTTTTCTGCTCGGTGGAGCATACAAGTGATATATATTTTCGCCAATAATATATTATCAGTGAAAGAAAATTTGGACCATCCAACTGAAAAGTTTAAAAATATTTCACCAGATATTATTGAAGAAATTTAGAAAAAACACAGAACCATATAAACACTAAAATGCCCTAAATTTTTCTCAACAATAACATATATTTTAGGAGTCCCTTCTTCATTGAACCATGGGATAGGAGGTCCAACATTATAAAAGAAATAGCCTGTGTGTTATACTGTAACCCTATTGGTCATAAAAAAATCCATTCATTCATTGTGCTTTGATTAAAAAATATATATTTATTGGAAAAGTATACTGCCACAAATTTTACGTAAAGAAACGAGAAATGTGAATTAATATCCACATATGACCAATAAAGTCATTGGCAATATGAAAATTAAGGTGATAGTGAATTACTGCAATTATTAATAATAGACAAACAGTGTACAATAAATATATTTTTGGGTCACATTTTTAAAGGGTTATTTATCTATCTATTTTCTATTTAATTTTATGGGAATTTTTCCTTATTTGAAGCATGAGAATCTTCTTCCTCCATTTATTATAGTCTCTTCAATACCAGAAAGTACTATATGGTGATGGATTAATTAGTAAGGGTCGTTGGGATATTTATTACTGTTTCAAATACCCAAAGTTGTATGATGGTATAGTTGTCAAGCGAGGTCGTGCACTTGGCAAGGCAAATCTACATCCTGTGCAAGGGCGACCAATTACGGCTCTTGTGTTGATATTTGGCTCAAGCAATATTGTTAAATATTGCAATTCCATCGTAGTAATACCTATAATATACAAAGAATTTGCTTGGCATTTTATATTTTAAAGAAAGAAAGATGTAATAAAAAAATTATATGAAGAATTTTCAGAGAAGTTTGGAAGATAGATAGAAATTTTAGTAACTTTTTTAGACTAGAATAATTTATAGGGCCTAAACAATAAAAAATAGAGCAGTTAGAGAAGATCTGTACAATTGGATCCTAATTCAAACATTTGTTGTTTTACTTTTTAGAAGGCTTATTCCCTTGTTAATTTTGATTAAAAGTTTTCAACTTTTCAATGTTTTTGTCTTCAAATATGAAGGATGCGACTTATGAAGAGAAAGGGTGGAAACCGTTGGATGCAATAATTTCATTTCATACTAGTGCAAGGGGCGGAAATTTGATCGGTGGACTATAGAATAAAATGCCTAAAATTTTCTTTCCCATTTTCAAAATTTAAATTCATAACACCCCGGCACTTGAATTTTCTCCGCACTTTGACATCAATGGCATTTGAATTTTATCTATCCTTTGACATAAAACACCAAAAGAAATTAAGATGTTTAACCAAAATTACCATAAACCTAATCAATTCTTTGTGCTTTGGCATAAATTAAATACCAAAAGAAATTAAAGATGTTTAAGCGACATTACTATAAACTAAAGAAGAACAACTCACAAATTGTATTAGCATAAAATGTAGTATGGGTAAAAACTCACAGATAGTATCAATAGAGAACGTAACGTGGGTAAACATTGCAATTTGGCAGTAATTTAACTTGTAATCTTTTTTTTCCTTAAACATTGCAAAATAGAATGTTTTAACACATGCTTTTGGCATAACATAACCATAGTTATTTAAGTCTTGGGTAAGGGAACGGGGGTATGGAGGGATGTAGGGATTTAAATTGTATTAATGTATTTTAGGTATTTTTAAGATTATAATTTGATGTTCTTGGTAAAAATATTCTTTTTTAAAGTAAAAATATCATAAAACTTTTGAAAGATTTAAAAGAAATTGGGAACGTCCCTTCCAAGTTTCCAAGTCCCCGAAACATTCGGGATGTCTAAGACGTCACCAAAATTTAAGAGACACATCCCCACATAACACTTGAAAATAACAGTTTAAATTATAGCAAATACACGATGTTACAAGACACCTTTGTAAAGGACATGAAACTTCTGGATTGATAGATAACTTTGGGATAATTTTGTCAAAAATATTTGAAACCGACCTATAGGACCACTCAAGTGGCCCATCATTTTGATTCTAATCCATGAGGATGATGAGGCATAAAGATATGTTTCATCAAGATTCCAATCTATGGCGAAGGAGGACAAAAGTAGAACTATTTTGACTAATGTTGCTCTTAGGGAACATTTTGTTTACCAACACAAAGACAACTTCCATAGATTATACGGTAAAGAGAGATTGCAGCTTTGAACAAACATTAAATCCCCTTAATTTAACTTAGTACCACACTAAAATATAAAATTTCTCAAAAAAAAAACACAGTTAGAAATTAAACCTTCAAGGTAACATTACGTTTCACCTTTGAAGAAAGCCAATTTGACATTACATTTCAATGAATAAAGACAATTTTTCGATGTTGCATACCAAGACAAAGAGAAATTACAAGCAATGCAGCAGATTAACTGGTAATTTCACTAAATAAAACCCTGACATGCAAAATTCATATGCACTTTAAAACAAATATGGGAAGAACTTAGACAGCCATATACAGCAAGAGTTTAAACAACTTGTGCATACATCATTGACTATCAAAATGTGCCTAATGTCAACCATTTTTGCCTACTTGAATGTAAACAAGTACATTAACCCTAACCCTAATTGATAAGTGAGTGTGAAGATAGTTGCAGATATCAAACGTAGGTAGATAATTCAATATTTAGGGCGAGGTCTGCTCCAAAAAAAAAAGGTAGGGGCATGTCTGGTTAAGTCCTATCCAATCTGTTACAGAAAGAAAATGAATCTTCCCTCGTAAAATAGAGAGCCCTTAACTTTTAAAGGTTGTTTGGGAGGTGGGGTTGGAAATCTCCTTCCTATTCACATAACACCCTGACATATAGACTTTGCCTTCTGGTTGGCCAACAAAATTTTCTCAGTTACTTTCCGCAAAACATCATACAATCCATCAAACCACCTCAATGAAAATACTCTTAAACACAACCCACTGAAAATATTTAGATAGCCCCTCCTATCAAACTTGCAAGTAGAAAATTAGGAGGGAGAAAACGAGAGGAGAGAATACATAACTGTGAAGATGGCTACCCAGTTAATAGGTTATCAAACACTAAGATAATTAGGATTAAAAAAGACTCGTGGTCGGCGCCCTTATATTTAAAACACTAACATAATTAGGATTAAAAAAAGACTCATGGTGGCGCCCTTATATTTAAAACACTCAAATAATTAGGATTAAAAAGACTCACACGGTCACGGGCCCTTATATTTAAAACACTCGAGATAATTAGGATTAAAAAAAGGCTCATGGTCAGTGCCCTTATATTTAAAACACTTGGATAATTATGAGTAAAAAAAGACTCATGGTCAGCGCCTTTATATTTAAAACACTTCTTTAAAATTTAAGGTTCATTTCGAATGCATTGTGGTTCAACTGTGAAGATGATGGTGTGAAAGTTGTTGCTTAGCCATCCACTAGAGTTCCACTCCTAGGAAATACCATTATTAAAAAGGGATGATGCCAGATCGTGCCCTAAGCAATTTTGGAGGAATAGATACCCCTCAGACCTAGCATCTAAACTAAAGGGGACTGGATTAATTCCAGTCCTTGAACAAAAATTTAGGTTATACTATCTATTTTGGGACATTATAATGTGTAACCTTTTTTTTTTTTAAAGATTTGGCCAAAAATATTTTGGTTATTACAACATGTAACAGATTTGATCAAAAATTACATACAAGAGCGCGCCAAGGTAAGAGAAATTGCAACTTGCCTAATAAAACTTTCGAAGATACCAGTAGAAAGAAAAGCTTTGAGCAACATTACAGCAAATTGCTAAAAACCCTTCGTTCTTGCAATATTTACTGCATTTCACACAAAATAAAAACTTTCTTCTAAAATGCTTTGACACAATTTGACAAAATGCACAGAAAAGAAGCCCGGCTTCTCCCAAAACCAAATACTACACCCCCTGAGAAGCAAATCGCTAAAAGACATCTTAAATAGCGCATAAAATTCACTGTCAAGTACTCCAAACGATAAATAGAACACATAACACTGAAATTTTCAGAACATTTTGATTATTGGCAAGCGAATCCCCAAAATAATCCAAAACTCAAACTAACTACTTCTAAAACGCTCAAAAACCTTTAAATAAAAAACATTTAAGGAATGTAAGGAAGTTTAGTACCAGAGGAGCGACGGCGATATATCCATGGGATGCAACCTGCTCCAGAAAATTGTAATAAAAGTTGTTGCGCAGGGGAATGTAGCTGTGTATAAATATTAAAACCGGATATTTCCCGGCTGCAGTTGGAACGGCGACGATCAATGACTTTTCAGGCGACTGGCCCGATGCTTGAAACTCGAGCTCTACAACATTAAGTGGCCCTTGTCTGAAAACCTCTGCGGATGCTGATTCCCCTGCAACCATCTCATCTTTCCAAAAATAACTGCAAAAACGCCACAGTTTAATATTATTTTAACAGATTATTTTTGTTATTCACAGGCTGAAAGACATTTTATAAGAAAATAATTGACCTTAGCAGGAAAACCAGACAGAGGACTTTCTTTCTTTCCATGGCTTACAGAAACAAAAATAAATAAATAGTTGTATGTTTTGGGCGCGCTTTTGTGTCTGTCTATAAAGTTGGTAGAATGTGAAAAAGTGTCTTTTTTACCCATATTATTCTCGTGCCAGTGTCTTTTTATTGTCCTTGATTATTGGTGATAATGTTTGTCGGAACGATATTTGATGCATTCATTTTTATTGTCCTATACTTAGATTATGAATAGAAATCAAACGGATCAAGAAAATATATTTAAGAACATAAATTAAACAAGGTTATGATATGGCAAATCTTGTCACACGCTATGTTGGATGTTGGGAGAAAAATTGTTTATAGAACATTTTTAAACAAATGCAAAAGGAAATTTCTTCTTTGAGCTTTGGTTAGTAAAGTGAATATTTGTAGTTACACGAAAGCATAATGGAAACAAGGTGGGAGTTTTCGTATATATAATTATATTCGGGAAAATATATTTAGAAATGTAGAAGCATGAAATCGGAATGACAATTGTTTGAATATGTCTTACAATGACTACAAAGCTTGGTACAAGTTATAGTCTAACACAATTTTCATCATTTCAAATTTGTCAAAAATATATGACCCAAAAGCTATGTGATCCATTATGTGCATGATCTTGTTGTCTACGGCTATTGAGCACACCATCTATGTTATCTTGATTATTTTATGACTGGAAAAACAAATGAAATGTAAACTTTGCGGTCGCTAGATAAAAAGCATAGTAATATAATTGAAAATAAACAAGTTTAGTCTTGACCTCGGGAAAGGTAAGAATTGTCATTATTGTGTATTGCCACATAATTCTTCATTTGAAATAAAATAAATCAAAAAATGATTTGTCATTAGTTTTAGAATCTACATTTCTCACTCCCTTTAAGTAAACTTTAATTGTGCATGTTATACCTAGTCTCAGTGTATCTATTAAATCTCTCTCTGGGGAGTGAAATATGTCCCTATTTCTATTTACTCATATTTAAAATGCTAAAGCTTACTTTGCGGGCAAGAGTTTTGGTAATTCAAGTTATTAAAATCGTTGGGCTTTCCTGAAAACTAGACAGGATAAATAAGAAAAAGTGTATGAATACCGTAACACCAAAGAAAGTGATTATCTATATGTTTCTCATAATTTCTTCCCCATTTTGAGATTCAATCGACACAAAATATTTTAGTGGTTGCACTAAAACATGTAAAGAGAATAGTTTATATTACGTTCTACACCAACAATCAAAGACAACAATTTTTACTAAATACAAAATATATATAGTGGAATAAAATTGATGTATGCATCTAGACATAAATCATGTATTGTTAGTGGGTATGATTAAAATTTCACTTGAAAGTACACCGCCCATGCAACTAGCGTCAATTTTTTTAGTTTTGTCTTATTCTTTTCTTTGAAGTGTAATTTGTCATTAACTCAATTATTGAGCAAACCACCACAACCGATTTTAGATAAATTGGACTATTGAATTACAATGAAAGATTTGAGACCATAAAATATATGGATTGTTTTGGTGACAATGAAGATGGATGCCAAATTCTAACATTATCTTAAAATCACCCACCAATGTTTATATTTAAAACAAAGCAGATGAAATCATTTCAAAATCCATTCATTTATTACAAATTTGTTTCAACTTAAAGAACTCATTACAGAGTAGAAGGGGCCTTAGAGATGAGGGATCATGATGTGTTCTAGGACCGAGGGGTAGATGAAAATGATTCCAAAATACCTATTTCCCCAACTAGTGGCATCTCTTCAAATTTAACGCCCGAATACCTATTGAGCTCATAAAATGCATAAGATGCAAGAGAATTACTATCGTGGAAAGCAAAAATTTGTGCGAGGAAGAAGATCCAACTCTTACAAGAGATGGGGAGTGTAAAGGGGATGGCGATAGGGACCTAGATGAGGATGAGGACGAGAAACGAAGAAGGGGATGGGGACCTCACATGCAAAATAAGAAGCTCAGAAGTCACATGAGTTGTTGCCAATGCGTACATGTTTTCCATCACCAGTTTGATGCAGTACTTCCTTTCATTGCAACATATGAAGATACCCTCGTCTTTAATCTTGTAGTCTGAATGACCCATCTTTCTAAGTCCTCCCCCACAACCAAACACTCAATTTTATACTTTATTCACCAACGAATTCAAAGCTTGGTCTCATCAAGGAGGCAAAAAATTGCACATCTCATACATGCTTATGTAATATCTTCTCATATTCATAAAATCCGATTAGGCTGCAATTTCCAAAGTCAATTACACTTCTTTTCCTTATAAATATTGATGTTTTCACCTCTACAATGATGAATTGTATCACATATTTCCCTACTCTTTTGAACATTTGAAATCTTTGAAAAACTTGTTTCTTGAGAACCTCAAAAGCCTTCTCCATGACCCAAGTGTAACAAACTATGTTTAATTTTTACAAAAAAACATAGAGTTTCAAAAAGCGTGTAATATTGATTTCTCAAACTCTTGACTCGTGGACCCTGGTTGATGTTTAAACTATGTAATCTTACATTTGCAATAATAGAATTTTAACTTTGCATGTCAATATCTAGTCTCTATATCATTTAATTTTGTTTGCTAGACACATTTACCTTGCCCCAAGATTTTTCCAAAGACACCGCATCACCCATCTATCAAATCCCTACGTAATTATTAATTTTATTTTCTATGCCTTGTTTTTTGTGAATTACAAAACTCTATTATGCATAATAGTGGCAAAGCGGGTAACATGCAAAAATCGCATCATCTACGGTAAATGTCCACCTCTTGACAGTTTGTTTAATTACATAAAATCTCATTGAGTTGAAAATAGATCACCCGTCAAATCATGTCTATCAAATTATTTTCCAAACTTAAGGGTGGAAGAAATATTTTCCATGTGGCATATTATAATTGATCATCAAGAAAAGCTCTTTTTAACTAATAGAGAATAATTGTGCACGATGAGAATAAAGGCTCCAACCAATAGAATTAAATTAAAAGGTTTTTTTTTAGAAATAAAATGAATTTGGACAATCAAACTTTAGTTAAAAAAAATCTAAATACAGATGGCAACCTCTAATTGATACATGCAAAAATGAGTATTTGTTTTGGTGGAGACAGAAGAACTCGTCCTTATAGGCTCATATGCAAAATAAGGAGATTGGATGACCCTTAAAGGAGAATGCAAGAAAAGTTAGTATGTTTTGCACTACATGTGCAATAGTGATAGAAAAGCACTTCATCTTATAATGCATAGCCTATGATTACATCAGGTCGGGTATTAAAAATATTGAGAGTTGATGCCACATGGAAACTATTTGAACAAATAAGAAAAAAAGTGTTAGAGGAGCTACTAACTCAAAGCAATATGAGAAGGAACAACCTTCTTAAAGAAAAAACATGTCCCTCAAGTTATGCTTTAAAAAGTGAGTGAGACTATGACAAAAGATGCCCCATAGACTGTTGGACCTTGTCCATACTAATTAAAACCATTTCATTTCATTCAATTAATTCAAATACCAATTGGATGTAGGGGAAGATTGATGAAGAAGAAGGGCACTCAACCAACAAGAGAAGGTTGATGAGGAGACACTCCGCACTGAATGGCCTCGTCAATCAATATGATATGTGGGAAATGTTGATGAAGGTACTTAACCAACGAGAGAAAGTTGAGAAGGATAAATTTCAGCGACAAAGGGCCTATCAAAAATTAGTATGATATGTGGGGATGGTGATGAAGGAAGGTATCAATGAACAAGAAAAATTTGAGGAAACACTCTCATAATGAAGGGTCTCATCAAACATCAATGGGATATATATATAAGGAAGGTTGATGAAGGAAGGCACACAACCAACAAGAGAAAGAAGACCTTGACCATGATGGTGCATGTACCCACCTTTTTTGTCGAATATATTTATCTCGGTTGTTAGGAGTGTTCTTGCTACATGAGTAGACACACTAGTGGAATGTGCCTAAAAGTCTTCATTTGGAGCAATATCACCCCCTTCTTGAACTATTGATCAAAATGAGACTATCTATATATATTCACTCTTGATATCAACTATATAATGTATAATCGTATAGTACCCCCACTCTTGGAGGTGATCGGGATTCCCCTACATATACAATAATTTCTAGTTGTTTGATCAATGATTTCTACATTAGCAATGACATCCAAAGTTGTAATGAATATGCCGACAAAGATGTCGAGGGAATGGTAAATATTGGCGATTAAAAATAAAGGTAAGTAAACATACGGAAAATTGTTATAGAGCATAAAACATAAAAGAAAGCAAAACATGTTACATTATTGAGAAAATATATTGTTATGGAATTTAGTCATGGATCCCCTTTATTTCGATTTTTTATTATCTACGTAACATTAAAAATGAAAACAAATGGATATTTAAGGGTCCTTTAATGAATGATCGATTATAAAGTGAAACAAATCATGTCGATCAATGTTTTCATTCTTGATTGTTTCCTTCTACAAAGTGAGACATTTTGATTTTTAATATAATTAGATCCCATGCCATTTTAAAGGGTTATTTGTTGCGACTAATAATCATCAAGTTCTATCGAGTAATTTTTTTCTTTATATATTTCCAAATATTGGGCAATTGTCACACCTAATAAACCTAACATTTATTTATTATACATCATAACTAAATTATCTATTGCATACAAGTGTCAATTGCAAGAACATAATTAAATTTTGAAAAGAAAATATTTTGATGCTTTTAAATATTCAATCAAATAAGATCACAAAGTCCATTGGAAGAAAAGAAAAAAACAATTGTTTAAAAAACATCTAGTTAGATATAGGATTTGACATATTGGTGTGTAAAATTTACAATGATTTGACCAATCCAAGTCTAACTTTCCTTGGTACCAAAAAAACATTTAGAAAATTTACAAAAGTATTCAATTGTCATTATTGTGGAAATAAGTGTAATGTTCTATTGCATTTAAATTTAACGGTTGTTTAAATGTTTCTTTTAATTTGACTTATAACTATGTGGATCTTGAACATGCCCAAACTATATAGTCACTAGCCACTCTTAACCAAAATAGCCAAAGTTAACCATGAAGGAATAAACTCTCAACCAAGGCAAGAGTCACATGAGGAAGAAAATTAATATGAGGAAAGAAGCAAGGCCCACCAACCCTATTATCATGTAGGCCACCAATGTTTCTATCCTCATAATTATCATTTATTTAGGGGCATTGATGGATACAAGGATTATTGTATTTAAGATTGCTCTCTATTATTATCATGTTGTGATATTTGAAAAGTATGGTCAATCTCTAAAAATGGGAGAGTGTTGGGAGCTCCCCAAAAGTGACATGTTATGTGGATCACCTCCCTTTAAATGAAGATTGCGATATTGTGGAAGATTTTCATCTATTATCATTTCCCATTATTCGAGATATAATGGAGCTTGGTATCCCAATGCATCATGTAACCACTATTCATAGGTGTATCGAAAAGGTGTGATTCAAAATTAGAACTTAGATTGGTATCTCAGAAAGTTTCAGGAGTGATATTGGGGTTGAAAAAGGATGCCCATTATTGTAGACACAAAATCACTCACTTTGGGAAATTATCTAGTCCTGATTACATACTACTATTCATATGATTCCTAAGTAATAAAAGTACTAATTAAACCATGTCTTTGGCCACATTTCTTTGCTTTCTATCACCTCTTTTGGTCTTACACCCTTACTTGCTCAGTCTGCCTTTTTATACTTTGACATTTAACATCCTGGAGACCAGATTTAGCCAGGAAGTAGCGCCGGTTGGCCCCGACCCCTTTGTACTTTACTAACACTTTTTGGGTCCTTTCTAGCCGTTTGAGCATCTTATATTTTTGGTAGCTTGAATTTTTGAGGTTAATTATGAAATTCAAGAAAATTAACCGTATAAATATAAAGTTATGTGATCATAATAAAGGATCAAGCACTAAACATTAGCTATCACCACCTAAGGTTGCATCCATCAAGCATCTAAGAGCTCCATTGCATCCATCTAACACCATCACAAGGGAAACAGGGGCTGATTATTTTGTATACACACTTCATAGGAGGGAAGTTCATTCTATTCCATGCACACATCTATTACAATTCTTTACATCTTGCTTATTTTCTTACTAATAAGTATGACTCGCACAAGAGCCACCTAGGGCACGATTCCACACACACACACAGAACAACGTTGGTTTTGAGATGTAGTGCGGTGCTCGGTCGTAAGTTCACCATTGTGACAACTAAGGATAAGTCGAACCCGCATTCTCGCATCTTTCGTTTTAGGATTTAATGTCTATTTGAGGTTTTGTAGGTTCATATTTCATTGCAAGTTTCAACGACCTCGGCGATCTTGGTGTGACCAAAAGCGACTAACAACGAAAACCTTCGCAACCACTCGGAGGAGGTTTCCGAGGTTTTCCATAGACCTAGGTGCCCAAAAACAAGCCTAGGGTGCCCACGGACGCCCTTGTACTATTATTATTATTATTAGTAATATAATTTATCACCCACATTCAATGTATAAGTGTTTATATACATATTTAAAATAACACCAATGACTTGTGTCAAATAAATTTAATTAGTGTGTAGAATTCAATAAAGTGTATAGAAATTGTAGTTTTTATTTATCAATTTTAGAAAGTGTACTCTTACACTATTATCAATCGTTTATGTTCGGTTTGAATTATTACAATCAAATTTTTATTACACCTTATTTCCTAAAATATTAATTTTTATATAGATATACATTTTTAAACAAATATAATCAACTATGTGTATTCTCCAATCCATCATATCATCCCTATTATGGTGGTAAAACCGAGGTATTAAATAATTTTTGTAGGGTTATCTTCAATGCTTTACTTCATATAAGTATGAGAGATGGGTTCAATGGTTCACACTTGCATAATGGTGGTGTAACAATTCATCTCATACTTCATCCAAAATGTCTCTATTCTTAGCATTATATGGTTAACATCTATTCCTCACCTCCGGCTTGAGGGTCCAGCCTAAAGTGAGAGAAATTTAAGAACACATTCAACACCAATAGGAGGTACTATCTAGTCTTAAGGATAATTTAGCAATGGTACAAAACCATATGAAGCAATATGTGGACAAAACCCATAGTAAGCAAAGCTTTGAAATTGGAGACTTTATTTCTATATAATTGCAATCAAATAAGTAACTATATTTGAAACGACAAAAGAAAGATAACAATATTTCACTTAAATATCATGTCCTTTATCAAGAGTTGCAAAAGAATTGGTATTGTGGAATATAACCTAGAGCTTCCTTAGTCAACTAAAATACATCTAATTTCCCATATTTCTTTCTTAAAGAAGATCATTAGATAGAAGGTGTCTTCCCAATTAGTGTTACTCAATCTTGAGAGAAGTGAAACATCATTTTGGAGCTTGAAGGAATCTTGAAAACACACATTAAGAAGTTGAGGACACAAGTCATTACCTAGTATATGATCAAGTAGAAGAATTTGGACATTGAAGATGTAACATAGATAGATGAAGTACTTTCGTAGTCAACATTGGGAAAAATGTTTCTTTGAAAAGCAAGTGCATGATGTGCCCTTTATCCTAGGTCATGTATTTGGATATTTATGGCTGACTTGTGGCTAACATAATCTCTTATCATGTCAAATTGCATTTGTTTATGCTTTCATATGCTTAATTTATCAAACTTGTTGCTTTGCATAACATAGTAAAGTATGTATAGGTGTTAGTAACTAGTAGATATCATCATATTGAGAAATTGAGTCTTATTATATGGTTGGAGGTTTCGCCGTCAAAGTGGATGAGTAATTCTACTTGGATATTGTGATCATTTTTCCATTTTTTGGTGTTCTCGTCATGTTCTATTACTAGGATATTCAGATCTATGTAAGTAATTTCATTACAATTTTTATGTATAAAATCCCCTTTTCAGAAATATATGCCACCAAGTGTGATGATACAATGATTCAAACATAAGAAAAATGCCAATATCTATATAAAATCTAGATTTCCAATATATATAATGACACATCGAGTATTTTTTAAAGTATGGGACATGCAGTGTTTTCTAAATGTTTCAAACTTTCAGGTTTAACCTACTCTTACACTATTATCAAACCTTCCATGGTGGGTTTGAACTATTATTACACTATTATCAATAGGTCTAAATTAAGGTGGAGAGCTTTAAAACCACCTACTCTGTAGAAAGATCCCTGTTATCGACTTCGGAGAATGGATTCCTCCCAATTTGTAACTATCGTCTATATGCCAAAATTCAGCTAAGAAATTATAAAACAGCTGCAAAGATTTTAAATTTTTACACAAGGTATGGTTTTCAGAAATCTAAAACCAGTATAGAAAAGCAGCTCTACTGTAAACTATCTCTAGAATGCAAAGTTAAACAGATGATCATCGATGCCACTTTGGAGCAGCATTTGGAGTTCTGGCTCTGGTGGTGGAGCTTCAGGCTCTGGCACTGGAGCAGGCGCAGGAACATCAGGAACCAATTTATATTGAGGCGGCTCAAGCCTGACAGGGGCAACCCCGGATTCTCCAAAATGTCCTTCAAAGCTTCCCCATTTTCTCCCATGGCGGACCTCAAGAACGCCACCAGAACCCCCGCCGCAAATCTCCTCATCGGACCCGACGGAATTCTGCAGCGGCACAGCAAACACGAGAGCCATACCAGATCGCTGTTCAAAATATCGTTAACACCGTAATCGTACGCAACAAAATGGTAAGACGGGGCCGGAGATTCGATAAAAAATTCCTCGTGCCCCAGACGCTCGGGAGCACAAGCAGGTAAAAGAAGCGTTCTCTTGGACCCCAGCCCCGTGCCTACGATCAAAGCCGGCATTTTTAAATGAAATGAATCATTTGTGTATGTTAACAGAGGGGAGGGTTTTGGCAGTCGCCTGTTCCGTCCACGGGATCGAATGCGGCTATGGCGGAAAATTTTAACGAGGTTTGCGACACGAGACCTAGGGTTACGCCAAAGGCTACCTTCCTCCGCGTCGATGCCCTGCAATGGCTACCCTGTCGAAATCTGGTATCACCTCCTTTAAATGTTGGGGAAAATGTAAATGCAAGCCTTTCGGTAGCCAGTCTGCAATGGCTGCTGTCTCTATCATCTCCTCTGTGGCGTCCCAGCCTGTGGAATCGTACAACTGCACATAATAAAGGAAAATATAAATAAATACAGGTCAGCTTGCATATTCAGATTCTTTTTCTGTTTGGTCTCTTGGATATTATTAAAATCCTTCATTCAATCATCAAAGTAATTACATTCCAAAAAGAAAAACTCTTAAATGAAATATGGTTAAAGGCAGATTTTACAGGCATAGCAATGCCAATTGTTTATTTGGTTTTCTATGTGATGGGAGAGGGAAAGGAAAGGAGAGCCTTTTTCAAGGTTTATGGTAGAATTGTAGATGCCTTATCTGAAAGGAGAGACTTTTTCAAGGTTTTGGTAGAATTGTAGATGTCTTATTTGAAAGGAGAGTCTTTTTTAGGGTACGTGGTAGAATTGTAGACGCCTTATCTGAAAGGAGAGTCTTTTTAAGGTCTATGGTAGAATTGTAGACGCCTTATCTGAAAGGAAAGCCCTTTTTAAGGTCTATGGTAGAATTGTAGATGCCTTTATCTATTGCAGAATTCCAATTTATTCTACACCATTAGATCAATCGAGACAATAAGATTAAAAAAATCAACCCACTCATTATTTATTCTAATGTCCATTACAGACGGTCCTCTTTCATTAGTCAAGGCGCCATAGAACTCATTTATAAAATTATAACCTAAGACTGCTGACTATGATAATTGGCCTTGGTCAATTGAAGGCACCATAAAACTCATAAAAAACCTGAAGTCTCTACTGACTATGGATAATGGTGCTCGGTCTGTTGAGGGCGCCATATAATGCATAAATACTATACATAAGGTTTTCAAATATTATTTATCAACCTTACAATAGTATTGAATGATTGAACGAAATATTTTAATAACATCCATGAAAGAAGATTAAGAATTGTTTTAAGAATGTTCCATGCTAAAAAAATAATGTACTTAATTATAACAAGAACAAGTTGGAGTCAAGAGGAAATCAAATTTTTGATGACACCATATGATGCATAAATACTATACATAAGGTTTTCAAATATTATTTATCTGCCTTACAATAGTATTGAATGATTGAAGGAAAGATTTTAATAATATCCATGAGAGGAGATTAAGAATGTTTCATGCTAAAGGGACGATGTACTTAATAATAGCAAGAATTGGTTGGAGTCAGAAGGAAATCAAATTTTTAGTACAGAAGGGAAAAAAAAAAATCAATGGAAATTATAACATACTAGAAAAATCAGAGCCTTTGCCAACATTGATAAACTTACCCACAGGGCACCGGCGATTTGATTTTGAAGTTACTAAAAACTTTGCATGGTGTATTGCTTTGCGCTTTCACAAGCAGAAACTAAAACTTTTATGGATCATCACCTTTACCAGAAGAAAGACAACTTTGACGGATTTGACAGAGTATACTGAGAAGTTGCAACTCTCCCATGTATTACTAGCGATGCAGTAATTTAACTAGTGATTTAAAAAAATGGTCACAGGCAATTTCATTTCATTTTCAGTTAGTAAAAACTTTGCATAAGTAGAATATTGCTTTGCACTTCACATGCAGAAATTTAAGTTTTATGGATCACTACTTTTACCGGAAGATAGACAACATTCGTCAGATTTGATGATATATATAGACACAATTGCAGGTTTTTCCAAGTATTACTAGTCATGCAGTAGCAATTTAAAGAACAAGTATTTTTGTAAGGAGAATTAATTGACAACTTAACTGTTGTATTTGAGGAGGAGATCAGGCTTGGCAAAATGGCAAATTTCGGAACATTCCCTAAGAATAGTTGGGCAGCCTTATGTCAAAGTAAAGTTTTTATCTTAAAATTAATTTTTGTTATTACTCTTGATCTCATTGATTGCTTGGTCTTGTAGATGTTATTCAAATCTTTCATCCATCTATCCACTCATTGCCCAAAAGAATATTATTACTATGAAGGAATTTATCTGCCGCAAAGGAATATGTTCATATGGAGAGAGATTCCAGCCCTTATTTGGGGAGAGGGTTTCTTACCTTCATTCAGAGAGGGGTTTCGCCCCTGTATGAAGACAACATTTCACAGATTAAACTAGCAGAGATTGAGGAACGGGACAACTAATACGAGACAACGGAGCCATTTAACCAAGTGATTTCCCTTACGAAGACAACATTGATCAATTATATCAGCAGAATGATTGCAACTCTTAGCAAATATTCCTTAGTAGCCCCTTGGGCAAAATTGTACCTTTTTAAAACAAGTTTCACCTAATTAAGGCTTAAGCCCTGATACAAATATTCTCTGAGCTTTCACAGAAAATACTGAAGAAATCAATTTTGACAGCAGAGGTTTCAGCTTTGGGGAAAAATTACTAGCGATGTGGTGAATCCGCTTAACTTAACTTAAACCCTTATATATAAAATTTCCAGCAGAGAAATAAGCAGTGATCCAGCAGCTTAACAAACGATTTCTCTACGTAAAGCCCTGACATTAAAAAATTCTTTGCAAACTAAAGGAATATACAGTCAGAAAATCTTCACTCTTGCCATATTTACTGCTTATTTGTCTAAAATAAAACCTTTTTCTCAAATGTTTGCCCGTGGGGTAGTAAATTCCATATGACATCCCAAAAACCTAACATTTTATGATCTGCCAAGCAAATCCCTAAAGGACATCTTAAATGGCATAGAAAAATCACTGTCAAGCTCTCAAAAAAATAAATAAAACACACAAAACTAAAATCCTCCAATGAAATTCATCAACCGCATTCAAATCGCCAAAATAAGGCGTAAACATTAATTTAAAAACTTAAAATACTTTCTAAATTGCTACAAAACACTTGGAAATCCTAAAAAGAAATCATATTTAAAAAAAAAAAGCAAAAAATTGTATCAGAAATTTAATACCAGAGGAGCAACCGCGATATATCCATGGGATGCCACCTGCTGCAGAAGATCGTAATAAAACTTGTTGCGCAGGGGAACGTAGCCGTGCAAAAATATTACAACTGGATATTTTCCTGCTGCAATTGGAACGGCCAGAACCAAAGATTTTTCTGACGATAGACCCCGTGTTCGAATCTCCAGCTCTTCAACATGCAATGGACCTTGCAAAAACAGCTCTGCGGACGGGGAGTCTCTTGCTACGATCTCATCACTCAAAAAAATACTGAAAAAACACCACATTCAAATCCAAATCCATTATTCCAAATCCAAAATGTGAAAAGTTAGTTCAGAGAAACAATTGTTAGAAATGAATTGTTGACCTTAACAGGATAAGAAGACAGAATAGTGTTTTTCTGGCCATGGCTTTTGCCCGCCTCTGGAAAGGATATTTCTTGCAACTAAGTATTTATAAAGGTGAATTTTTTAAATTTTTATGATTGGGTTTATGATGGGTTTTAAAGAAGGAATTAAGATCGATAAGCAGTATTAGTACTCCAAGGTATAAGGATACATTTTGGTTGAGAGTTTGAAAATATATATAGTTGTGTTGTAATTGTAAGAGGTAGGAGATAATGAAACATGAAAGAAACATAACACCTTGAAATTATAATTGCTTGAAAATGTTGAACTCATAAAGAATATTGTTATAAAACATGTTTATTATATTTGAACCCGAAAATATAAATCAGGAGAAACTTAAAAATTGAAAATTCCAAAAATAATAATTGAAAAACAATTCTCTATTAATAGTACAAAATAAATGCATTGTTAATCATACAAAAACCGAGTGGCATGGAATTACACTCCAAATCGTGGAATTCAAATTGGCCAGTCTCGAGAGAAGACATGTGACACGAAGGTCAAGTTATTAGCAACTACAAAGCATTAATGGAGATTGTTTTAATAAAAAAGGACAAATACATCGAAAGCGCATGAGACAATTCCTTATGCAATGGCAGCGAACATGAAGGTCGTTGTTGAGATGGTGGTGTGGAGTTGTTAGGCATGTTGCCCCACCCACCAGCTCTAGAGAGCTCTTGGTCGAGGACTCCTTCCTAATCGTCATTTGATTTTCATCCTCTTATTTCTACCTAACAAGAATTGAAATAGAAAGGCGTGGGAGAAGCATGAAGCAAAACATCATTGTCAAAGCAACCATTGTTGCCATCACCACTAAGGGAGGAACATCCCAACCAATGTTACCAACACCACCACCACCACCAATGCTAACATCACCATTGTTGAAACGATCAAACCCCCTACCTATGTCACCCCCTCAAAAGGGAGAAGGTGGTCGAGAATTGGCTTCTCAAATGATGGCGAGGAAAGCCATGCCACTGACCATAAAGAGGGAGATGGGTGTTGAGGATGATCTAGTTGTTCACACTAATAACACATGGCGTATGACCCTAGTGGTTTATGAGTGTCTACAAATCCTAACCTCCAATCGAGACCTTCTCCATTTGGACCTAAATGCGGAGTAACACATTGAAATGGTAGCTTTATTAGAAAGAGAAAAAAAGACCTATCCATTTACATATGTTTAAATAGAGCATAATTTTTATCTTTCAGATAGGAAAAGGAATATTGGCTCTAAATAATTGCCAATAATGGTTGTATTTTGCAAGTAGCATGGCTGAGCCCCTAAGTAGAACCATTTTCCATAAAATAATTCTAGAAGAAAAGGTTGAAATAAAGAATGAATTCATTTCCAAGCATATTGGGCAAATGGCAAAACCAAAATAGGTGTTTAGTAGTCTCTTCTTGGTTGCAAGTGGGGAATGGGATTGCAATTCACATATGCTTGAGCCTTTCTCCAACATGGAGCCCATTGTAGAAGATGCACCAGAGAAAGTGATCCTTATTGGGTTCGGTAGGGATTTTCTAGAGCTTGTCAAACTGCCTAACCCAAACAGTGTGGGAGGCTCTCAAATTCCATCATTGATTATAATTTCTTGAAGAACTAATAGATGGTAACTAGTTCAGGGTTTGTATTGATAGAAAGGAGTGGCGGTGGCCTTTTTGTCGTATGAAGTGATATCTCAAATTAATGTATTTCGTTCTTGAATGAAACACCGAGTTCTTTCCCAGATGAATCACACTTTGACTATCACCGCATACAATCTGCAATCCTCTTGTTCTTTTCCCAACTCTTCCATGAACATGCTCATCCATATCATCTCTTTGCTTGCCCTTGTAGCTGCAACATATTCGGCCTCTATAGTAGACAAGGCTGCAACCTTTTACAATCTCGAAATCCAACTAATTGTCGTCCCACCTACTATGAATACATGTCCAATGGTGCTTCTCCTACCATCCAAATCTCCAACCATATCTGAATCAACATAGCCGCATAAAGAAGTATCTGACCCTCCATACCATAAATGCATGTTGGATGTCCCTCTCAAATATCTAAGTATCCATTGGATTGTTTTCCAATGCTCTTTGCCTAGATTGACCATAAATCTACTCACAATTCTCATTGCTTACTGCAATGTGCGGTTTTTGGTACAAACCATAGCATACACAAGACTTCCAATTGGTGAAGCATATGGAACATTTGCCATGTACTCGACCTCCTCATGTGATGTAGGAAACTGCTCTTTGCTCAATTTGAAGTGTCTAGCCATAAGTGTACTTACAGGTTTTGAATTCTGAATTTTAAATCTTTCCAACACCTTATTAATATAATGTTCTTGATACAAATATGATTTCTTGTTCTTCATGTCTCTATGAATTTGCATGCCAAGGATTTTCTTTGCAGCTCTTAAATCCTTCATTGCAAATGTATGAGCTAACTTTTCTTTAAGCTCAACAATTTTGCATAGTAGATCTGCAATAAGCATATCATCTACATATAATAACAAAATAATATAACTTTCATTTTCAAGCTTATTGAAATAAACATAATGGTCGATTCGTATCTCATATAACCATGCTCATGCATAAAAGCTATCAAACCTTATATACTATTGCTTTAGGGGCTTGTTTGAACCCGTCTAAAGCTCTTTTTCAACTCCGCACAAGTTTCTCCCTACCCTTGACTTCATACCCAAACGGTTGCATATATATATATCTCTTCCTTCAAATCACCGTGAAGGAAAGCCGTATTAACATCAAGTTGTTCTAAGTGCAAATCTTCTATTGCAATTAAACTCAAAACAAGACATATGGAAGTCATTTTTACTACATGAGACAAAATCTCACCAAAATCAATATCCTTGTTTTTTTGTGTAAACCCTTTTACCACAAGCCTTGCATTGTATCTTTCTATCCACCCTCTTTTCCTTGATCCGGTAAACCCATTTGTTCTCCGCAATGTTCTTTTACCTATTGACAACTTAACCAAATACCATGTTTGGTTTTGTCTCAAGGAGTTCATCTCCTCATCCATGCCATGCTCCCACTTCTTGTGGGTTTCATCCTACATTGCTTCTTCAAAACTTTCTAGTTCACCACTATCAGTTAATAATATATAAAATAAGGAAGGTGTAAATATTTTTAGAGGTCTACTTACCCATTTTGACCTTCTCATAGAAATGCTGGGGTGCCTTAGGAGGCTCATTTACGCAAGTTCATATCAAATTTTGTGATGACCAACGCCGGTGCCATATGCGATCGTTGGTCCGAGCGATTGACGTCGTTCGGCTCTTACGTAACCAACATTAGTTACGGATGCGATGTCGGTCTTGTATCATCAGACCGATTGCCCTCACCGATGTCGATACTATAGATGATTGTTTTAACTACGAGAATGCATTTTCTTCCACAAAATCTTTCACTGGTTCATCTTTGGGTGTCAAAATATGATCCCAATACATTATATTTTCATTTCATTCAATATCACGACTCTAACAATCTTAGAATCATCTAAATCCCAAAACGAGAATCCAAAATCACGAGACATAACCAATGAAATTGCATCTCTTGGATTTAGAATCCAACTTTTTCTATTTTCTTTATTAACATGCACAAAAGCTTCAGAACCAAATACTCTAAGAAAAGAAATATCTACCTCTTTTCTAGTCCAAACTTTTTACGGTATTCCACCATCCATGTCGATCTTCCACAAACCCCTTCTTCATTATCTGTCATCCTCTTTCATTTTTTCACTTCTTCGTATCGTAATTATTCCATCCATCCCCTTTGGTGTTTCCATCATACATTTCACGATGAAGGCATTTCTTACTGATGAGAAACGCCTTGCGGTTTTTGACATTTGCAAGGAAATCGGCGCGTGTAGTGGCGTACGTTAATGTCTGCATGGCATGAGTTAAGACCATTGATTTGTATAGGTTTTGGCTCAAAAATGTGGTCGTTGATGGTAGGCGTAAATTCATTGCTTTGACACGAGCCGTTCACCCCTTACCATGAAGCACACCAAGAAATCGAGATCTAGTTCTATGAATGGGTGGTCAAGGACATTGATGAGGGTAATGTCGTGTATGAAGACAATGTGAAGAGCCCTCCTGGTGTGTATCTACACATATTACAACTCAACCAGCTAAACAAAACTTTCAGCTACATTGTAAGAAATCATATTTAAATCTATGAAAAGTAATATTAATAAGAAGGAAAATGCATTTATTCCATATAATCTCTTAAATAATTTAGCACGATAATACTTAAGAAATCTGAAGAAATCAAATCCATATCTATCTAAGAGGGTGAGTAGTTGATCTTTGATAAAACAAATTTTATACTTTCTACCACTAGACTTAAAGCACCCACTATTACAAAAACAAAGAAATATAGTCATCCAAAACAACAACAACCAAGATTCGATCATTCGGTCTTGGTCGTGTCGCCTGTGCGTAGTTGACCTCGCATTTTGGCTTGTTCTTTGCACGTGTCTGCTCCTGCGAACCCTCGATTTGTTCAACGCTCTCCTTTCTCGTTGCCTTTGGCTTTGTTTTTGAAGGAATTATATCTAACTCCTAACCTAGAGGGTGTGTGCTAAGATAATGCAAATAGAAACAATATTATGAACACACACAAACTCACAAGAGAAATATAGAAACAAACTTTGTATTAAAAATACTCCAGAGCACTTCGGTGCCTTCTCTTGTTTTTCTTGCTTATTGAATTACAAAGTGAAACCTCTTATTTATATAAGTTTTCCAACCTTCTAGCTTAGAAAATATCTCATAATATCTTATATTAGATATTATTGATCTTTTGGATATTTTATAGATATTCCCAGATATTTCTAGATATATATATAATATCTTTTGATATTTTTAGATATTCTATACAATATCTTTTGATATTTTGGAGGAGTTAATATTCATAATAAATGTGAATATCTTTAACATAAAGTTGAATTCCATAAAGTTGGAATTTTTCTATCAAGATTTGTCCATTTTGTCTAAGTTCACCTCAAGACCCAGTTACTCCTAAAATCCATTTCTTTAAATTCTTTACCGAAAAAATGAAATGGGTATTCAAATCTGGATTGTATCTTCCTCACAACTTGCATCGCTCATTTGTTCACTAATTTCATTGAAGACGGCCTATGTAAATGAATGTTGTGTGGCCATCTTCAAAGCCTTTGACATGTGTTATGTACGTGTTAACTATTAAACATATTTGTATTAGATACACATATAACAAATGCAATTTCTTAGAATTTTTATTCTCAATCATGGATAAAGCGTTAAAAGATAGATTGTAATTTGTGTTTATTTTTCAAATTTAATTATTGAACAATGATCGATTTTCCCTCTTAAATAACGATATATAATTAATTTTATCGTAAGAGAAAAGATCATTTAGGTAAGTACTCAACACTTAATTTTAATTGATGAAGATTATAGGGGAGATTGCGATAAATGTGGTGAGATAGTTATGACACACATAGCAAGAAAAGGAATGTGGCGCCATTTTAACGTTGAAGATGTTTCACAAATGGGTTGGGGAGGGCTGCTCTGACACATGTTAAAGAGATGGACGGGTGAGATGGAGCGGGAGAGTAGGACATCAATTACAGACAAATCAACGCCATTTAGAATTTCGTTTGCACTAAGAAAAATGTCCATAAGAAAAAAGATTCACGGTTTAAGGAGGTTTAAATAACTAGCACAAGCGTTGGGAAGTGAACAATGTGGGGGACCTTACAACAATCATGCACCATATTGTGGATTGACATAGCTTATAGTCAAGTCACTAGAGCAACGAGTGAGGCAGGTTGGGTGTTGAGCAAGAAATAATAAGTCTTCCTTTACTTTCCTTTAAGTGATTCATTGTAGCCTTCCTTTACACCTGTTGAGTGTTTCTTCGTTACATAATTGGGGAATTTTTGCATTGCGTTTATAATTTTTCTTTGAGGTTTGATTTATGTTTCAATGTCTGAAGTTTTTGATTTTCCTTTGTTTTAGATAAATCCAATCTATAAAAATGGCGAGTAATATGTCTTGAAGTGCATTTGTGGTCCCTTCTTAGACTCTATCTTGCACAAGAGGAGCAACTTCTAGCAAAACTGCATATTTTTCTCCCGTGATGAAGCTTTTTAGCCTAAATTTGGGCATAGGAGGCCATTGGTGAGAGCTAATAGCAAGAAACATGGCGTAGGCGTGCAAAGCAAAGGAAACAAGTGTAGAAAAGATCAACAACATACATTTCCCCTTTTGATAAGATCTCCAAGATTTTATTGTCTCCTTCAGTGTCCTTCCTTTCCCATTTAATGTAGTCGAGTGCATTGAGCTTAATTAAAGCTATAAAAATCTATTTTTTTGTAGGTCTTGCAGACATGTTATCCACCTTGAGAACCATGAGGTAGATGTTGGACAACATTGATAGGTTGTTTGAGGATTCTATGTTCATGTTGGCGTGACCTTCCAGAGATGGTACGTTGAGGGTTCGAACCCCATGGTAAATATACATCTTAGTACTCTAAATAAAAAAATTCTATTATATGCATCATGGCTAGAGACAAACCCTATGCTTTTCCCTTATAGCTACATAGAAGCCCTAATTCCAATTTCATATGAAACCCTAATCACAATTATGTATGGAAGCCTTTTCGCATTTTTGTATAAGGTAGAGCACATATCATATATTATTTGGGTAGGAATAATCTAAACCAAGGAATATGTGTAGAACATGAAAGGATTTAATTCCAACATTTTTACTAAGTCATAGAATAAGTCTGAGACATACGGGTATTTTTTTTTGGGTTTTTGTTTACAAATTCCTCTTTCAAATGACAAATAAAATACACCTTTTGCTCATATGGCCAATTGCTAGAGTGGCTCGATTATCAATGATTGTTCAAGCATCACCGATTCCCCTACAATTACTTAAGTTTCAAACTGAAGCTAGACATCTATTGGATTTTACTCATTTTTACAATTTCGTTCCTTTAACCACAAATTGCATTCATGTCCAAATTGCATGTGAGATAGAGATAAAAAATGGATTGCATGATGCATTTTTATTTCTATCCTTCAATCCATGTCTTTGCCTTCCTTAAATATTTCTTTTATGCATCCTTTCTGCTTGATTCGAAGGGAGTAATGCCAGTTGTCGGGTTGCAATCTCAATAGGCCTCCCTCCCTATTGCAAGCATCTTCTTAACTTTTAAACAACTATTGACATCGACAATATTTATTGATCACTCTTTTTTATATATCTCCAAAATATGTTTCCTTGATCTCTTGCACACTATATGCACTTCTTTAAAAAAATGACAAAATTACAAAATTTTCTTGTCTGATAACATCTTCTTGTACTTCGTATGTCCATTCCCAAAAGGGCTCGATTATCAATGATTGTTGTTGTACTCCCCCAACATTATCCTCTCCCAATTATTTCTCCTCTCTCTAATCCCATCTTCTATAACCCTCCTCCTCTTCTATTTTTGTCCCTCAAAATCAACCTTATCTTAGACTTTCCTTTGGCATTCACATCACACATTTCAAGTGCAATTGCTAGTAATAAAAAAAAAAAAAATTAGGAAAAGCAAGTTCTTGGCATTTCCAAGATGTTGGAGGGTCTTCAACGTTTTAGTAAAAAACATGTCCATGACTCCTCGTAATAAAAAATGCGGCACACCTAGAGTTACCCAAACACCTCCTCTTGTAAAAGCCCAAAGGAACATCAAAGGCGTAAAAGAGAATCTCCATCAAATCAAGTAGGGTTCCCAGATAGATTGGACACCAGTGTGGTTATTTCTCTATTTAAAAGTGGGGATGTCGATAAACCTTAACTACCGCACCATTATGATCAATCCTTTGTTTGGTAAGTTGTTTGGGGGCATGATAGATGCCGAATCAGCAGTTGGGCGAGAAAGAGAGGGTAAAAGAGCAAAAGGGCAGGCAAGCTTCCAACCTAAACATTCAACCATTGATCATTGCATAACTCTTAGGCATTTAATTGAAAAGGTTTGGGATTCAAGGTGAGGAAGCTTTTTGTTGTTTTGTTGACTTTTAAAAAGCGTTTGACACGTCTCTCGTGACAAACTTTGGGGAATGGAAGAACTTGGGATTCAAGCGAGTTTAAGCTGCTTTTGGTACGAGGCTTTATGAGTAGGTTAGAGCTAAAATCAGAACGAGAAGGCATGGAATGTTTTGGTAGTGAATTGGTGTCAAACAAAGGCTGCCCTCTTTCCCCCACTTTGTTTGGTTTATACATTGACAAACTTGAAGAATGGTAACACAATACCAGGAGGGGGTGTTAGGTTGGTGGAATATGTGGTGAAATTCTCTTATACCTTGATGACCTTATCTTAATATCAACAACAACTCAAGGTTTGAGAGAGCATCTAAAAGCCTTAGAACTCTTTTGCGGGAAGTCGGGATGCAAGTGAACATCGACAAAACAAAAATCATGATTTTTCTCTAAAAGCGAAAGGTACACACACTAACTTTCTTTTGAAGGGAGGCCATTGGAAATTGCTACATAATATAAATATCTGGGGATTGATTTTCACCACAAAATGAAGTGGAAAACTTGCAGAGCAAAAAGAATTCAAGGAGGTTGGAAAGCATCATACTTGCTCCAAAATAGATGTAGGGAAAAAATGAGCTTTGGGACCGGAATACTAAGAAAACCCTCTTTGGTTTGTTGTGGCCCTTTATAGTGTGAAGTCTAGGGAAGTAATATGTCAAAGCATGGATGGAGATAGGTAGAAAGAATCCAAAAACATTTAATCACAAGCACTCTCAAAGTTAAATCAACGGTTCCTTATGAGATTTTACTCATTGCGCGGGTATCTTACGATGGAAGCTTCGCAATCACTCGGCTAATAAGCTATTTGAAAAAAGTGGAAAGCATGGACAATCATCGTTGGTCCCAAAATGGTTATAGGGATAACCTAGAGGCGTAAAGAAAACTTGGATGAAGCGAGAACACCAAATCGATGGAGAAGTGGGGCATCCACTTCGGGAGTGCCCTAACAAAGCAATAGGAAATAAAAAAATTATGTGGCGGAGAAGTTTAGGAAAATCATGTGGACAAAAATATTAGTCGTAAGAAAGCACACTATATCAAATATTTACCCCACTTGGGCTCACGATAACAAAGCTTACTTAAGGAGGATATCAAAGGTAAGGCTAGGATTATTTTGGCTCGATTGAGGAGCCAGGTCACATCATCTTCGTTGTGAACGAGCGAGATGGACTATTCCCAAAGAAGAGTGGGAAAAGAGAACTTGTCTTTTCTATAAATACGGGGGGTTGTTGAAATAATGGCACTTCATCATGGAATGCTCGGCGTATGATGACATCCGCTTCCAGTACGAAAATGACTTACAAGTGGACAACCTAGATGAGTTATTTGAGGAAGCAAAGCTTCAAAGGATTGTTGGTTTTGTGCTCAAGATTCACAGTAGGTGAGAGGATTTGGAAAAGAACTTGGTTTCAACTTAATGTTTCTACTTTTTTTGGTCCCTTTGACTCTTCAGTCACGTGGACGTCATTAAAATCTTTCATTTCATTTGAAAGGACATAATTCTTTTGAGTTTTCTTTCCTAAAAATACTCCTGGGCATAGCATCGATACTAAAGATACTATGAAAGTTTCTTTTATCGAGAAAGAATAATGAATTATTGGAAAGCATTTAAATCCCAATGACAATGAATAAGCGCTTTTGGTATAATTAAGTTATTACACGAGGATGAGGACATAAATTACAAAGTTGAAACGGTAAAATTAAATATCAATTTTCAATTCCTACCTAGAACCAAAAATATTTTTTCTTTCGGGAGGGTCATGGAGGATGGCATTAAAAAATGTGTCTTTTAGTGGTGTTTTTCATATTGTTATTAAAAAATAGTGCATGTGTGTTTATTACTTATTGATGGAATTAGTTAATTGATTTTATATTAGTTTATATGTATGTTTATCCATCATTGAGGGACTTGTTGATTGACATGGTAGTAGTGTCTTTGTGAGTTTATTGATTACTTTTTTGATGAATACGATCTTATGTTATATTAATTCAATAAGATACAAGATAGCTTCAACAAAAAGCGGGTGGTATGAGAGCACGCCCCAAAACCACAAAGAAGCTAGGCCGAGCCTAGAGCAACAAAAGTCAAACTAGGTCGAGCCTAGAAGAGCAGTACCAATAAGCAAAAAGCATCACCCAAAAAAAAACAAAGGCACTATCAAGCAACAACAACAAACATGCCCAAGGCAGGCGGATCTTGCTAATCCAGACACCCCAAACCAGCCCGAGATCTTTGCAAGTGTCTGGAATCTCGAGTCGGCAGCCAAGTTCTTCATCCGGGTCCGCTTCCCCATGTGTAGGAATGGCGAGGTTGAGGTGAGGGAATTTTCTAGATGATGACGGGGGTGGCGGTGGGTACAAACAACACTGGTGTGAAGCAACGGCAAAAGGAGAGCCCTAGCCTGTTGTTGAGCCGAATGCGGTGAAGAACCTCGCCGATGTTGTTGAGGTGGCGAGCCGAGCTGCACTGAGAGTCGATGAGTGAGTGGGGAGCCACTGGCCGATGCGGGCGCACGTAGGTGAATGAATGTGCCGATGTAGTGGCCTTGGAGAGCAGAGGGTGCGACTGAAAGCGAGGATGAAGGCAAGGAGCGCTTGGTGGGAGAAGGAGGCACTCGAGCAACATTGCACTGAGGCTTCCCCAAAGTGGCGTAGTAGGTGCGGAGGTGGTCCACCTCCAAAGCACCACCTTGTTTTCTTGAACTTGAATCTGTAGAAGTACATTGGAGATCACCATAGATTTATTATAAATCGAGAAAGATTGATCAACTGCAGAATTAGCAAAGAAAAAGCATTTCTTTCTTTCCATATCCAAAATAAAATCTCCTCTGAAAACATGCCAAATCTAGGTGAACATAGGTAGAAGTTTGGGATTATCTCCCAAGAGGATATGTTGCCAAGTGAAACAGTGGGGCCGTGAGGGAAAAAAAGAATGGATCCAGTTCCAGCAATTTGAGCTTTGGGACATAACTAGAAGACATGCAAAAGCATTTTCAAATACCCATAAAGGGCAATTGGGAGCTAGAATCCCAATTTGAACAAGATGAGCCCCGATAGGAAGGCCTTGGTGAAGAATACACCAAAGAAAATGAGAAATTTTGGGCTCCACACATATAGTCCAAACAATCTCAAATCGTCTACCCTAGGTAGACAAAGTGGCATGAATTCCCCAATGAGTATTAAACTTGTCCACCATGGGAAAATGGGGCGAGAGCCATTGATAGCCTTTTTTATATTTTTAGTGAGAAAGGAGTATCAACATTCCACTTCCATTCTTGTCCACCATGGGCGAGAGGAATGCACAAAAATCTTATGCAACATGTGATCGGGAATCGAATTTATCACAGTATTGAAAGTATCTGATCTTGGTTGGAGAGCCGAGATAGAGATTTAAAATCTAGCCAAGATAACCAGGATTGTGTGTTCTTGCAGAAGAAGTCCTCGATGGTGTGAATTCCATCGCTTGAATAATTTGAGCGCAGAGATTCTTGGGACCTTTGCTAAGCATTGATCTTGGGATTGAAAAATTGGCGACCACCAAAGAGATTGTTGGTTAAGAGATAGCCCATTACAAAAGCCATCCCCTTTCCATAAAATTTAGGGTTTGACACATTCCCACGCTTTCCAGATACTTTTAAGCACAAAAGTGCCAACAATTTTGACAGGCACATGAGTGATGAGAAAATTGACAAACCCTAAGCCTTTCCATGTAGGGTGGCCATAAGGAGAGCCTTCTGCAATGTCATGTCATATGAGAACTTTCCAAGCTTCTTGGCCATTGATGCTTCTGATAATCCACTTAGCACAGAGAGCTTGCCCTTGGTGTTGAATGTGAATAAGCCCGAGGCCTCCAAAATTGTGAGGAAGACAACATATATCCCATGCTACTTGATGAAAACCTTTTCTAGTAGAAGCATTAGCCCATAGGAAATCTTTGAGAAATTTTTCAAGCTTCTGAATGGAGGCTTTAGAAGGAACCTAGTAAGACGAGTAGTAAACATGGGTTCTAGAATAAGAACTTTAGAGTAGATTTGGAATTTTCCACTAGAGACAAAGGCCTAGTAAGCCAATATTCCAATTTTTTCACCACCGTTGAATGACATAATGCCATAGATCAATAGGGAGGCTTGAAAAGCAAAGGAATACCTAGAAATTTGAAAATCTCACCATGCTATAGAATTTTCCAATCAAATGTGGCAAGCCAATCCGGTGCAGGAAGGAAATATTGTTGGTAACATTGGGTTTTTCGCCATTGAATGGATGAGCCAGAAGCTAGGCAAAAAGTATCCAAGCATTGCATAGCATTGCAAATGTTGTTCTCATCCTCGATAAGCATAAGGAAGGAATCATCCACAAAATTCCCATTGAGGAGCTGAGAATTGGGCTCATCAGGCAGCGAGATTCCACGAACAAGACCTTGCGCTTTGGCATGAGCTAAGAGATAACCAAAGCCTTTGGTGCCCACAAAGCACATCTGATGTAGGGGCAAAGTCTGCAACCTTGTCGATAGACCGGAAAATCCCAAAGGGCTCGAGTTAAGGCCATTGATAGAAATTTGAGCAGAAGCATCTACAAAAAGCATATTGACGGATTGAATAAAAATGGGTCCAAAGCCAAGGGCCTGAAGCATGGCGAGAATGAATGGCCATTCAATCCGATCATAAGCCTTCTCAAAGTCAATCTTGATAAACATGGCGGCTTGATGAGATCTGCGAGCCCATTCCATGCCTTCCCAAACCACAATGATGTTATCTAGGATGAAACACCCCTGTATGAAGCTTGTTTGCTCTGGCTGAATAATAACATGCAGAAGATTGCGTAATCGCAGAGCTAATGCTTTGGCAATGATTTTGTAGGAGACATTCAACAGCGTAATTGGCCACCAACAAGTGATTTGCTTAGGATCTCCTTGCTTACGGATAAATTTAATGTTTCCCTTATTAATGTGTGGCCCTAGGGATTGGTTCTAAAATCCTTCAAGATAGACCTGAAGAAGGTCTTGCTTGACAGAATCCCAAAGAGCTTTATAGAATTCACAAGGGAACCCATGACAGAAGCGCTTTATCATTAGCCATTTGTATAGTGGCTTCATGGAGGTCTTGATGGTAAGCATTCTTTTGCGGATCACCTTCGAGCCTCTTGAAATCTTCGTGGCACAACACCCAAACATTGGTGATAATGACTTGGTGAGTGTGGAGGGTTGTTGAGCTTGAAAGATGAGCTTGTAATGGCACACAAAGGCTTGCAACATAAGTTTGGGTCACTAATTCGAGCTCATTTTCCATGATAGCTTGGATCTGTTGAGAAGGCTTTATGGCTCAGAGAGAAAGAAAGAATTCTTTTGAGACCTGATCTCAAATCTTGAGCCAATGCATTCGAGCACTGGATCGAGCGCCTCGATCCTCCGGCATTATAGTTGTCAGTAATTTTGATTTGATGCGAATGTTGCCATTTGCAATTGAGTGTTAGAGAAGGATCATGCGGAGTGACACCATCATCGCCCAACTAAGAGCTAAGGTGTTAGCGGTGTATGAGCGGCGCCAATTTTGCTACAATGGCCGTAGATTCTAAGAAATTTGGTAGTCCAAGTCAGCGCATCTTCCCACCATTTTAACTAATTGGTTTCATTAGGTGGATGAAACCATTAGTTGATAGTGTTGATTCAGGTCGTGGAGCTAAATTCTAAACTGCGTGATATGATTGATAGCGGGTCATGTTGCATCAAAGCGATATTAAGAAAGAATTGGCCTTTCTAACAAAATGGGCGCGCATTATGCTATAAAGACGAAATCGTATAGGAGAGTGGTCTGAAAGGACAAATTCAAGCATGACCTCCACTGGCATAGAATAAATGCTATCAAACTCAAAATGTTTTGGTGTGGCAACATGGCCTTGTCACAATCTGTTAAGGACGCGATCTCCCTCTCCACGAAGATTGGAGCATGTGTACCAAGGTAGAGGTGGGAAAGCGAGATGGTAATGATAAAAAAATCCAATTTTTTTCTCATGAAGTA